>ML677326.1:33424330-33681761 GCA_007922305.1 Dermatemys mawii | reverse complement strand
TTACGATTGTCAGCTCCTCTTGTGTTTTTTTCTTATTGTTACCGGACATTAAACAGACATCTTAGTCCTCTCAGACAGAGTTTAATACACTAATTTGCCTTCTCTCCCATTGACCATGCTGCAATGAAGCAAGAAACTGAGAAGCCAAAATGAGCATGTCTAACTGCCCAGATGACTTGTTCAGAGTTTTTACAGTGGCATAATTCATTTAGTTTACTGGGCAGAGAATGTGCACGTAACCCCTGGAAACTGTATCAAAAAGGAAACAGACACTTGACAATTCAGCCCTTACCAGTGTTTATGAACATAAAACGGTGTCAATGATGGCCATGCAGTACAGCTTCCAGGATCAGAACAGAAGTCAAAGGACCATTTAAAAAAATTGAATGTTTCAATCTTTCTTGCAAATGTGTGAAAAAAGGCAAAGAAAGGAGAGATAAAAGGCAGAATAACTCAGTTTAAAGTATTTAGAGGTGCACATTCCAGTGAATTCAACTGTCATGCAAAAAGTTAAACAATGTGCAGCTTTCAAGACCTATAAAAGGATAGCAAGTGCACTGAGGCACAACCTGAATATCTAAGCATACTATTCGCAGGAACTGAAGGAATCAGCTTCCTTGTTCACTTGCCAATCTTATAGGATTTTGTTGACCCTGCTTTGCATCTAACCCATATAACTTTAATGCACTGTGAACGAAAAATAGCCCTTCCTAGTAAAATTAGATATAAAACTCTAATTTAAATTCATAATATGCTTTCCTGGTTCACATTTCCTGGTTGGAGACAATTTTTTAGTTCAGAAGGTGGAGAAAACTACTAGGGGAGAGGCTGTTCTAGATCTGATTTTGACAAATAGGGAGGAACTGGTTGAGAATTTGGAAGAGGAAGGCAACTTGACCATTGAAAGTGATAACGAAATGGTAGAGTTCATGATACTAAGGAATGGTAGGAGGGAAAACAGAACAATAAAGATAATGGATTTCAAGAAGACAGACTTCAGCAGACTCAGGGAGTTAGTAGGTAAGATCCCATGGGAAGCAAATCTAAGGGGAAAACAGTTCAAGAAAAATGGCACTTTTTTAAGAGCACAAAAGCAAACTATCCCACTGCATAAGAAAGATATGAACTATGGCAGGAGACCACCCTGGCTTAATCAGGAAGTCTTCAGCGAGCTGAAACTCAAAAGAGAGCCCTACAAAAAGTGAAAAATAAGTCAAATTACAAAGGATCAATATAAACAAATAACACAAGTATGTAGGGACAAAATTAGAAAGGCCAACAAAACAAGATTAAACTAGCTAGAGACAAAGGGTAACAAGAAAACATTCAACAAATATAGTAGAAGCAAAGGGAAGACCAAGGATAAGGTAGGCCCATTACTCAATGAAGGGGGAAAAACAATAACAGAAAATGTGGAAATGGCAGAATTATTAAATGACTTTTTTGTTTCAATTTTCACCAAAAAGGTTAGTAGCAATTGAATGACTAACATAGGGAATGCCAGTGAAAATGAGGTAGGCTCAGAGGCTAAATAGGGAAAGAACAAGTTAAAAATTACTTAGGCAAGTTAGATGTCTTCAAGTCAGCAGGGCCTGATGAAATACATCCCAGAATACTCAAGGAATTGACTGAGGAAGTATCTGAGCCATTAGTGATTATCTCTAAAAAGTCATGGAAGACTGGAGAGATTCCAGAGGACATGAAAAGGGAAAACATAGTACCCACCTATAAAAAGGGAAATAAGGGCAACCCGGGGAATTACAAAGCAGTCAGCTTAACTTCAGTACCTGGAAATATAATGGAGCAAATAATTAACCAAACAATTTGCAAACATCCAGAAAATAACAAGGTGATAAGTAACAGTCAGCATGGATTTTTCAAGAACAAATCCTGTCATGACAACCTAATAGCTTTCTTTGACAGAGTGACAAGCCTTGTAGATAGAGGGAAAGTGGTAGATGTGATATATCTGGACTTTAGTACGCCTTTTTGATACTGTCTTGCATGACCTTCTCATAAACAAACTAGGGAAGTACAATCTAGATGGGCCTACTATAAGGTGAGTGAATAACTAGTTCTCAGAGAGTAGTTATCTGTGGCTCACCGTGAAGCTGGAAGGGCATATTGAGTGGGGTCCTGCAGGGATCAGTTCTGGGTCAGGTTTTGTTCAATATCTTCATCAATGATTAGATAATGGTATAGAGAGTACACTTATAAAGTTTGCGGACTATACCAAGCTGGGAGGGGTTGTAAGTGTTTTGGAGGATAGGATTAAAATTCAAAATGATCTGGATGAACTCAGTAAATGGTCTGAAGAAAACAGGATGAAATTCAAAAAGGAGAAATGCAAAGTACTCCACTTAGGACAAAACAATCAGTTGCACATATGCAAATTGGGAAATCACTGCATAGGAAGGAGTCCTGCAGAAAAGGATCGAGGGATCACAGTGGTTTATGAGCTAAATATGAATCAGCAGTGTAACAAACAGTGCTGCAAAAAAAGCAAACACCATTCTGGGATGCAATAGCAAGAGTGTTGTAAGCTAAACATGAGAAGTAATTCTTTCACTCTACTCTGCACTGATTAGGCCTCAGCTGGAATACTGTCTTCAGTTCTGGACACCATATTTCAGGAAAGATATGGACAAATTGGAGAAAGTCAAGAGAAGAGAAACAAAAATGATTAAAGATCTAGCAAACATGACCTATGAGGGAAGATTGAAAAATTTAGGTTTGTTTAGTCTGGAGAACAGAAGACAGAGGGGACATGATAACAATTTTCAAGTACACAACAGGTTGTTACAAGAAGGAAGAAAAATTATTCTCCTTGACCTCTGAGGATAGGCTAAGAAGCAACGTGCTTAAATTGCAACAAGGGCGGTTTAGATTGGACATCAGGAAAAACTTCCTGCCAGGATGGTTAAGCACTGGAATGTATTGCCTAGGGAAGTTCTGGAATCTCTGGTCATTAGAGATTTTTAAGAGCAAGCTAGACAAACACCTGTCAGGGATGGTCTAGATAATACTTTATTCTGCCATGAATGTAGGGGACTGCAGGAAAACAAGGGTTGGTAAAACAGTGGTGGAAGAAAGTTTCAAGTAAATAATTCACTGACTCAAATTGTACACATTTTCTGAGTTATGTGCATCAAATAGAGAAATAAAACACAATCCTTATAATATTTGTCATTATGCACTGTTGCTAAATGAATTTATGATTATTTTTACATATAGTTGATAATATTTTTTGTTTTTTTGCATAACTGATAAAACTGAAATAGGCTTTGTTTATCCACTTACCAAACAAACTGGAAAGCTTGGAGAACAGGATTCCCCCAAGACTTTTCTAACACTATAAAGCTGAAGTAATTTTTAGGACACAGTGTCCACCAATATGCTGTAATATTAATGCTATAATATAGTCTGTCTCATGCACCACTACAGCTTGCCAAAGTTGGAAACCTGATGAAAAGATTTTATTTCTAATATGCTTCCTTTTTTTGGGATTTTTTGAAAAAATGGAAGTAATTTCTCCTTGGAGTCAGATTTCCAAGTGCTGTATAATTACTTTGGAAAAGTAAAGTAGTCTCTTTGTTCCATCTGAAAGCCTTCTCTGAAATTCTGAATACTGCTAAGCAATACTGAATTTCTCATTCTCTGAAATTATGGTTTGATTCTTATATTATACCCCACTATAATGCCCATCCCCAAACAGATCATCATTCATTCTCGAAACTGACAGAGCTGTCATAAAAATCTTATTAGCCCTTTTATTACTAAAACACCACTCTCAGCTGCCAGCAAGATAATCAATTTTTTGTACTGAAAGTGTTTCCCCACCATTTATTCCAGGAGATTACACACATATGTCTATTTAAAACTGATATTTTATTTTTATATTAATCTCTACTAAGAATTTTTGATGTAGTGTGTGAATATGTAATCATTATGATAAATTCTGAAAAATTATGTACTAAATCAAGAATTGAAACTGGAAATAACACTATGAAAAATATACTGCTGCACCAGAATTTAATCTTTTCAGCCATTTAAGAAAGAGGGCTAACTAGCAAAGTAAGGCCTCCACACCTGCAATTAGCTCCAGAGGATACAAGTTCTGAGCACAATCAAGAAGCTCCATACAGGTGCAAGGACAGTCTGTGCGAATCTGACTGCAAGGTGGGGCTCAGAGAAGCATAATTTACAAATCCAGGAATTCTAAAACTTTTTGGAAATTTGCAAAGGATTGTTTGTGATTTTTTTTTTTTTTTGGGAGGTTTTAGTCATTCCCTAGAAACAGACAAAAGATGAGAAGAACCAGATTATTCTGCTCTCAGAAGAAATACTGTAGCAAGTCATAATGCACAAAAGGACTTATACCAGCAGCTACATTTTCCACCAGGAACACAACACCAGAAAGACAAAGAAAACGAAACAGTAGCATACAAATTTGATATGAATTCTCAACTGTTCTAGCACGAGAAACACCACCACCTAGTGTTCATATGACTACAGCTTTTCACTGTAAATTTATTCAACATATTTTGCTCTCTTATCCATAAAGATTTGTTTTTGTATTTATGTTTTTTTGAAACTGTTTTAACACTTTATAAAGTGTTATAAACACTTTATAAACACTGTGTCCACAAACTATGTCTCAGACTGCTTTTGGTGTGTGACTGGGGAATAGTCACATGGCAATGTTCCTGCCCAGACTGGATGACCGAAAAGAAAGGGCATTAAAGAGGGCTTCATGGACACATTTTTCACAATGGACTTTCTTGTGATTGTGAACAATAGGAAAACACATTGATATGGACAGAAACAAATGAACAGTGAGACACAGATCCCATAGCATATGTAAATGCAGAAGCTGCAACTTTATTGGAAAACTTTAACGTAATTGGTATAGCCGAGCTGAACTGCCCGCCTGGAGTGGTTCAGTGCAATTCTCAATGGGAACCTATAGCCCAACCTTAGGATGAATGTGAACACCCTGCCCCTTCTACACTCTCACATCTGTTCTGGGATCCTAAATGGAAGCTAAAGCCCCAGCACATTCCCTTCCTCAACACGAGAGGTGTGGGGGGGAGGGGTTCACAATTTGTGTGATACGCAGAGGCAAACCCCTGCACCATGCCTCACCATGCCGGCCCACAGGGCTACAGGGACCTCAAATCTGACACTTTGTAACACACCAACTGCACTGGAACCTACTGACATTGCAACAATTGTAATATAAATCCCAAAACCAGACCTCCTGGATGCTGAGTTGATGGTGATAAAACCCACACAACCATAAGCCAATTCTGCAACATGGAAAAATCTCCAGATCGCAGATCTATTCTTTGTAGTTTTCATAGCCTAGTTGGGTCTCCCAACAAAACCAATGCCCATCATACAGAAACTTCCCAGCAACATGCCTTGGATTTGTTTCTTGAGACAAGCTATACTGTAGGAAAGTATCTAATATAGTTTCATCTTCTTAATTAGTGGTTGTATCCATTTTCAGAGCACAGACAAATGCCGTTTTAAAGCAATAAAATAACACCCCTATTTGTCAAAAAAACTTTATCTAACTCTACTCAGCATCTTAGAAGATCATACCCAAAGTCTGGATATACAGTGGATATAAGTTCTTCCTACTTTATGTTGATTATTATTTACTGTAGTTCTATTAGGTACTTAACAAGGTGGTATATCTAGCAGCGGGCAACAGAACATTCATTTCAACAAGTCTTTCACTGGGTCATTTGCTTGTACAAGACTACTCAAGTAAGTGTCACTCCTATCGAGAGCTGCCTATTTTTATTTTTTGATCTAGGGATGTAAAGCTTGAAAGATTCCATGGTTTGTGACATTTACACCCACACCCAATTTATCCTATGAAGCTTAATAGAGAACTCAGTCTTTTCCATAATATTTTTTTAAACCAGCATATAGCTGGTAAACAGCAAGTATAAAATGCAATATTCAGTTCGTCAGGCGGATTTAGAACTTCTATAGGAAGGATAATCACCTTTTACATGCTATAGATTTAAGAGAAATTTCTATAGAAGATGGTTGGTGTCATTCTTCTGAAATTCTACTGACCCGACTCTCAGGTCTGAGCAAGCTTGTCATTTCCACTACCCCAGATTATGAGGCAATTTAGGCAACTAGCTATTCCTAACTAGCAGAAGCATTTCAGTCACACTACCTTTCTGTTGGCCACATCCCTTATGCAATGCATTATCACAGAACTGCTGCAATCAATTTACAGTCTGAAGCATGAGCATTTATCATCCCATTACTGCATGAAAACTATACAAGTAGGAATTGTGCAAAATGTTATAAGAAGATAAGAATGACCATCGAGGGTTGGACTAATGGTCCATCTAGCCCAGTATCCTGTCTTCCAACAGTGGCTGCTGCCAGATGCTTCAGAGGGAATGAAGAGAACAGGGAAATTATCAAGTGATCCCGACCATCATCCAATCCCAGCTTCTGGCAGTCAGAGGTTTAGGGACACCCAGAGCATGGGGTTGCATTCCTAACCATCTTGGCTAACAGCCATTTATGAACCTATCCTCCAATGAACTTATCTAATTATTTTTTGAACCCAGTTATACTTTTGGCCTTCACAACATCCCATGGAAATAGTTCCATTGGTAAACTGTGCTTTGTGTGAAGAAGTACTTCCTTATATTAGGGTGTCTGTTTACAGCTACATAAATATCTATATGCTAGATAAAAACGAGCAAATAAACTGTAATAAAATATCTGCTTGATGCATTTCACTCTTTAGTAGAATGTTCATAAATCTAAGATGATTTTCACAAATCTATTCATTATCTGACCAAATCTAATTAAATGTCTAGTACAGTTTATGATTCATACCATGTTGCTTAGTTGTGAATGGCCAGATTTGTCTTTCGCTTTTTACAATGAGAACTTGAGTTCCAATTTTGTGTGTCGTCTACTTTAGCTACTTGCTCAGCTGCTTTGGATTCAGGGGAACATAAGAAGGGCAATACTCAGTAAGAACAATGGTCCATCTAGCCCAGTATCCTGTCTTCTGATGGTGCCCACTGACAAATGCTTCAGAGGGAATGAAAAAAAGAGTTCAATTATCAAGTGATCCATCCTTTGTCATCTACTCCCAGCATCTGGTAGTCAGAGATTTAGGGACTCCCAGAGCATATGGTTGCATCCCTGACCATCTTGGCTATAGCCATTTATGGACCTATCCTTTATGAACTTATCTAATTCTTCCTTGAACTCAATTCATTGAATATCAGGGTTAGAAGGGACCTCAGGAGGTCATCTTGTCCAACTCCCTGCTCAAAGCAGGACCAATCCACGACTAAATCCCCCCAGCCAGGGGTTTGTCAAGCCTGACCTTAAAAACCTCTAAGGAAGGAGATTCTACCACCTCTCTAGGTAACTCATTGCAGTGCTTCACCACCTTCCTAGTGAAAAAGTTTTTCCTAATATCCAACCTTTTAAACCTCCCACACAGCCATTTGAGACCATTACTCTTTCTTCTGTCATCTGCTATCACTGAGAACAGTCTAGATCCATCCTCTTTGGAACCCCCTTTCAGGTAGTTGAAAGCAGCTATCAAATTCCCTCTCATTTGTCTCTTCTGCAGACTAAACAACCCCAGTTCCCTCAGCCTCTCCTCATAAGTCATGTGCTCCAGCCCTCTAATCATTTTTGTTGCCCTCCGCTGAACTCTTTCCAATTTTTCCACATCCTTCTTGTAGTGTGGGGCCCAAATCAGAACACAGTACTCCAGGTGAGGCCTCACCAATGCCGAATAAAGGGGAATGATCACATCCCTCAATCTGCTGGCAATGCCCCTACTTATACAACCCAAAATGCCGTTAGCCTTCTTGGAAACAAGGGCATACTGTTGACTCATATCCACCTTCTCATCCACTGTAACTCCTAGTTCCTTTTCTGCAGAACTGCTGCCTAGCCACTCAGTCCCTAGTCTGTAGCAGTGCATGGGATTCTCCCATCCTAGAGTGCAGGACTCTGCACTTCTCCTTGTTGAACCTTATCAGATTTCTTTTGGCTCAATCCTCTAATTTGTCTAGGTCCCTCTGTATCCTCTCCCTACCCTCCAGAGTTATCTACCACTGCTCCCCGTTCAGTGTCATTTGAAAACTTGCTGGAGGTGCCGTCCACGCCATCCTCCAGATCATTGATAAAGATATTGAACAAAACTGGCCCCAGGACCAACCCTTGGGGCACTTCACTTGATACCAGCTGCCAACTAGACATCAAGTGATTGATCACTACCCATTGAGCCCGACGATCTAGCCAGCTTTCTATCCACCTTACAGTCCATTCATCCAGCCCATACTACTTTAACTTGCTAGCAAGAATACTGTGGGAGACCATATCAAAAGCTTTGCTAAAGTCAAGGAACAACACTGCTTTCCCCTCTTCCACAGAGCCAGTTATCTCGTCATAGAAGGTAATTAGGTTAGTCAGGCATGACTTGTTCTTGGTGAATCCATGCTGACTGTTCTTAATCACTTTCCTCCCCTTTAAATGCTTCAGAATTGATTCCTTGAGTACCTGCTCCATAATTTTTCCAGGGACTAAGGTGAGGCTTACTGGCTTGTAGTTCCCCGGATCCTTCTTCTTCCCTTTTTTAAAGATGGACAGTACATTAGCCTTTTAGTCTTTTCCTAGTCGTCCGGGACCTCCCCTGATTGCCATGAGTTTTAAAAGATAATGGCCAATGGCTTTGCAATCTTTTGGCTTTGCCAACTCCTGTAGCACCCTTGGATAGTGCATCCGGCCCCATGGCCTTGTGCTCGTCCAGCTTTTCTAAATAGTCCTGAACCACGTCTTTTTCTACAAAGGGCTGGTCACCTCCTCCCCATACTGTGCTGCCCAGTGCAGTAGTCTGGGAGCTGACCTTGTTCGTGAAGAGAGGCAAAAAAAACCATTGAGTACATTTGCATTTTCCACATCCTCTGTCATTCAGTAAGGGGCCCACGCTTTCCTTGACTTTCTTCTTGTTGCTAACATACCTGAAGAAACCCTTCCTGTTACTCTTAACATCTCTTGCTAGCTGCAGCTCCAAGTGTGATTTGGCCTTCCTGATTTCACTCCAGCATGCCTGAGCAATATTTTTATACTCCTTCCTGCTCATTTGTCCAATCTTCCACTTCTTGTAAGTTTCTTATTTGTGTTTAAGAACAGCAAGGATTTCACTGTTAAGCCAAGCTGGTCACCTTTTTACTATTTACTACATATTTACTATTCTTTCTACACATCAGGATGATTTGTTCCTGCAACTTCAATAAGGATTTTTTAAAATACAGCCAGCTCTCCTGGACTCCTTTCCCCCTCATGTTATTCTCCCAGGGGACCTTGCCCATTAGTTTCCTGAGGGAGTCAAAGTCTGCTTTTCTGAAGTACAGAGTCTGTATTCTGCTGCTCTCCTTTCTTCCTTGTGTCAGGATCCTGAACTCAACTATCTCATGGTCACTGCCTCCCAGGTTCTCATCCATTTTTGCTTCCCCTACTCTTTCTTCCCTGTTTGTGAGCAGCAGGTCAAGAAGAGCTCTGCCCCTATTTGATTCCTCCAGCACTTGCACCAGGAAATTGTCCCCTATACTTTCCAAAAACTTCGTGGATTGTCTGTGCACTGCTGTATTGCTCTCTCAGCAGATATCAGAGTGATTGAAGTCCCCCATGGGAACCAGGGCCTGTGATCTAGTAACTTCTGTAAGTTGCTGGAAGAAAGCCTTGTCCACCTCATCCCCCTGGTCTGGTGGTCTGTAGCAGACTCCCACCATGACATCACCCTTGTTGCTCCCATTTCTAAACTTAATCCAGAGACGCTCAGATTTTTCTGCAGTTTCATACTGGAGCTCTGAGGAGTCATACTGCTCTCTTACATACAATGCAACTTCCCCAGTTATACTTTTGACCTTTACAACATTCCCTGGCAACAAGTTCCACAGTGTGTTGTGTGCTTTGTGAAGAAATACTTCCTTTTCTTTGTTTTAACTCAACTGCCTATTCATTTCATTTGGTGACCCTTGGTTCTCATGTTATATGAAGTAATAAATAATACTTCCTTATTCACTTTTTCCATATGATTCATGATTTTATAGACCTTTATCAGGTCCCCCTCTTAGTTGTATCTTTTCTAAACTGAAGAGTCCAAGTCTTTTTTAATCCCTCCTCGTTTGGAACAGTTCTATACCCTATTCATTTTTATTGCGCTTTCCTGTACTTTTTCCTATTCCAATATATCATTTTAGAGTTAGCGTGACCAGAACTGCATATAGTATTCAATATGAGGGCATGCTATGCATTTATATAGTGGCATTATGATAATTTGTGTCTTATTAGCTATCCCTTTCCTAATGGTTCCTAACATTCTGTTAACCTTTTTGACTGCAGCTGCACATTGAGCAGATGTTTTCAGAGAACTATTCACAAGGACTCCGAGATCTCTTTCCCCGCAAAAGAAGAGTGTTAAAGAAACACCTATGACCAATCCAGTTCCTGTTTCTCTGCACCCTCCCTCACTCCAGAGCCCAGCCGGGGGTGTCAGCTACCCACAACCCCTCTCCCCCAGTCCACCCACAGGGCACCCCCGCAGCATACACCCGAACTCCTTTTCCCCCACCCAGCCCAGACAGCAGCTCTCCTCCTTCCCAGAACGCAGCCATGCCCCCCAACCCAGACACCAGCCCCCCTTTCTCCCAGAACCCAGGCATGCCCTTCAACCCAGACACCAGCATCCCTCCCAGAACCCAGCCGACCCTTAGTGGCAGTCAGCAGCACTGCAGCCCATTCATGTCAGGGAAAGGAAATTATGTGCAAAAAACATTAATTTCTGCAAAATTCTGCATTGCGCGGAGGTACATAATTTCCCCAGGAGTATTGCTTACTTTACATACGAGCCTTTGGTGTTTGCCCTTGTCAAAGGCTTTCTGAAAATCCAAGTACACTGTATCAGCTGAATCATCCTTGTCCATATGCTTTTTGATATCCTCAAAGAATTCTAACAGATTGGTAAGGCATTATTTCCCTTTACCAAAAGCGATGTTGACTCTTTCCCAACACATCATGTTTATCTTTGTCTCTAATAATTCTGTTTTTTATTATAGTTTCAATCAATTTGTCTGCTGCTGAAGTTAAAAAGTTCTTTTAAAAGAAGTCAAGATAAAGTAGAGCAGTTGTGCATATACTAAGCTAGTCTTAATTGTCCATCATGATAAACACTTGGGAGTAAGAGATGAACAAAAGGTAAATATCCTACATTAGTAAGAAATTCAAGTAGATCAAGTTAACAGTAAGCTAAAGTGAAAGCGTTTAACACTCTGGTTTCTATTTATAAATAGATATATACATGGGAGAAGAGAAAGAAATTCACATACATTACACAGAAAAGGGAGAAAAGTGACCAAATCATGTAAATAGTTCCTCTGATTAATATCTACTGCTCACATCTTAGCTTCCCTTATTTCTGGAACTCCTCTGTTTATCCAGCTGTAGATTGTTAAGACAGTATCTTGCAGCTGCAGTGCACAGCCAAGCCCCAGAGGAAGAGCCAGAATAGACAATCTAGGTGGTATTTCTTTTTTTAAAAGGGGAACTTTGAAATCATGTGTAAGACTATTTCTGTCAAGGACACTGAAGTTGCAAAACTTGCAGATTCACTGTATAGCACTGTTAAGCAGCACTCTCTAGCCCTATTCCATTCAGGTTCATGGTATCTGAGCCCTTATGAGAGATGAAGTAAGTGGTGTGACTGGTATCTGTCATGTATGATGACTTTCCCATTCCTCTGCTCTTTCCAGCAGGGAAAAAGGAGTAAGGATTTGTCTTTGTTTGCTATGAAGCACTAGGTTTTTATTACGGAGGCCAGGTTGAAGAATTGTGCTTTGTACTTGGAACTGAAAGTAGTGAGCCTTGGGGTGATGCTTTAGAGAAAAACCATATAGCAAATCAGTAAAATTACAAAGGAGGTATATAAACCCCTTTATGCTATTTGTGAGCTCCTGTTGCTCTTGCATGTTGCATTAACATTTGGAAGTCAGAAATCCGACTCTATGGACAATGCTCTTCAGTTTCACTTTTGCTTGTTCAACTTTTAGTTCCAAAATAATAAAAGCCTCGTGGGACAAGACTCCCCTTTCATTGTTCTTGGCACGCCTTATGGAAACTCCCTATAAGATTTCTTAAAATGGCTTAAGAAATTCACATAATGAACACCACCTAAATAGAGGTAGGCAAAAATTCACTAGCTATTCTCTGGGACAGGTTTTTATTTTCAGCCCTTCCCAAACTATATTCTATTTTTTTTAAAAAAAGTCCATCCAAATTTGGTTGAGATTCCTTAAAGGAATTAAAGGAAAAAATTAAGAGGTGGGAGATAAGAAATCACTATTGAAAATGAAGGTTTAAATAAGGCAAATGTTATGGATGCAGGGTACATAGCTGGAACTAAATTCAGTCCAGTTTTAAGCAGATGCAATCCACTGTGAACAGAAATGTTACACCCCTTTGCACCAGGTAGATGTGAATTTTGCCTCTGAGAGCTCAGTTCTATGGCTAATATACCAATACATAGCAATACTGTAGTTTCTTTTGATGATACATAGTGATCCATACTCTGTACTAAAAGGCATCCCTGAAAAACAATTATTTTCACAGAATTAATTAAAGGAAATAGATATAACAAGGTATGCCCCATCCTCTGACCCCACTTTTCTTTAGCTAGGTGGTGTAATACAGTCACAGATAACCTGGAGTTGAAAAATAAAAGCTCCATAGCTGGGTAAGCCATGCTAAGAAACAAAAGAGGATGGGAAGCTGATAATGGAAATGAGACACCTGGCAGCTGATTAAATAGCAACCAAAAATTAATCCAGGTAGTTCTCCTTGAGCTGTTTAAATTGTCACCACCCTACTCAGCAAATATAGGTACAGGAGATTAGTACTTTAGCAGTCATTTAGGGCTGTTTGCGTGCAGCCAGATATGGATCTTACCATCATATCGGCTGGGAGAATCACATCCTTTCTGTGGAGTTGCCACTCGTAGGAATATCTGTTGTCTCCACGAATGCCGGCGAGTCCTTACAAGGGTGTCATTGCCAACATCCAGGTGGCTTTGTTTGGACTCAGAGTCACTAAAATTACAAAGTACAGAATGGCTTATGAATAAGTTATGACAGACACAAGAATTGTATAATGACACTGAAATGTTGGGTTTCAGAGAACATAAAAAACAAAGCTATCAAGGAAGGAAGGCTGCGTCCCCCACACTTGCTGGGTCAGCCTCCATGTGTTAAATGGGGTGAAATTCACCCCACTGCTGCAGTCCTGCACAAAGTCATATGTATTACCCAAGTTAGCGACTGGGCATGTGGCTTTGTGCAGAGTTTGCTTTCCAAGATTTAATGAACTTATTGTCAACATTTTACAATTTATTATGTAATAATACCTAAATACACACAATGTGTGGCAGGTATACACACAGAACGGGGAAAACAGTGCGTATACAGACTAACAAACCTTTACAGTATTCATTAACAGCACTTTTCATTTCTCTAATGCCTTTAATTAGTGGATCCCAAGGAGCTCTATAAACATCACTTAAAACTCTTAACTCCCTGTGAGTTAGGTGCATATTGTACTCCTTTTTCATATTTTATATATATGAAATATATATATCCCCAGGAATCTTGGCTTCTATTCCTTTGGTCTAATTGACAGGCTTCACATAGAGCATTTTGTTAAAATTCAGAGTTAAATAATGAACAACAATGATATCTGTCCATTTAAAAATCCCACTGTTACCTCTTCTAGGAACCCAGCTCATTCTTTGTGTTTCTTTTCAGCTACCACGGATTGAGAGTGTTGTGGGAATTTGTGTTGAATGCTGAAGGGGACAAATAAGTTTCAAAGAGCACTGGTAGTAACTGATTTTTCTAGGCCAGGAACCATCTCATTAGGCTCATTCCAGCCTGAGAACATTGCTGTAGTGTGGGAAGTACCCTGTATTTTCTTAATGGTTAACTGGTAACATGGATATGCCCCTTTGGGCAGGAGCAGTCAGATAGTGGGAATTAAAGTTGTATTATCACAACATCTGGCTTCAGAAATGGACAGTAGATCCATAATGGCAACTCCCAACCTTTGATGGCATCATTTAGCTTACTTCATCCATTGCATGAAAGTGAATGATAAATTATTAATTTCTACAAACACAAAGTGCCCTCAAACTTAAAACAAAAAATCCTTTGAATGATACAGTTTTACCTCCAGGCTTAAAGACAGAACCCTACCTTTTTGTGCTCCTAAAGTCAGAGGTGTTATTTTCATCTACAGGAGCCAGAAATTTTAAGAAATTTGGCACAGAGGAGGAAGAATGAAGCTTTTTCCGTAGTGCAGTACGGTAGGAGGTGCTGAGAGTGCAGTTGGGAAAAGTGCAGTTTAGAATGAGGAAGTGCAAATATGCAGAATAAAAAAAAAACACAGTGCAAGCTTCAAAACAAAAATACTTTCAGGCATGAATACCAAAGGAAATAAAGTAAAAGCTAAAATTGTGTAGCAAGTTCTACTCTGAAATTGTATTTGGGTCACCTAGCTGTTTCAGTATTAATATACTTTAATAAATTAATTATCTGCTATGCTCAAGGATTCACCACCCACGTTTCAACCACATTTATTTAATCCAATAAGAATTCACAGCTATTCTATAGTCAAACAACTGCTAAAATTGATAGGTACATGTTCCAGTGTCTCACATTTTTGGAGGGGTTAGGGTGGAAAAAAGTTGACACTTCTGTAATTGGTATGGGAAGAGAGGGCAGCAACTGAATAAGATGACTATGCAAAAGTGTCTACACTTTAGCAGAATAACTTTCACACGACAGTAGAATTTTCAGCATCTGATTATTTGGGTTTGTTACTCTTGTGAGACAGATAGAAGCATCAATCAAATCTCCCTAGAAGCATTTCGTCACTTATAACTCTTGTTTCCACCCTAAACTACCTACATGAAGCTCCTTTGCTACTCAGAGGAACATTAGTGGGTAGTGATTTATCAAGAGCAGCTGAGTTAATGACCATTTCTGTCTGGAATGGAAGTTGATAAAGTCATGTGGTATGTGGTAATGAAAAGGTAACACTGTTAAGAACTAAGAAATCGTACCAAAATATGCTACTTGGGGTGAGTTATTCCGTAGGGGTCTCTGTAAGTCTCTCTTGTTGAAACTGTTCCACTTAGTATAAAACACTTGAATAGTCATTGAGCTAGAAAGAATTATTCTATAGCCTGGTAGTGAGAATGCTCACGGGGGAGGTAGGAGACCCAAGTTCATGACCCTATTCCAACAACTAATAATTTATACACAGTGAAACAGACTCAACATGAGATTGAGATCCCCCATATCAGAATATCCCATAACCCAATGGCTAGGATGCTCTTCCGTAATGTCAGAAAGACAAGAACAAATCTCTCTTCCACAACAGGCAAAGAGGAGGATTGAACCCTGGTCTCCCACATTCCAAGTGTGGGCACTAGACACCATGATAAAAGTTATAAGGGAGGCCACGGTGACACCCATCTTGTTCTGTTTTCTGAATGATGCTTAGGCCGAAAAGAAGAATTTTTTTACTGAAGCTATTTGGTGAATTCACATCAAAGTCACAGTTTCAGGCTGATTAAAACTCCATTTTTGGTGAATAAATTATTCGTTCAAAAAATTTCACCCATTTCCAGTTTTAGGGAGCAGCTGGTCTTCTCATCATAAGGTAGAAAGGCAGAGTTAGTAGCCTTGTCTGTAATTTTCCTCTTCACAAATCTTAGAATATCAGGATTGGAAGGGACCTCAGCAGGTCATCTAATCCAACCCCCTGTTCAAAACAGGACCAATCCCCAACTAAATCATCCAACAGATTTTTGCCCCAGATCCCTAAATGCTTCTCTCAAGGACTGAACTCACTTAGCAGGCCAAACCACTGAGCTATCCCTCCCCACAACTGACCTCTACTATCCCTCCCCATATGATTCTCCACAAATCAGACTTTTATTACCCTTTTCATCTGGTCCAATTTCCAACTCTTAGCAAATCACTTTCTCCCTCTCCCCTTCTCAACCACAAAGGAGCAGGGACCTGTTTCAGGGTTACTTTGAACAAGGCAAAGAATGAAACTGAAAAATTCTGGAGAAACGGAGAGGGTGTGAGAGTCGTTGGCCTCTAAGCCTCTGTCACAGTTTAACCAGTGCTGCTTTCTGATGTATCACAAGAGCAACTGACCCCAACATATCAGCTGTGAGAGAGAGCACCTGAAGTAATTTCATTCAGTTAAACTGAAAAATTAGATCAAGTGCCCTATGATAAAATGCAGTGGCACAAAACATTAGGAGAGGAGTTTATTTTCCCCTCATGTAAACACAACCCCACTGGGAGGCTTTTATTAACAATAATTAATAATATTGATAATATTATTCAGTCACCGTGCACACAGTGAGGGCAATGCAGTGTTGTGTGTTTATGGTACAATAAAAGAAACACGCCCCAAACTATATACATCTGCTATCTCACCTCTTTTGTGCAACATGCCCACTTTGTTCTCTGCTTGAATTATGCTTTAGATGTTTTAAAAAAGTGGGTGAAGAGGCCGAGGGATTAAGGCGAGCAAGAGGAGAGGGAGCTGAAGATTGACCCGAACAGCTTTCAGACTTGCCAACAGATGTGCTCAAACTGAACAGTGAGATTCCAGCCATGTGGGGGGGATGAGGTAAGAAAGAGAGAGAAAACAAATCTCAAGAAACAGAGACAAATGAAATGAGATTGCTTATCTAGTCTCATTTTAAAATGTTCTACTACTGCCAGATAACAATTACATAAATTTCTGACTTGCAGCTCTATCTACAAGGCACTGAGCACTGTAACCTAATCCAGCAAAGTACAGAAGTGTTTGATTACAGGCCCTGATTCAGCAGGGTACTTAAGCACATGCCTAAATTTAAACACCTGAGTAATCTCAGTGAAATCAATGGAACTACTCGCATGCATACATTTACACACACATTGAAGTGCTTCACTGCTTTGGGGCCAAAATGCTCAGCATCTTGAAGGATAGTGTCAACATGTACTTTGGAAACTACCTGTAAACCAGAGGTAAGATTTCTCAAAGGAGTCTAAGTAGTTTAGGAATCTAAATCACATTGAAAGTTATTGGGATTTGGTCCTAAGTCCCTTGGGCACTTTTGAAAACTTTATCCTACTACAAATTTTTCTGAGAGCTCCATCTGCCCTACATCGTGTATCTATTGCACTTACTAGCTTGCCATAGTATACTACTAAAGGCCCAATCCTTTGAGGATTAAGTGCCCTCAGTTGCTCTCACTGAAGTTCTAGGATGGGACCAAAACAGGAAGGCAAAGGAAATTGAATATATATTCAACTTTTAGCTATAGTCCCATAATAAAAAAAGGAATGAACTGAGAAAGCAGAAGAAAGTAAAAAGTTTTAAGGAGGCACTTGTAAAATTAAACCGACAAGTGCTAAATTGCACCACAAAAACCATTTAGCATTTAAGGAACAAAAAGGTTCAAAGAAGGGACAATAAGGGAACTCAGGTTATGTTTCCTTTTAAATACCACAATTCTCTTTTTTCATTGTCATCATCTATCTCATGCATTTACCTTTATCACCCTGCCTTCTGCAAGGAAAAGTGAGCCAGCACAGAGACAGATTTACTACTGTCTAGCTTGTGTAAACCAGCAGTTTTGGCAGAGAAACAGAAGTCTACAGACAAGAATGTTTCCACAGTAACTGGAAAAAGCCAGAGAGGGAGGTTGGGAGAGGGGTGACGAAGGGGAAGTCCCATAAAGCTTAGTGAGATTTCACGGATGTATAAGCAAGCCTTTAAAAGAGGACATTTGAAGAGCATTAGCATGAAGACTATTAACAATTTATTTGTGTTAGTGAAACTTTGCCCCGAATCAATAATTGCTTTTATTGCACTGGCTGGTTAAAACTGGACAGGAGTTTGTTTTCTGGCACCAATTAGAAAATTTGATCATGTTTTTAAACAGGATTCCTCTTCATAAATATGAAATAGAGTGGTACCACAAAGCCAGCATCTATTTAGACTGTTCTCAGATTTCACGTTGTTGCATAGACAAATTAACCTCTCATAATCCACTTATATCATGCTAGTGTAGTAAAATGGCTTTCTGACACTTACTGGGGAATCGTAAGTTTCACGTTTCCTCTCTCTCCTTGAACAATATCAAATGAGCAGAGAAGGTGCTCTTAAACATAACGTATTTTAAGAGGACGACACACAGCTCTAACACTAAGCACTACATTTCTCTTTTGCTAAATGAACATACCTGATATGCAATGAACATCTCATAACTTGCCCCAAATATCTATCAAACAATATCCTGCTTTTAAAATGAGTCTTACTTTTGCCTGTGAGGAGTCTCTGTGCTCACTGAATGATACCTCATAAGTTTCCTTTGTGGAATAGATGGTGATGTTTCAACTGATTCCAAAGATTCCTGGCATTCAATAGGCAAGTGACTCAGTGTGTTTGCTCGCCGGCGAAAGCCTTGCTGAGGTAATTTATCAGGCTGTTCGATGGGGTGACTAACTGGGTCACTGGAGAGATCTCCCATGGATCCATTGGTCTTGGCAGGAGTCTCTGGAGGAAGTGGGCCTTCTTTTTCACACAAAGATGGTTCCTAGCAATATAAAAATATTCACCCATGTAAAATATGATTTATAAATAATAATTTGAGGGTCTCTATCCCAGGACTATCTTTTGACACCATAAAAAAATCTCCTTCCTGCTACAAAGACATTTATTTCTAAAGAAGACAACTTTTAGTCCCGCTGAACATTTCCTGAAAATAAATACAGTCCAACACTTACAAGCTTTCCTGCCTAAACTTAGGCACACAAATAAGAGTGGCTAAGCTTTTCAAATGGTGTTGGGAACCTGCATCTCCCAATATGCTGGTAGAAGTTCAACAACTCTCCAAGTCAGGCAACTCTTATATAGATACCTAACTTTAGACACTATAGTTTGAACATTTAGGCCCTGGTATCTCACACAATGACTTAATCTTTAATGTTTCACTACTAATCAGCAAGGCAATGCTGTTATATCTGTGCTTTATAAGGGGAAGAAAGGCTAATAGTAGTTATCCTCAACACTTTGAAGAGGAAAACCTGAGACAAGTAAGGGATAAATGAATATATGGTATGTTATTATCACGAAGCTGCTATGTGAAAGGAAGCATTTCAGACTACACAGAATCCATTTACATTGGTGATTTAACACAAAACTGCACTCATGATTACAAATTCAGATGCATGAGTCTATCTAGGTACTCATATTGACGTTATACTATCACATCTGAGCGCCTCACAAATAATGAATTCATCTTCACAACAAACCTGTGATGGTGAACTGAGGGCACAGGCACACTTGGAGTGGAACTGTGGCCCACAAAAGTCAGGACTTATTCAAGGTCACTAAAGAAGCATATGGCAGAACCAACAACTGGGCTTAGGTCTCCTAACTGGTCAGTAGCCATACCACAAGACCATCCTTCCTCTCTTCTTCATATTTAACTAGAATCTCAAACCATGCCATCAATATATAAATTTTTTTACATTTAGAAGTTTAATTCTACAGTCCTTATGAACGTACAACTCCCCTAAAATCTAAAAAGTTGTATTTACTTTCAGTGTTGTTAAATAATCGCCACATTGGAATCAACAGTCCTGAAGCTAACGCATCATTTACGTTCATTGTTCCAATCTCGGAGAATGAATAATTGCCCAAGTTGGGCCAATTAACTAACTTTCTTAACAGCAGGAAAGAGAGAATTTATAATCAAATGCCTAAAGACAGCCTATGAAAAAGAGAAAGTGACGTGGATATCTAGGTTCCCACCTCTTGGAGAAGCTGCCAGGATAAGAAATTCCATTATGATCTCTCAACATATTAATGCAGAATTGCTGTTTCTTTATTAGAAAGACAAGGTGAGTGAGGTAATATCTTTTATTGGACCAACTGCAGTCGGTGAAAGAGACAAGATTTTGAGGTACACAGAGTTCTTCTTCAGGTCTGGGAAACGTACTTAGGCCATGTCTACACTGCACGCCTTACAAAGGCAGCTATGCTGTGCCGCTGTAAGGTACAGTGTAGCTGCTCTTTGTCGGCAGGAGAGAGGTCTCCTGCCAGCAAAATAAAACCGCAGTGATTATCTGGTTTGACCCATATAGTGATTATCAGGGCAAGGTAGGAGGGGGTGTTTTTTGAAGGCATTAAGAGAGGGTTGGAAAAGATTTCTTTCAGGATGTGGAATCCATTGAGTATGGGTTGTTATTGTTTAATGATAGTCCATATGGGTTCCAGTGTGGGGTTGTAGTTTCATATCCAGGGATGTTGTTTATGATCATACACCATTGCTCAGGTGATTCAGATGCATTTTAATGTGGAGTGCACACCTTAGTTGGTTACCCACATTTCTTTAAGTTGCCCGCATCAGTGGGGAGAATGGAAGACGGAATTTAGGCCTGATGTTGCAAGCTGATAATATGGGCAAAGCACCTTTGATTTCTATGTGGCTCTGCATGGGAATAAGGATCTGCCCTGTGGGCCAGCATGCAAGAAAAGGGCTCCCCTTGGTAGAAAAAAAAAGCATATTCTTAGCAACAAATTGTATCATATTACTTGTACAGCTACATTTTTCATGTCTGGTGTTTTGTTTTTCTTCCCAGAAAATCGATCAGATTATTTTATTCACGAATTTGTGAAAAAATAATAAACATAAGACATTAAAATAATTAATTACACCTACACATCACATGATTGTAACTAATATTAGAGAAAAGGTTATTGGAACATTCTCAATTTATTCAATCATTATGATGGCTACTTACTTTACTTGTGCTGCTTAATGTACTGGATAAGGAGCTGTCCAAATCCACACTTCCAGAACTTTCTAGTGAACCTCTGGCTTTACTACCCTTTAGAAATAAAGTATATGAAGCAATCAGAATTAGAACAAAAAAAATTGCATTCCAACAGAACATCTGTGCTGGAACAGTTACATCACTGATTCTGCCAGTATCAAATTCAATTTCCTGAAATGTCTAAAAAATAACCTGCCTCTCCATGAGAAACAGGTGCTTCCTTCAGGAAGGCCACAGATATTTTAAGGACCCTGGCAATTAACACATTCATGCAGGTCAAATTATTCTTGTTTTCAGTCAGGATTGCTGTTGATAGCATCATATCCTCAAAATATATATGTGGAAAGGGCTTGAAGAAACATGTGCTTGAGATTAAATTACAATATTATTATAGCACCTCCCTCAAACCATAAAATGAATTTTCACATTAGGCTAGCTCCATCACTATGCAAAGATAGGAACTGACTAGTACAGAGAACTGAAGACTACATCAGCACATTGGACTGATGTAGACTTTCCCAACAAATATCACCTCTGTTATACTGATTTGTATGTCTCAGAATGAAAATCCATAGAGTTTGGTACAATCTCTTGAACTGCAGACCTATTAGGTTACCCAGAGAATGCACAGAAGCCTGATAATGGATAGTTATGCAGCAATAAGTCTATGGAGCTACTGTGCTCTTGACCACAGGCAGTAGTCAGGCAACTAATATTTGGCTTATGTTCTGAAGCACAAAGGTTAAAATTCTGAAGTTTTATTCCAATCCCAATAGAGTAATTGTTGTCATCATCATTACTATCAATAATTAATATTCTTTTCAAAATCTTATTAACCTTTTTGCCTCAGGCCTGGTCTACACTTAAGGTTTATCAGTATACTTATATTGATCAGTGGCATGATTATTTTTATTGACATAGCTATGCCAATAAAAGCCCTAATGTAGATGCAGTTATATTCACAGAATCATAGAAATGAAGGTCTGGAATGGACCTCAAGAGACCATCAAGTCTGGTACCCTGCACTAAAGCAGGATCAAGTAAACCTAGACCATCCCTAATAGGTGTTTGTCCAACCTGTTCTTAAAAACCTCCAACAAAAGGAATTCCACAATCTCCTTCTAGCTTGAAAGTTTTCTCTGTTATCTAACTTAAATCTCCCTTGCTGCAGATTAAGTCCTTATCACTGTCCTCTTTATAGTGGCTTCTAACATATTTGAAGATGATT
Organism: Dermatemys mawii; assembly: GCA_007922305.1. Lineage (NCBI taxonomy): Eukaryota > Metazoa > Chordata > Testudines > Dermatemydidae > Dermatemys > Dermatemys mawii. Next base: position 33,659,558 of record ML677326.1, on the reverse strand, counting down.
ATCAGGTCCCTCCATCAGTCGTCTTTTCTCAAGACGAAACAAGTCCTCACAGGTCAGGTTTTCTAAACCTTTTATCAGTTTGGTCACTCTCCTCTAGACTCTATCCAATTTGTCCACACATTTCCTAATGTGTAGCACCCAGAACTGGACACAGTACTCCAGCTGAGGCCACACTAGTGCCAAGGAGAGTGGGACAATTGCCTTTGACTTTCCCGTTAATTCACCCCAAAATAATATTAGTCTTTTTTGCAACTGCATCACATTGTTGATGCATGTTCCATTTGTGATCCACTATAACCCCCATATCATTTTGAACAGTACGATCACTTAGCTAGTTATTCCCCATTTTGTAGTTGGGGATTTAATTTTTCATTTCCCAGTGTAGTACTTCGCACTTAACATTACTGAATTTCATCTTGCTGAATTCAGACCAATTCTCCAATTTGTCAAGGTCACTTTGAATTCTAAACCTGTTATCCAAAGTGCCTGCAACCCCTCCCTGCTGGGGTCATCTGCAAATTTTATAAGTGCACTTTCCACTCTATTATAATATTGGTGCAACATATCCGTCCACAATTTGTACTTATACCAATATGGCTTATTCCAGTCAGGCTGACTGGAATAAGCTATATTGGTATAAGTACAAATATATCAATTGATATAGCAATGTCTACAAGAGGGTTTTGCCAGCAAAACTCTCCTAATGTAAATTAGGCCTCTGTATTTTATGGCAGAGATCTTCAGAAGTTATCATATGTTGTGTAAGGGCATATTTTTTTTATCATCCTAGCCCAGCCTATATGATAAACTTTTGCTGGGATAGCTATGTTGGTCAGGGAAGTGATGAAGTGTGATTTGTAAGCAATATACCTATGCCAGCAAAAATTTCCGATGTAGACACAGTTATCCTGGCAAAACTGTGATTTTGCTGGGAGAGCATAGTTTGCTTCAGGATGGAAAACTGTAATAAGTTATGCTGCTAAAAGTCCAATTTTGCTGGTATGACCTACATCTATACTAGGAGCACTTTCCCAGTGCAGTATACAAGGATAGCTAAATTGGCAAAACACTTCTAGTGTAGACCTGCCCTTAATTTAACTGAATGTCTCTTTGTCCTTGTATTATGAGAAAGGATAAATGGCACTCCATGACAAATCTTCTCTCCCATTCATTTTTTTGTAAAATTTATCTTGTCAACTTTTATACATCACCTCTCCAAACTAAACAGTTCTGAATGTTCAATCTCACTTCATACAGAAATCTTTGCAAGCCCCTAATCATTTTTGTCACACCATTTTCTGGACTTTTTCTACTTTGTGTTATCTCCTTTTAGAAACCAAAATAACAGTATTCAGAGAGAAGGGGTCCCAGAGGTTTAAGTGGTGGCATTACAATATTTTCAGTATTTTTCTCCATTCTTATCCTAATACAACCTGATATCTTATTTATTTTTTTAACTGCTGCAGTGTATTGAGCAAATATTGCCAGTCATCTGACCATGATACCTGGATCTTTTTTCCAGTATGTTTACAGATAATTGAGAGACCATCAGTGTATAAAGGTTCAAAGAGTTCCTTCCAATGTTTATCACCTGCCACTTGTTTACATTGAATTTCATCCTCCACCCTATTGCCCTATCTCTGTAAGCTCCTTCTGAAATTCCTCCTAATCTTCTCTATGCCTGACTTACAAATAATTCTGTGGTATCTATAGATTTTTGCCACCACATTGTCTCTACCCTCTCCCACGTCATTAATATTATTTTAAAAATCTGTCCTATTAAGGGTCCTTGGTCAAACCACTATTAATTTCCTGATATTAAAAATTGAACAGATTTTTCTATTTCTCTTAACTAGTTTCTAAATTAATGAGAATTTTACTGCTAATGCCATAACTACTTAGCTTCCTTTATAGTCTCTTCTGATGTTTTTGAGAAGCCCACATAAAAATTATATTTACTTCTATATTTAGTGCTTCTTTATCCACTAATTTGTTCTCTTCTTCAGTCTTAGAAAAGTATGATTTTAATTACAAAGCCCATGTTCACCTAAGTATTTCTAGAACTCTATTTAATAATTGTTCAACAATTTTCCCTGAAAGGAAACAAAAGCAGATGTACACTATGTGTCTGTCACTCCAAAAAAGTCAGTACAAATGAAGATACCTACCCGTGACAAGATACTTTCTAATGATTCTGTTAGTGACCGTTTAGCTTTGCTTTTCAACATATCTAGTCTGAATCTGGGAGCACTGCTTGGCATCTCATTTCCAGTAGTCTCTCCAGAAGGCTGTGAAGCCTATAATATTTAAGAAAGCAAGTTTAAAGTACAGATTTGTACAGAACAAAAATTCCATGAAAGATTATTGACATCTTAGCAGCACATTTCCAAGCTTTTCTAAACCAAAGCTCTGAATCCTCTCATACATTGTGTTTCTACCGGCATAACAGTGCTGAGGCTTACTGAGTTAACCTACAACTAGATATGGGAATCTCTTTTCCAAATGACATTGATTTGCTAAGTGAAATATAATGAGCACCAGGAATATTGTATTTCATAACAAAAATATGCCTCTTCAGATGTTTCCTTCAACACCAGAGTTCAATTATATCATCTGTAAGCACAAGAGGAATGGATTCAGGATGTGGTAGGGGAATTATTTATCTTAACACTTCGGATTAGACTTGACCAATTTATTTATTTTATTTTTCACGACAATCATCTCCTAGAACTTTGAGTGAATTAGTTACAAGAATGCATATCACTCCCCCAACTCCATTCCTTTGAACGAAGAGTGCACTGAGGTCCGGGAAGACATGCAATATTTAATTCTTACATATTTATATCACCAAGAGGAACACTGCCACATTATGGATGACAGTCAACTCACAGCTGATTATTATTATTATTATTATTTTAGCTACAAATTTAAGCCCAATTTTAGAGCTTGTGAAAGACAGACAGCTCTGGAAACTGAACACAGAATGGGTATAGACCACAGAAGTGGGAATGGAGGGATAAATGTTGTGCCTCAAACCTAACCTAGTCTTATCAACTATATGGACCAGAGAGTAATTTTCTGTGTCCATTAAATTATGAATTTTTCTCCTGAGGCTCCCAACATTAGTGCCGGATATACACAATGGTAATAGTATCAGAGATGTGAATGCATTAGACCAGCTGATATCACATGGACAAGTGAACAGCGCTCAGATAGCAGTAAGTTTTGGTCATTACCAATTCAGGCTGTTGACAATTCAAACAAAATGACACTACATCCTATTTCCAATCCCCCAAACAGAGAATTCAGTCTTTTCCCTCTAACTCAACTCTCCTCAACCCCAAATAACAAGCCATTTAGACAAAAAGGACCTTGCAATTTTCTGGTGAAAAACACTTATTTTGAAAAGAATTTTTGGTTAAAAAATATTAATGTTCTATGAAATCTCTTGCAGCTTTTTAAATTTAAATTTTTCCAATTTAACATAGAGAACTTGAATAGGATTCCTCACTCAGAAAGCAAGTGTGAATAGCAATACAGAAGAGAAGGCTAAAAAATTCAGGGTGTTTGGGTTATTCATCTTTGAGAGACAAAGTCCAAAGGTATTTACTGTTCCAGAGCACTGAAGATAAAAGATTGAAGTAGATTTGACATTTTCTGCTAAGAAGAATGGTTGGGTGAGAGGGAAATAAGTTTCCTGCTAGAACTTTGGCATCTTTACACGCATTAGTTTTTGGTTTCAAGAGCTGAAAAAACAGACTACAGCATGTCTCAGCAGCATTAAAATCACACACCATTTTTATATATCATCTTCTTCCTTAAACAGCCATTTTCCAGCTCCTTAGAATCTGAAACCACACCAGACCCTCACTAGAATGTGGGATTTGGGATCCATGCCAAGTACTGCGTTATAGTGGAGACCGCATTAAAATGAACTACATTTGGAATCCATGAACTAAATTTGGGATCCATGGCCGCGACCACATTATATCCGAATTCATGTTATATAGATGCGCTTCTAGCCAGGGTCCAGTGTATTTGATAAAAATAACTGGCACTAATCCCAAATGAAAATATTTCACATCTGTTATTTAAAAAAAAATCCAAACACCATTTCCTCCTGTCCTACCTCAGCCCACACTGGTCTTTCTAAATCCACACATTTCTAGTCAGACACGCAAACGACTGGAGAGCTGACAAAAGCAATATATCAGAAAACAAGAATGTGAAGCTTTCTTCCTGTTTCTCAGCAACACTAATAATCAACCAATAAGCAATAAAAGGATAAGAGACTGAAATAAATACAGAGCTAATCACAAAAAAGTGGGTGAATCCTTTCCAGTTACTTCATGCTTTAAGTCTGAATACATAGGGCATGACTACACTGGAAACTTCAAAGGGCTGTCGCAGGAACACTCTCACGGCAGCGCTCTGAAGAGTGAGTTTGCTCCCAGCGCTCGGAGCCTGTCCACACTAGCCAGCAAGTTAGAGCACTACAAAATGTAAGTGTAGCCAAGCCCTAAGAGGGAGCAGAGTTCCAGGTTGCTGCACAAAGGGGCTTCAATGAATCTGACCCTCCAGTGTTGTCACAGTGTACCTAGCCAGCAGGAGGAGACTGCCTGGAGCAGGCATTACAGTACATTTCCTGCTATTGGTAGATACTGAAAGAAATGTTGATCAAGATTTTCAAAAGCAACGAGTGGTTTTGTGTGCCTCAGTTTTGGGGTGCCCAGATTGAGTCACCTTAAAGGGGACTGTTTTGGGGGGGGTGTTCAGCCTTTTCTATAAAATCAGACACCCCAAAACTGAGACATTGAAAATCATTAGCCTCTTTTAAAAATTTCATCCATGTCTGAGATATTTTAAAACCCCTTCTCTGGTGAGAGAGAGGGAGAAGAGACAAGCTGCTGCAAGGCTAGTGGCAGTAGGGAGATAGGCTTCTCCGGGGTGAGAGGCTGCTGTCCTCCCTGCAGGGGAAATAACTAAACCTGAGTGTGTGTTTACGGAATGACTGAGGACTGACACCATGGGGCCAACAAGTGAGAACACACATCCCACAGCAAGGGGGCAGGGAAATGTGTTTGCAATTTTTTTTCCTTTTGTTTGGTGGAGGTGACCCTCCTTGGGCCTGCCCCGAGACCTATCTTGAAAATACTGACAAGTAAACACAGAGAGGGAAGACAAACACTGTCCAGAGCCAGGCTGATTTACCCCAGGCCATGCTCCAGCCAGAGGAGGAAGTGCTCAGTTTGCCGAGACGGGGGAGATGTCTAGCCACAATACCTGTATTTGAAGGGCAATTTGCCCACATTCTTTTCTACCTATATTGCATGTATATTGGTTACCTCCAAGCTCCTTCAGCTGTAAGATCCCCTGTGTAGCTGCTCTATGCTGGCAGGAAAGAGGTCTTCTGACAGCATAAATAAAGCACATCTAACAAGCGACAGTAGCTACATCAGGAATAAAGCATCGCCTGCCAACACAGCACTGTCCACAACAGTGCTTTGTCGATTTTCACACCCCGACAAACAAAAGTGCTAGTGTAGACAAAGCCTGAAAAGACTGAACTGCAGTTTTGTCCTTCCTTTCTCAAGCAAAGAATGATGTCTCCTCTGTCAGTTCTGAAGCAGTGTTTAACAACAACCTCTGTTTGCATCAGCCTCAACGATATTTCCACATAAACAAAGAAATATCCCGCATATGACTGGGCAACCCCAACAGTCCTTCCTCAGATTAAATTCCATCGCTGAACTCTGCTGGGACTGACAGGGAATCAGAAAATGAGAACTGAGTCTTTTTGACATTACACATATATGCTTCAGCTGTAATCAGTAACTGTGACAGAATGTAGTATTTTCATTTGAATGTTTTTTATATCCGCTGTCTTGAAAAGATAAGAATAGACTAACTGCAAAGACCAATGGTTCATCTAGACTGTTACCAGCCAGTACCAGATGCTTCAGAGGAAGGTGCAAGAGACTCCATAGTGGATAGTGCCATTAAGTGGGTTTCTTATGCCCCAAAGCATAAGGGATTATATCTTTCCCCTCCTTGCTATTAGCACATGAGATTATACAAGTATATTCTGACTGAACTTTCTCTGCCCACTGCTGAGTGGCTGTTGCTCCAACCTTCCAGCTCTCCTCCCTCAGTGATTCCATCTCAGCTTCACTGCACACCTGCCTCTCCTTACCATGGCTTTCCTGCCCTGTCCCCCTCCACTTCACTTTCTTTCCATTTAGAATATCCCCTCCTAAGTAAACTCATCCACCCAAAAAACATGGGACTAAAATGACATTTGCTGCCAACTCATTGTTCACTCTGCTTCTGTGTTCTATCCCTTCCCCCAAACCCTGTGTCTGTCTTGTTTATTTAGATTATAAACCCTTTGGAGGCAAGGCTTGTCTTTTTACTGTGTTTGCCCAGTGCATGGCACAACGGGACCCCACTCTCAGTTGGCTCTAGGTACTACTGTAATAAACATGTTAAATAATAAATATCCCACCAGGAAAAAAGCAAAGTGGGCTTTCACGTCAGTGTTAATATAACATTAAATACAAAGATGGAAATTCGCCATTGAGAAGTTAGTAAGAAAGGAAAAAGACTTTTTTTTAAAAAGAAAGCTAATATACCTGCTTTGCTTCCCCAATGTGAACATGATCCTTCTGTTTTTCTTCATACATGTTTCTTAGAACAGAGATAATAAACTCATTCTCTTTCTGATCATTTCTTGGTCTTAATTTCTTTAAAAAAACCCAAACACATGGAAAAATAAGAACTGTATTCATAAGAGCAGTTTTAAAATTCTCCTCTATTTTAACTTTTGTGATTGCCCGTGTGTACTTAATGTACACTGAATAGTTTAATCTAGTTGATGATGCTGTAAAATTCCACTAGAGGATGCCAGTGAGTCAAGCAATGCAGCAACATAGCCAGATAAATATTTTAATGATGTTTCAAAAATACCACATGGTGCTGTGACTAACAGCAGCAGATATCAGCTGCTGAAAGTCATCTGAAATATATTTTAGAAAGCATAATGTTGTTATAAGTAGAACAAGTCTCTGTATAAATATCATTTATCAATATGATTCCAAAATAAAATTATAGTTTTATCTCTGTAGTGCACATGTAATATTTTTCTCAGCTATCTGTCCATTTTACTATGGATCCAATTTTCATTATATAAAACTTCATCTTTGTAACAAGCACCTCGGTAGAACATGGCAGGTATTCAGATTTCAAAAATTAAATTTAAAAACCATTAGCAGGATTTAAAATATAATCTTAAAGTTTTGAAGTAGTTTAAATTAAAAATAAATATCCAGTGCAATTGTTATATTTTGCACAAAAATATTCAAAACATTTAGGAAAAATCATTACAGTTAATTAAATTAATTAATTGCAAGTATATCTGCCAACTTAGCTAAATGTTGTTTTGGTTATAGAGATACTCAGTTATAACCACAAGAGAGTTTAGAATGTATTAATACACTGGTCCTAAAACAGGTACAATCTTTTATTAAGGAACATCAGAGGGGAGATCAGATGAAAATATTTATCTCTGCTTATTCAGATTTACATCTAGTCTTTAGATTATTAGAAGAGAAAATATTTTTAAAATGTTAACCTATTGTAGTACATATCACAAAGGTGAAGCTTTTTAAATTCATGAAATTCTCACAATTATGCATATAATGTATGGGATATATTATGAGCAAATATAAAATGTGACTGGGAGCAATTCTGGCTATGGTAAATATTTTTAGCAAGATAATTATCTCTAAAATGGAAATCAGGAAACCATATTGAGCCTTAAGGACACACTGCATCTAAAATCCCAGATCACCAAAATTTGTATTAAAAAAGTACAAAGAGATGACAGATTTTTTTGTTCTGTTTTATCCAGTGGATTATTTTTACAGCCTTACAATAAAATAAAAGCATCTTCAACAAACATGTTTTAGGGATCTCAATGCAATAAGACAAGCTTAGGTTACAGAATGCCCAGTCTGCTGAGACACTAGTGCCTGTTAGCCCCAAAATACACCAGGAGTTACTATGTTTCTCAACTAAATTAAATGTTTCATTCTTGGTTATGCTGACCCAAATCGAAATATTCCAATTTGTCAAAACATTTACTTTTGGATTAGTTCCACATTAAACTGAGGCTGCCTGACCTTCCATGTGCCTTATGTTCCCATTCTCTTCCTGATAAAACTACTTTTTCCACGATTCATCACAGTCCCAAACTGTTACTCCCATGAGACACTACAACTGAACAGGACACAGATTAATGTGAAACTACTCCAAAACCAAATCACAAAGTTTTACACTGTTTTATTTTTGAATTCAGGGTTTTTTTTGTTTTTTACATAATTGTACATTTGTAAGTTTAACTTTCAGGATAAAGAGATTGCAATCTGTATTAAGTGAATCGAAAAATACTATTTCGTTTTTTACAGTGCAAATATTTGCAATAAAAATAAATATAAAGTGAGCACTGTACACTTTGAATTCTGTGTTGTAACAGAAATCAATATTTGAAAATGTAGAGAACATCCAAAAATATTTAAATAGATGACATTCTATTATTGTTTAACAACGCGATTAATCACAATTTTTTTAATCGCTTGACAGTCCTAATATAGATTTAGGTTGAATAATAAACCAAATGAAATGAAATATCAATTCAGGAACATCAAAACCTTTTGTTTTGTTCACAGGTGTTAAAACAGTGTTTCACATCTCCAAATTGAACATTTTGCACTTGATTTTTTTATGAAAAGTAAAGTTCTTGACAGACACTTTTTGTAAAATTTGCATTAGTCAGAAATCCAGTTTTCCATCAGAAAAACAGTTTAGACTGAAGATTTTATCAGCCCTAAAAACAGAAATGAATGACCCAGAATTTAAAACAAAGAGAGATTTCTAGATTGTCACTGAATACTGTAAGAAGCTAAAGAACAATTCTCAGGAAAATAAAAGTGTTCACGCTGGACACAGATTGTAAACAAAGACAGTAGCAATATAACTTTTAACTTAGAAACAAAAACAAGCATACAAAAAACATACATTACCTGAACCTGCTCAAAAAGAGAGGCCTGCTCCTGGTTACTTAGTGTTGTTAGATGCTTCTGGAGTTCTAGTTTAGTTTTAGAAGGATGTAGTCCTAGTAAGCAATGAACCAAGAAAAAAAACGAACAAGTACTCTAATAAGCAAGCTTTAAACTGATACAATGCACTTATATATTATATGCACAGAAAATTAAATAAGAGGCATAATAATTGCAATTTAAATGAGTTATCTGCATTAGCTTTAACAGATGGGCATTGTAGTATATATACTTAAAATAAGTGTACTTTGTTTTATATAATTACTTACATCAATCTGTAAATATGAACTTTATAATGCATTAAAAATGAGGAAATGCAGTCTTTTGCAACAAGTTTTGCTGGGATAAAGTGCAGGATTAGGCTTCTTAGCTGATCTAGGAGATAGCAGGATCATGTAACAGAATGAATCTAGAGTCTGCTGTGGCTTATCAGCAGACTCTTTAATGAGGTTTTACGAAGTTTAGGTTGGGGGGGTTTGGGGTTTTTAAAAAATATTTGCTATTAAGTACTTTCTCATTTGTATGCCTTAGTTTATAAATTTGCCTCTTCCAGAGTTTTGCCAAGATACATGAAATACTGTATTCTCCAGCTTTTATCTTTTGCTGAATTTGTTTACTGATATTTAAAAGCAGATAATCCTGTGGCTCTCACTAGTTCTTCCTTTTCTTATCCTTGATTAAATTCCTTTTCTATATATTTTTAGCCACTAATAGGTTTCTGTACTTGTTAAACATCTGATTGTGTATGTGTGTGTGGGAGGGCATTTCTCCATCAAGCTGGAGATGGACAATAATATTCAATCAGACTCAAGTGTCCTCTTAGTGCTCTCAGAATCATAGCTAGCTGAAGGCCAAAACAAAGCACTGGGTAGCGTAGTTCTGGAAATTCTCCTGTTTCTACAGATTAATTCCAGATATGTCTTGGTCCAACAAGCTACCGTGGCTTTTAATTGATCTGACAGCTGCTGCTGTCACTCATTCACCTCAGCCCTGCCCTAAATAGCTAAATTCTTAGCTGTGAAACTTGCTGAAATGCAAAATGTTCCTGACCTCATGTCTTTGCCACCTTCTGTACAATGGATGTAAGCTGCAATTACTTTGTTTTCTACCAGAAGTATAGGTGAAACACATTAAAGGGATCCACTGTTTGAGATCATGTTTGATAGCAGAACACCACCTCTGTCTATCTCAGTTCATTAACAGAACATGCGGTTTTCAGAGAGGGCAATATATTCCTTAAAAGTTGATGTAAAAGTTATTTCAATTTTTTTTATTATTTACAAATTCAAGAACCAAGTAATGTTCAATGCAATTATATTTAACTTTTATTTCTTTTTAAAAATTAAGTAAGTACACAGTATGAATCAATTTAGCTTTTATCTGGTCATTCTTGACACAAGAACTCTGATCTTATACTGTACTGAAGTTATTTTTTAATTAATTGGCCAGGCTTCAAGTGTCCAAAGTTAACAGTCCTGCGTTTAAAAAAATGTGTATTCCTTTAGATCTATGTTCACACATACAAATATCACTCTGGTAAGTAAGTTAGATAGAATACATTTTCAAGCGGTTTCATTCTCAACATTCCTTAATACTTACCTTCAATCTTTTCACAGAGTTTATGCAGGCATTGCATAGGGCATCCCTCGCAAAGCTGGAGCTGAGCTTTGGAGGTTTGTTGCACAGCAGCTACAGTGAAAGCCTGTTTCAAAGTCATCATGATTTCATCAACCTAACAAGAACAAGAGAGGAAATCAAGGCTAACAAATTAAATGTGATTTCTGCTACACTAAATTGGTGTTGTTTTCAACCCAACAAAGTCAGTCTCTTTAAAAGGGATACCTTCATTGTTTTGAGATTATGATTATTAGGATAATGAGCAGGGTATCCCCTGAGATACTGACCGTCTGATTGTGGGTTTGGCTTTCAAAACTGATATACCCACTGAATATAATCAGACCTCTCCACTCATTTTAATGGAAGTTCTACTTTTAAAAATAAACAAAAAAACCCACAATATACAATGTGACTTAATGCTTGATGAAGTATGTAGTGTTCCATGGCCTATGACCACTACAAGTATGCCAGTGTGGAGGTTATATTTATTTTGAATAGGATACATATTCTAACCTCTGTCTTCAACAAAAATTCAGTTTCTTAACAGATTGCAAGCTTAAGAACAATTACATTTTTATAAATGCAATGGGAGTTGAGTGCAAACAACAAAAAAGCCTAGCATCTTATGATATCATGCCTTTAATTTATGTCTCTTACCAGGGCTTCATCTGTGCACTGAAACACATAGCAGACAAAGTAGCAGCCACCGTTTCCTGAAGACTCTCTACAGATGAACCCAAAGTGGTCCACATGTCTAATACCCTGGCACAAAAGAAGCAGTAACAAAAGAGTCAGTCATGTTTACAAGCTGATCTCATACCTGTAATTATCACACCAATCCATTCGACAGATGTCCAACAGCATCATGGTAAACCAAATAGTTCATTCCAGCCATATAAAAACCATCTAGCCCCCTAAAGGATCTTTCAAGTGTATTTAAATCATAAATACTCATTTACAAATATAGCAAACTGTAATGGATCTGCTGGGGAAGAACCTGCACGGACAGACAAGTGCATGACCACATGACCAGACCAGATTAAGTTTGATCTCCAATGTACAGCAGTAAATGTTAAAACTCCTCCAAAGACATTGCATCCACACTAGGGACTTAATTCAATGACTCTTGCTCAAATTCAGTAGTACTTACTACTCAACTGTACTACTATTGTCAGTACATAGATCTCAGAAAGAGGAAAGGTTGCAGAATCAGGCCCAAGACAAAACGCATATTACATTATTCTGGCAGTGCCCACAACATGATGGCCCGAATACTGCAAAGATTTATTCATGTGCTTAACTTTACTCAATTTGAATAGTTCAGCTGAATTCAATGCAGCTACTTTCGGTGTACAAAATCAAGCATGTACAAAAGTCTTTGCAAGATCGGGGTTCTGATAAGCAGTGTACAAAGGCTGCAGGAGAGAAATAAAATCACATTTATTTTATTTCATAAATACAAATTTATCTGTACCTCTCCATATCCATTATTAGTTGGTCAACTTTAAAGTCAACCTTCCATTAAAGATAGTAGAAAAGAGGCATCTGATTTGTTAAACCAAAAACCAGGAGCAGATTCATAAGAAAAACGTGAGTTTCAGTTAGTTATAATTTAGATATTAGCAAACAAGACATTTCTCTGGTATTCCCTATTAATATTGACTGAATCGCTGAATACCCAAGATTGTCACTGTATCATGAGGTTATCGAAAATCACAAAACATGAATATTTTTGGACACATTGTCAAGGAGCACCAAAAAAGAGAGCATATATATGTAACAGAGCAAGGCCAGTTGACCTAAAGTAATGCGAACAGCGCACTCTCATTACTGTAAATATTAATAAACTTTTGTCAAGGTTTAAAAAAAGTTAATAAAGAAAAAGAATTAAATATACATGTAGATATCCAACTTCTCATAATATGGTGGTTGCATACTAATACACTTGGAAAAAGTATTATGACAAAGACAAACATTTGGTATTAATATTTCAACAGACGATATTAATTAGAAAGAATTAAATTCTAATTTCCTGTAAACACCTGGGCTAGCTGCTCTCTTAGGGTGTATACCACAGAGCCCATTGTTATAATATCTGAAAGTCAGTTCCAGAAAACAGGTGTTCCAGAAAATATAAAAAGCCTTGATTTTGACCTCCCTTATATATATTTGCAACTCCATTGACTTGAAAAGGGTTTACTCCTACTGTACACCAGCAGTAGCAAGTTTCATTTCTTGATGGACTGTTGGAGCACGTCTCTCCTGACACTTCCAGAATTATTTTAGCAGACAAAGCCCTAACCATGCTTCGGACGGAACAATATTACAAGTCTGGTATAAAGAAGGAATACTATTTGATCTCCTTTTTTTTTACAGAGAAACAAACTTCAGAAACATGCTAAGGTGGCAACAGCAGTCCTCCTTCAGTAGGAAGTGTCCTTCACTTCATTACAAACACTTTAAAAATGCACTAGTTTTTCAAAAAGAATTGTTGACTAATGCAGCAAGCACAGCACGTGTTCCTTCACCAAGTATCATAGAATCTTAGAATCTCAGGGGTGGAAGGGATCTCGGGAGATCATCTAGTCCAACCCCCTGCTCAAAGCAGGGCTAATCCCCAACTAAATCATCCCTGCCAGGGGTTTGTCAAGCCTGACCTTAAAAACCTCTAAGGAAGGAGATTCTACCACCTTCCTACGTAACCCATTCCAGTGCTTCACCCCACCCTCCTAGTGAAAAAGTTTTTCCTAATATCCAACCTAAACCTTCCCCACTGCAGCTTGAGACCATTACTCCTTGTTCTGTCATCTGGTACCACTGAGAAGAGTCTAGATCCATCCTCTTTGGAACCCCCTTTCAGGTAGTTGAAAGCAGCTATCAAATTTCCCCTCAGTCTTCTCTTTTATAGACTAAACAATCCCAGTTCTCTCAGCCTCTCCTCATAAGTCATGTTCTCCAAGCCCCTAATCATTTTTGTTGAGTCCACCAAACTCTTTCCAATTTTTCCACATCCTTCTTGTAGTGTGAGGCCCAAAACTGGACACAGTACTCCAGATGAGGCCTCACCAATGTCGAATAGAGGGGAACGATCGCATCCCTCAATCTGCTAGCAATGCCCCTACTTATACAGACCAAAAGGCCGTTAGCCTTCTTGGCAACAAGCGCACACTGTTGACTCATGTCCACTGTCTCATCCACTGTAACCCCTAGGTCCTTTTCTACAGAACTGCTACCTAGCCATTCGGTCCTTAGTCTGTAGCAGTGCATGAGATTCTTCCGTCCTAAGTGCCAGACTCTGCACTTCTCTTTGTTGAACCTCATCAAATTTCTTTTGGCCCAATCCTCTAATTTGTCTAGGTCCCTCTTTATCCTATCCCTACCCTCCAGCGTATCTACCACTCCTCCCAGGCTAGTGTCATCTGCAAACTTGCTGAGGGTACAATCCATGCCATCCCCACGATCACTGATAAAGATATTGAATAAAACAGGCCCCAGGACTGACCTTGGGTAGTTAGAAGTAGTTAGAATGTACCCTAGCTTGTTTTCTTAAAGCTCCCCAAACATACATCAGCCCCCTAACATGGGCTGTAACATTATGAACATGCCAACTATTCTGCAGAGCAATCCACTAACAAATTCACAACCTTCACCTTGTTCATAACCAAAACCAGTCACCCTATAACTTTGATTTTGAGTGATAATGCAGTGAAACATAAGGCCTCCCAGGCTTCTCATCACATAATCAGCAAAGCACAAAACATCTGCTTATTTTAAGCACTCATGTATTCCCATGAATTCAAGGAGACTTTAAGGTTAAACACAGGCTTACATGCTTGGCAGGATCAGAGCTGGATCAGGAGTCTTGCATCACTAAAAGCTCTGCCATACTCACAAGACTACTACTTGTGAGCAAGGCAGAATATTAAAGTAATCAGGATTTCCACTTTGAGAGCATGTATTTGTTTCAATATCCCAATTGCTTCTAAGAACAAAAACAGCATGCAGAACAGAGCAACTGAGACGGGCAATCTTCCCCTCCTGCCTTGTATCATAGTGGCAGCTATGTCCCAGCACTAACAACAGAGTCAGGAGTCTGCGCCAACAGGCTCCAAGCATTATCAGAAGTTTTTTTGTTTGTTTTTGTTTTGATTTGTTTGGGGGGGGGGGGGCACATGACAGCTGTTGTCATCCCAAACAGCAAGCCTTGGGAAAGTGTGGAATTTTCCCCTACCATCTCATGCACAGCCCCATTGCCCTGACTGGAGATATCCCACCAAATACAGAAGTCAAACTGTGCCTATGGCTCCAAGCAAACTGTGATACTGCTCTGTGGCTGGCCACACATGGATGAGAGAGTGAAGTAATCTGCTCCCTTCCCTCTCCTAGTGAGATGAAGAGAAGCTGTATATGTCCAGTATCCCTAACTGACAAACCACCTACTCAATAAAGCATTCTTCAGGCCCGAGGCGACCCTTAAGTCAGGGATTCACTTCCTCTGCTGGTTTGAAAGAGCCAGAGTTTAGTGATCTTGAAGTTTATCTAATGACTCCGAATTCTGGATGAAAAGTGGCCTGAGGGGACGTCAGGGTTCAGGTTCTCCTGTGGTCTGGGAAGTTTTCTTTAGCTGACATGATGTTGATTCAAAGGGTATTAGTTATATTAACACTGTTATTTTTATAATTAATGCACATGCACCTAACACGTGTGCAAGGAAAGAAGAAGAGAGAGCGCAAGGAGCCCCCTTTTGCATGCACACACTGGCCCGGCCACAATGGTAGCCATTTTCCTCATCTGTCATTTTAAACCATCTCACCCTATTTCTGTATCTCTCCACTAGCTCTCTTCCCCATCATACTAAATTCATTATTTGTCTTCACTTTCAAAGCCTTTCATGTCCTATCTCTCGTATTCATTGAGAGGTCTTGCCTCTTCTCTGCCAATGACACCAACCTGTGTCACTCGTTTGTTAAATTTTAAAACAAACACCTTTGGATTTCTCTTCCCCTGCTGCCCTTCACACGAGAGTTCCCTGTAAACATGCACAAAACTACCTCACTGTCCTCCTTCAAGTGTCTCTATAAAATGCCCCTTTGCCGTGATGCCTGCAAAAAGTTTTGACCACGGCTGAGCAGCTGCTGTGCTGATAGCCAGTGCTTAATGAAAGAGGTATTGGAGCACAAGCAATTTTTTTACTTTCATAACTGACGTGACAAGCCTCAAGGTGCCGGGACTATGAACTGCCAAGCTTAGAGGTGCTGTTGCTCAGCCCTGGCACAAATTAAGCACTGCTGATACCACTGTCAATCATGCTGATCTGTGTTATCTCATTATTTCTTTGTAAACCTGTCTGTTTTTTTATTCCACTGGTCCTCTCTTGAATGATATTTAGATTGTAAGCTATTTGGGACAGAGACCGTCTTTTTGTTTTGTATATGTACAGCGCCTAGCGCAGTGGGGTCCTGCTCCATGACTGAGCTCCTAGACTCTGCCTCAGTACAAACATATAGTATTGAACGCGCTGTCCTGAAAGTCTTCTCTGAATTCACACTAGTCTCCTCAAAAGAGGCAGGGCCACAGTCATGTGCTCTTCTGCAATGACCAGTAAAGCTGACTCTATACAGAGGTGGAATCAGTTGCTCTACAGTAGAGGTCCCCAAACTGGGGGCGTGCCCCCCACAGGAGAACATGGAGGAACATCCAGGAAGGCATGGCGGGGCTCAGGCCAGCCTCTACAGGGGATGAGGAGGGAGCACCACCCAGCCCCTCCCGGCCCGAGCTCTGCGTTGGTCTTGTCCCAAGCTGCATCCCCAGCTCCCAGTCCCGTGCCTGGCCCCGTCCCCAGTCTCGGCTCTGTTCCTGGACAGGGGTAGGGAGGTGAGGCTGGGGCCACAGCTGGGGGTGGTTCTGGGCCCCAGGTTGAGGGA
Source organism: Dermatemys mawii (assembly GCA_007922305.1). NCBI lineage: Eukaryota > Metazoa > Chordata > Testudines > Dermatemydidae > Dermatemys > Dermatemys mawii. The sequence goes on along the minus strand of ML677326.1, from coordinate 33,642,901 downwards.
AGGGCCAAGAGCAGAGCTGCACCTGGACACGGACCCAGCTGCCAGCCCCCACTACAGCCCGGCTGTGGCTATGCTCTGGCCTCCATCCTCAGCCTTGGCCTAGACCCACCCCTAGCTGTGGCCCCAGCCTCACCTCCCTACCCCTGTCCACACACATGCAGAGCCACGGACACTCCCAGCCTCAGAGGTACGCGGACTGGAGTAAGGAAGAATCACTGCACTACAGTAAACAACCTCCATCTTCCCTCTGTAACCCTGGAGGCATAGCATCTGCCTTCACAAGCTCCTGCTGGGGTAGCTTATCCCTCTACCTCCTTACTATGAGCTGAGTGCAATAACTGTAGATCTGTGTGGTCTACAAAGTAAAAGTAACCTGAGTTTGACTGGTTTCAGAGTAGCAGCTGTGTTAGTCTATATCTGTAAAAAGAACAGGAGTACTTGTGGCAACTTAGAGACCAGCAAATGTAGTCTCTAAGGTGCCACAATTACTCCTGTTCTTTTCACTGAGTTTGACTGTTATTTCTGAAGAGCGTTCAATTAACTTTGAAGTACTGATTATGCCATCTATTTCTGCACTGCACAACACCACATACAGCCGAGGGAACTCTGAACTTGCACAACAGTGAATCATGTCTTCTGGAATCTGAAAGCAGAACTTGACAGGATATTCGGTCCATTTATTTTTTTATTGCACAGAGAAGAGAATCTTGACCTCAGACATTACAAGGCTAAACATTAAACAAGAAATGAAGGCCTCACAAAATGACAGACTGCCAAGGGATCTACTCACCCATGACGTATGGGAAACCACTTGGAATGAATGCAGAGGAGAGAATCAATGAGTACTCATGAATGGCAGAACCACCATAAAAAATAATGCACCATCAGTTTACCTGAGAGCAAAAGGATATTTCCTTGAAGCTTTTCTCAAGTGCTACTTTTTTCGTGTCAGGACTGATGAGGTAAACTTCAGACTGCCCAATCTAAAAACGGTTAAATAAAAAGAGGATTACATTTAGCTTCAAGACACATTATGTCAAATTTGTTCCAACTAAAAATGTTCCTTGGATATGAGACATCTCAAAATTTATTCCACTCCATACTTTGACTCAATGTAGATTTAAATTACAATAATAACACAACACACACCACATTTTGCATGAGAGAGAAAAAACTGATGCAAGGTTGGACTTGTACTTACTATTATATTTATAGCATTGTCAAATACTGAAATGGAATTTTGACCTGTTTACGATGCAAAGGAAATATTAAAGGACCTGCATTTAACTCAACAATAACAAAACTATACTTATAGTGTATCTTGCCAGGCGGTTAGACAAGATGACACGAGGTCCCTTCTAACCCTATGGTTCTATGATTCTACAAAAAATCAGCTCTCATTATCTTGGCACACATCAATTTAATCAAAGTTATGTGATAAAACTGCAGTGAAATCAAAAAGCAGACCAGGAAGCTGACCAAACCCTCACTTATATTTTTTTAAATGTTGTGAGATGTACACACTACTTAATTCAAAGGCAGTGTATCTCAAGCCATAAAAATGAGGTTACTGGGGTACATTTTCACTTACATTTAGCTGTAGACCAGTTTTGTAGAAGTAACCCTGTAGCTGCCAAGAAGCACTGCCAGGTTTGAACAGGAATTTTTTCCCCAAGCCAGGCACTAATTTTAAGGTGAAACAGCTGTTCAGGATTTTTCACAATTTTTTATGAGACTGGACATGGGCCAATATATAATGTTTATACTGCAAAATTGTTGCCGAGTCTCTGGGGGGCTTCTTCCTAGTTGCCAGAAGATTGTATCTGCAGATTGGTGAATTTTAGGATGTTTTCCTCTTAGAAAGAGGGAACCCCCATACATGCACAAAAAACAAACCAACTCAAAAAACTACAGCCACCTACTATTCCCAGAACGCATGTTAAACCATCTAGTGCATCCCAAACTCCTGGCTTATTGGAAAGAATCATCCAAGAGTGTAGGGGAGAAGAGTTAGGCCTCCTCAATCTGTCTGTTCTAAGCACTTTCCCAAAGATTCATTCCTGACCCTTTGTCTTTCTTTAGCCTCCATAAAACTTCCCACCATCTCCTCGTCCCCATTGCTTTCCTTCGCTGTCCCCCAGGGCTGACCTCTCAGCTTTTGCTTGCAGGGAGACCATTCATCTCCTTGCCACTCAGCAGACCTCTCCTCTGTTTTTTGCTGGCTGCCTATTCCCATGGTAGGCAGCTAGCTCTCACTTCTACCCCATGCAGTTTCCACTGTCAGAGGAACGTGTCACCGTACCTAGGACACTGGCCAGGACAGCAATCTCCCAGGATGGTTTATTAAAACAAGGGACTGTTCCATCCAGATTAAGGGAATTGGCAAGCATCCTAGTCTAAATGTTTTGGATAACACCTAATGAGCCAAATACTCAGCCTCTACTATATGTTTCATATGAAGTCACAACAATAACCACTATACATTCAAGTCTGAAGCACATAGAGGTTCAAGTCAAAATTTTCAGTTTCCACATCTGTAAAATGGGGGGTTAAATTACACACATCTCTCAGCATTGTGGCAATTTAATTAAAGCACTACGTAAGTCCCAAAGTTCGCCAGGTTGGGGGCTGGACCTATATATCCCCCCTCTGTACTGTCCCCTCATCCTGCAAATATTTATCATTGTTCAATAGTTTGAAACAGTATTCGTTTAAAAACTAAGACTTAATTGTTTTAAATGGTGCTATTGTATTCTCAAGGTGACAGAATCTGCCCTGGGGAAGGATGGTACATAAGTTATCGCTTTAGTGGGGAGTGCACATTTTCCCACACATATCCCCAATTTACCTCCCTGAAGAAGCTGCCATTGTATAGCTGCAGAGCAGAAGTTCTAGGGTAGTCAAAGCTACTGTTGTCTCTAAGCTCATACCTCAAGACATAATGAGTATACTTCCATTCTGCGGATGTAATACCTCTGGGGTCCCTGTTAAAACAGTGCATCTGCTCCACTACTCCAGGGAAGGCCTTGGCCCAGAGCCATAAGAAAGCCATATGAATTCAGTCTGACACAATCTAAGGGTACGTCTACACTACAAAATTAAGTTGCCCTAACTTACATCGGTATACAGTCACCGCAGTAATTACATTGCTTGTGCGTGTCTACACTATGTCCATTGTGTCAGCAGTGTGCGTCCTCATCAAGAGAGCTTATATCAATTGCACTGTCAGCCTGGGGCATTGTGGGATGGCTTCTGATAGCCAGTAACAGTCGATATAAGCAACACAAGTGTCTACACTGACTTTATGTCTCTTGTGAATACGGCGTTAAGTCAGCATAGTGAGCTGCTTACATCAGCGGGAGCAAAATTTTAGTGTAGATACTTACACAGTTAGGTCTGCCTAATGTCAGCCTAACACTGTAGTGTAGACCAGGCCTAAATTTTAAAAGTATTGCACTGTATTTAAAAAACTTTTTGTACAAAAAGCACAGAACCACCACCACTTCTCTCACCACCTCCATCTCCAGGGATAGCCAGCCAAAAGAAATACACACAAATACTTAATGTACCCAAGAGATGAGCTCAAGATAACCAGCCAAAATATTGTCTACTATATTACCTCTAATTCTCCAGTGTTATACAGAATATAGTAAACATAAATTTATTTGCAACATAGCACAAAAGTGAAGCAAAACTCACCTATGCCCCCTTCAAATCCTGACCTTAAACCATGTGGTCTACCACAGGAGGGGTATAGGTGAATTTTGGATACAGACAGATCAGCCTGGTGCCAACCTCAGTATGCTGAGAACTACCACAGTAACCCACAATTACACATACACACCCATTACTACTGGCAGTAGGTGCAGTTAAATTGCAAGAGCACCTTAACTAAACTGCTTGTTATGGGACACACAGGGAGTGCTTCCCTGCAGCCAAGTTCCAAAGATTCTGTCCTCTAAACAGTTAGCCTCTGTCATCTATAAAGTTGTTTTTGCTGTAATTATTTAGCCTAATACACACATAATATATATCATATATATCACATATAATATAAAATAATAAAATTTAGTTCTGGCCTTTACATCAGACCATTATCAATAATATTCCCTAATAATTTCTCAACATTGTAGTTTTGAAGCTCAATGTTTTACGTGGTGCTGTTTTAAATCATTTCACTCAATATACTTTGACAATGTAAAACTCTACAAAAAATATATACAATTTTATGTGTAGCTTAAGCTCCAATAACTGCAAGAAGTTATTCAAGGAGGAATTCATATCTTTGTAGGAGGTTTCTTTTGCATTTCCTATCCAGTGTTTAGAGACTTAAAATGCTTGCAATAACTGCAATTTGTTTTACCGTGAACAGCATAGTCCGGTTTCCTGCAATATCTGTTGGCTGCACGAGGTTGCGTCCATAGCTAAGTTGACGTTTCAGATTCAGCGAAGTCTCAGTATCATCAAAAGAGCTGGCAAAACTGTTACTCCTGCAACTCCCATCTTGAAAGTCCCTCTTAAAAGAAAAGGAACGCAGCCCAGGCTGAGAATAAGATTTCCTAATTGGCCTTTTCTCTTCTTCCTCTTCACTGACCAAGGGTTGGAAAACAGATCGCAATTTATCACTGAATGATAATCCTCCAGAATTATTGGCAGTTTCACGTTGTTGGGACAATGAATTAAATTCCAATTTTTTGGTACAACTAACATGGTTAAATTTTTCGATACATTCATCTATTAGAGCTGGGGGTGCATTTTTGTGTGCTACTGTCACTCTTCCACAGAACAACACCTCAAACTTTTTGGAAAAAGGGTCTTCAACTTCAGATAGATTATTCTGAAACTCTTCCTGGCGAGCAATTTTTCCAGCCTGTCGAATGGAACTAATAATCTCAGGCACCTATGAGAAAGAGAAAAATACAGTATCAACAAATGATTCTTTATGCCTGAGACACTGGAATGCTAACAGGAGACTCCTAATGTCAAACTTCTATTTGCAGTTTCCAAGTGGCCACTAATTTTGGTTTCTTCCTTTTCTGAGAGACCTGCTGGGGACATTGTGAATTTATCTCAAACAATATGTGCATTAGCAGTTAGATATTGTTCAATAGAAAACCTTGCAGGAAGGATGAAAACTGGTTCATTTGCTTCCCTAACAATAGATCATTACCATTAATACACACTCAGTAGACCTGATCTGCCAAAGTGCTAAGGCAGGCCTGCACAACATGAGGCCCGCCCGAGCTCACTGTGCCGCCCACGAGGGGTAAATAAGGGTGGGGCAAGCCAAGCGGTGGGGTCGAGGGAAGTGGGTGTGAGCGGGGCAAGAGCGGGGGTTTTCAGCCCACAGCTGGTTTTTTTGCAGTAATATGGCCCTCTCTGCTTTCTGAGTTGTGCAGTCCTGTGCTAAGGATTTCCAAAAAAGCCTCTGGACTGATTTAAATCAAAACAATTTAAATCCCAAATTTTAATCATGATTTAAATCAGTAACCAGAAAACCTTGATTTAAATCATCCATTTTAATTGTGTTCTGCATTTGTACAGTTTAGTTATTTGCCTGATAAAAGGTTGATTCTCATTGGTTGGTAACCATTAAAACATGTTAATTTGCAACTAATTATAGCTTTTAGACTACATTTAGTGCTACTTTTTGCTAAGTAGGAGAATAAACTATATCTATATATATATTGATTTAAGCAATTATACAGCTTAAGTTAAGTTAATCAGATTCTCAATTTTTACATTTTTATTATGTTAAGAAATGCATCATTCGCCATGCTGTGTGGAGAATAAAATTATGTCCTCCATGCAGTAAACGTGTCAGAAAACCATTCCAGTGTGTTCAAGTCCTGGCTCAAGGGACAGACTACTGAATAACCTATGGTGGACCCCAAGAGTCCGGGGATTTCACTTAGGGAACTACTCTTATTAGATGATTCATTTTATACTTCTGATTTGTGTCAAGCACTATTTGGCTGGAAATCGAATGAATAAAAAAAATGTGCAAAAACTAGCATTTAAAATGTATTTATTAGTTAAATAAAACTATTTTAAACGTGCTGGACACATAAGAAAAGTTTAATAAAATGTTTTGCATTTAAAACTGATTTATTAAATGAAATATCATCAATAGTTAATGAATTGCATTGACTGTTTCTGGTCACCATGTCATTCCAAATTTCAGAACTAGTAGGTCTCATCTTCTCACAGCTAGTTTTTATTCATAGACTGGAAGAGAAAAAACGAGCTTTCCCACTTTTTCAGTTCCCAACTGGTTTCTAAACTTTGAATGAAATAGTCATTGAGGTGAACTAGTGTACTAAGTGGGAGTGTGCAAATGAAATTTGTTGAGGATGAAAAGTTGGGAGGCCCGATCAATACAGAGAAGGATCGGAACATTATACAGGAAGATCTGGATGATCTTGAAGACTGGAGTGATAGAATGGGATGAAATTCAACAGTACTAAGTGCAAGATCATGCACTAAAAATTTCTGCTGCAACCTGAGGGCTCATTAGTTGGAAGCAACAGAGACCTGAGTGTGTGAGTCAATTACAGGATAACTATGAGCCACCAGTGTGACAGGGCTGTGAAAAAGGCAAATGTGATCCAAGGATGTATTAGGCAAGGCATGTCTAGTAGGTATATAGAAGTATTAATGCCATTGTTCAAGGCACTGGTAATACCTCATTTGGAATATACAAATCTGGTCACCCATATTCAAGAAAGATTAATTTAAACTAGAACAGATGCAGAGAAGAGCTACCAGGATGATTGGGGAATGGAATGCCTATCTTATGAGAAGATACTGGAAGAGCTTGTCATGTTTAATCTAGCAAAAAGAAGGTTGAGAGGGGATATGATTGCTCTCCATAAATATATTATTGAGGTAATTCCAGAGAGAGTGTAAAGCTATTTAAACTGAAGGATGGTGTTGGCACAAGAACAAATGGATATAAACTGTCCATGAACATATTCGGGCTGGAAATTAGAAACTTTCCAAACCTCACCTTCTGAGGGTTAGAAACAGCCTTCCAATAGGAGTTGTGGGGGCAAACAACTTAAATTAGTTTTACAAGAGAAGGTGAAATTTATGAGTGCAACTGTATGATGGTGTTGCTTATGATGGTAAGGGGCTGGGCTCAAAGGGCTCACTTTTGGCTGTCATATGTTCCCCAAAGCTCATGCTTCTGGGTTTCAGCAGGAGTCAGGAAGGGAAATCTCCCACCCCTCTCCATCTGCCTGCCCCAATGTATTCTGAAAGGGTTTTTCTTTAAATAAAATAATTCCGTCCTCAAAGCATCAGGGATGGACATGACTGAAGATGAGACACTGGAGAAGGACAGAGCTCTGAGGTGGCATCAAGTTTCTCCTGCTCAGGTGCTTGGCTGTCTGATTCTTGCTCCCATGCTCAAGGTCTACCTGATCGCCATACGTGGAGTCAGGAAGGACTATATCCCCAGGTTAGATTGACAGTGATTTTGGGGATTTCTCACCTTCCTCTGCACCATATGGGTGTGAGTCGCTTGCCAGGATTAACTGGGTATATCTCACTTAATCCTGTCCCTGTCATTAGGGGGACCTCAAGCTCTGGTGTATCTCAGTCTATCTATCTTCTGTTGGTGGCACACAACTGTATAATACTTTGGTCTCATTTTAGTTGTTGGATTTAGTGTGCAGGTGCTGGGAGGTATGGGTGACCGTGGTATACAGGAAGTCACACTAGAGATGACCTAGTGGTTCATTCTAGCCTTAAACTCTAAGATTCTGTGATCTACTTGAATAAGAGGAAATTAAGAAAATATTCTGTCTGATCCTGCAAGAGAAACTATTGCTGTCAAAAGTTGATTTAACCCTTCAATAAATTACAGCTCCAGATGCTTAGCCAGCAACTTCCACCAGTTCAGTGGTTTGACTTTCTTTAAAACTTAGCAGTAAATATGTACTGCTTACTATTATTTTTTGTATTTAATGTAAATCATTTTAATAGATTATAATAAGTTTAAGTCTGACACAGGCTACCAATTTCAAACTTAATTTTAACCAGGTTTACTTAATCCTCAATTTTCATCCATCCTGGCCTCTACAACTCTCACTCAGTGTTAGTATCAAGTTCAAGCTCAAAAATGAAAAAAAAAAAAAACATTCTAGAATATAACAGTAGCCACAAAACAATCATGAATGCAAATCATTAATGTTATTGGTAGATTAATGGCAAATCTTGCAAACATGTTATAACCTTCACAGAAGCACATTCTACTATTAGACCAAAATGTTTTTGACAGAAGGTAGTTTTGTTAGAAAGAAAAAAAATAATTCCTTTTGTTATATAATTCTATAATTCTACACGGTAGGAGTCCTATCTAAATTAATTTAAGAAACATTCCACCATTTTCATTTCCATGTTAGGAAATACTCACTTATGATCCACAGAAACTATAAATTATAAACAAATGCCCAACTACAGAGGCCAATATTTTAATTAATTAACATGAGCTGAATCAATAATAGTTGGAAATCATTTCTGCCGTCTATATAGCACATGCAAGTCTTCTTCCAATGGTCTGCTAGGCTCATATTTATATTCTGCGTACCTACTTGGTTATGTCACACTGCTTTGTGTTCTTTTGCAGCCTTTGATTGGAGAAACGGATTATATTCTCATGTCAGCAACCAAGGCTATAGACCAGGGGTGGGCAAACTATGGCCCACAGGCCACATCCGGCCCATGGGACCGTCCTGCCTGGTCCCTGAGCTTCCAGCTGGGGAGGCTGTCCCCGGCCCCAAACCCGCCTTCTCCCTCCCCTGGAGTCAAGCCACCTCATGGGCAGTGCTCTAGGGGGCAGGGGGGGCTGCGCACTCTTGCGGAGCAGCACGGCAGCATGTTTGGCTCTGGCTGGACCACAGGGCTGCCAGACATGCTGCCCTGAGCAGCGTGATAAGGGGGCGGGGGATTGGATAAGGAGCAGAGGGTCCTGGGGGGCAGGAAAGGGGGGGTTGGATAAGTGTAGGAGTCCTGGGGAGGGCCTGTCAGGGGGCAGGGGTGTGGATAGGGGTTGGACAGTCAGGGGACAGAGAACAGAGGGGTTGGATAGGGTGGGGGTCCCGAGGGATGATTAAGGTTGGGAAGGGTCTCAGGAGGGGGCGGTCAGGGAACAAGGAGCAGAGTGGGGGGATTGGATGGGTTGGAAATTCTGAGGGGGACAGTCAGGGGACAGGGAGTGGGGGGGGGGTTTGGATCCCGGGGAGATGGCTAGGGGTTGGGGATCCTGGGAAGGGGCAGTCAGGGAAGAAGGAGTGGGAGGGTTGGAGGTTCTGAAGGGGGCAATTAGGGGGCAGGAAGTGGGTTGGGGCAGTTAGGGGGCAGAGGCCAGGCTGTTTGGGAAGGCACAGCCTTCCATACCTGGACCTCCATACAGTTTTACAACCCCAGTGTGGCCCTCGGGCCAAAAAGACGTTTGTCAACCCCTGCTGTAGACAAGCCTGGTGCCATAGTGTATTCATCCAGCAGAGAATACTGCCAGGTATTTAACAATTCAGAGTGATTTTGACAAAAGACCAATGAATACATAATTTTCTACAGAAATGGACCTCATCTAGTGAAAGAAGAAATTTAGGATTAAACCCACGTTCAGCATAATTATGTTCATGAACATTTGATTGCTGATGCTGCAGCAGGAACAGCATTCTAAAATATCAAACCAGGATGACCATCTCCCCAGACAAGTACTGAAATGGCAAGATATGCTTGAACCCCAGATAAAAGCAGAGGCGACCTCCAGAAGGTTTAATAAACATATCCATGTTTTTTTAACAGTGTAAGTACACGAGGACTATGCAGAAACAATTGAAAGGTTTTACCTTCAAGAGTTCAAAAAACCCTCAGTACGGTTTCTTTTTATAGATAGGAAATATGGTAAAAAGCATTAGTCAGCAGATTAAAACAATGAATATAATTAGTCAGGAATTACAATTAGTCAGGAAACATTACTTCACCCTTGAGCATGATGCATGAATCATCAGTTAAAACATACATAGGAAAAAGACAATGGATCAGGACTTCAAAATTCTATTCCCAGCTATGCCACTAATTAGCTGAGCAGCCTTGGGCCTAGATAGTTCTGTGTCTTGGTTTTAACATATGTAAAATGGAGATGATAGTTCTTGTTACTTCCAATGGTGTTGTGAAGCTTATTATTTAATAGGCCAGACCGTGTGTTCTTCCCTCCCTTATTCTGGCCCCGTCCAGAGGCACTATTTACAGCAGACGTAAGGTTGCCTTATGGTGTGCCAAGTTTAGGTGACCATCTATGACTGTTACTCCAGCATAATAGCTTCTTCTCACACCCATTGAGAAGAAGCTGCTATGCTGGAGGAAGCTATTATGCTTCCTCTCTACTCATTGCAGAGCCAATACACCAGACTCTTAGGACTCAGTGTTTGTAAAGTACTTTGAGACACTCTCCTGAAAGCTGCTACTTAAATGCAAAGTGATATTCCTGGAATTGAAGAGAAACTGGAAGTTGGATGAGATTTGGCAATTTCTGATTCAGATTTGTGAATAGTAAGGAAAAAGTCCTTTCATCTAGCCAAATAATTTACACACATAATTTGGTTATACGTAGTCACATTTCAGGCTACGTCTGCATGAGCGTTTTCGAGGAAATCATCCTTTGTTCCATCGCTAGTACAGCTCCACTAGTTGGAGTGCCAAAGTAGACCAATTACAAATATTCATATTACCATGCTATCCAGACATGCTCTGAGCAGGTTAGATTACACAACAGGCTAAAGACACTGACAGCTGTGCTACACTCCCAGTCTCATCATTGCTACCATTACCAAGACTGTGGTGTGGTGGTGATGCAATAGACGGAGATTTCCTGGAAAATGCTAACATCTGCAATGCAAAAATAGCCACAAAATGGAGCTTACCCCAAATCAGTGAAACAGCAGTTTTCTCTCTCCATGCAAGGAGTCTGCACCAGTACAGCTACTCCAAAAGGGGAAAATTCCCAGTCCAGATAGGCCCGTGACCAACTGCAAACGCATTATTGTTACTGAATTTGTTTTTTCAGTGTTTATATCCCTAGGATATCCTTTGGATCTTCATGAGACTGCTGTTCTATAGCAAACCGGGCCTTCTATGCAGACATAATTTAACAAACAAAAAAGACAAACCCAAAAGCCTAGGTTCACTTTAAGACAGTTAATTAGCTTCACATTCAAAGATACACAATGAGCCTTAAAAGGGAAGGATAGTTTTTATTTTGCCTTGGGCTTGAATTTCCTGGTATTACATCATTTATAAACAGCAGCTGGGCTTCAGTTCTGTCTCTGTTTAAGAGAATTTCCTCCTTTGTTGTGTAAGAACATGAAATGTGTACCTAAGCTAGACACCTAAAGGGCATCCAAAGAGCAACAACAGGGAGAAGTACTACCACTTGCAATATACATTAGATTCTAATGGTCAACCTAGAACAGTGGTTCCCAAACTGGGGTTCATGAACCCAAAATGTTACAGGGGGTTCTCAGGAAAAAAATTCCCTAAGGGCAGACAGAGATGTTCCTAGGGACCCAACATGGCTCCAGCAGCCCAGAGCCCCTTGACTTTCAAGAGCTAAGAGATCAAAGCAAGCATATCTATCGGACTGAGGAGATTTAAACTGTAAAAATCTCTTACAAGAAATGGAGAGGGAAGTGAATATTATTGCTAGTTTTTAAAGTAAATAGGCAACTAGTATTGTTTTTACAATGATTATGAAGAACAAGTTTAAGTTTTGTTGTAACGTGCATTGCTTCTTAAATACCTTCATGCTGTTTCACATCTGATACTCCTTGATGAAACATTGTCTTATAACAGGCTTATTCCAAGTGACAAGTTACAAAAGTGAGATCTTGAAAGAGTATGTGGTTTTCATAATGTAATAAAAATACTGTAATGATTAATAATTAATAATAAATAGTGTGTAATAAGCATGTCAGAAAAACAAATTTAATATTTCCAATATCATTGCTTTTATAAATTTTCTAAGTCAGTCATGCCATCCTTGTCCTGGAAAAGTTACCATCAAGTACAATGAGAATTTTGTCTAAGAATTGCAAGATTAAGCTAATTGTAAAAAAGGCCACTGCAAACCCCTAGCAAGGTGGACCTAAACCAGGGGTGAGCAAACGTTTTGGCCCAAGGGCCACGTTGGAATTGCAAAATTATATGGAGGGCCGTGTAGGGAAGGCCCCGACCCTTATCCAACCCCCTCCCAATTCCCGCCCTCTTACTGCCCCCTCAGAATCCCCAACCTGTCCAACCACCCCTGACCTTGTCCACTGACTGACCCTTCCAGAGACCCCTAACCACTAAGCACCCCCCAGAACCCTACCCCCTATCCAACTCATCTGTCCCCTGACTGCCCAACCCCTCACCCCGTTCCCTGAAAGACCCCTGGGACACACACACTCCATCCAACCCCGCTGCTCCCTGACCGCCCCCTCAAGAGATTCCCCCACCTGTGACCACCACCCCAGAGCCCTACCACCTATCCAACCAACTCTGTTCCCTGTCCCCTGATTGCCCCCACAACTTAGCCAACCCCCCACCCCGACCCCCTTACCAAGAGGTGATTGGTGTGGCCCTGGGGAGGGGGAGCGCGCAACCATGGCCCCTGGAGCGCTGCCCGCGCAGTGTGGTTCCGGGAGAGAGGGGTGTGTGCAGCCGCAACCCTCCCCCTCTCCAAGCGCTGGCTGCGCGGCGCGGCTCAAGGGCAGGGGGAAGCTGTGCTCCCGGCCCTCCGGAGCCCTGCCTGCAGCGGCAGGGCTCCGGAGTAGCAAGCAGACGCGGCTCCAGGGGAGGGAGAGCACTGGTCGCACGGGGAGGGGGAAGCCGCAGCCCCGGCCCCTGGAGCTCTTCCCGCAGCGGCACGGCTCCGGGGGGAGGGGGGGTGGCGCGCAGCCGCAGTTCCAGGGGAGAGGATGTGCTGAGCCGAGTCCCCCTCACCACACCCCGCCCCCTGGAGCGCTGGCCCCACAGTGCAACTCCGGGGGTGGGGGTAGTGCACAGCCCCAGCCCCCGGAGTGCTGCCTGCACGGCGGCTTCGGGACGAGGGGCCGGGGGCAGCGTCTGCAGGCCAGATGCAGTGGCGCTGCTGGCTGGATCTGGCCCGTGGGCCGTAGTTTGCCCACCCCTAACCTAAATTCTGTGGCAAGTTCCCTGGCTTCTTCAGCACTGTTGTGAAAACTCTTGTAGCTTGACAAGTTACAAGATGGAAACTACTACTGAATTAAACTGGTGTAATTATAGGATTTAGAAAGAGACTAAGTAGGGGCTATATGATGATTGTAGAAATGGGAATGATGAAGCTGTGTTGATGTTTAATTGTTATGACAGGATTTGGAAATCCAAGTAATAATGTTTGGTGACATGATATGTTGCTGAAAGAATTTCCACATGGAATAGGATATTCTCCTGGGGACTTGTTCCTTGGTGTCCCTTCTTGGGGGTCTGGTGTATCATCCCTTTTGCAGTGGTGAGAGGCAAGAGGTCTAGCTACATGTAGAAGGTAGCTTACTGTTGCCTAGCTCTCCCCCCTCTCTGCAACACCCAACTAGAGATGTGGAGCAACACTCTACTTTAGGGTGGTTGGAGCTCTGTGATGGAAAGGGTGCCCATTTGGGGGGTCAGGGATTCTGGGGTTATTTTAATCCTAGTTTGTCATCTTTTTTTATCTGAATTCATTGTCTCTATTGATGGCATTCACAGTCTGTGCCAGACAAGTATGCAGCTCTGGCAATTATGGCAGTGACACAATGTGGTGGACAAGAGGGATGTGTGGTACTGCCACAGGCAGAGGTCTCTGAGGACTAAGGATAAAGGATTTGGTCTCTTAAACCCTGCAGAAGTGGGCATGGAAAAGACTACAGAGGAGAGTATTTCGCAAATATAGACCAGGCATTTGACATTTAGTATCAGAACCATTGGCCTTGTGTAGTATGTTACCTTAAAAGCAAGGAGGAGGGACTCTATTCTACAGTTCATGCTACTTAATTCAAGATCAGTAGCCAATAATCATTTTGGCCATCTATGATCTAATTCTTGTTGAAGCACCTGATTTTGAATGTTACCGAGACCAGCCAGGTGATGTTGCTTTTCCAGCCTTGACAGTCACCTCTGATATGCAAGTCACCATGAGCAAAGGGACAAATAGGGAGATAGAGTAGCTATGCTGGTCACAACTGATTTTACATTTTGGAGGCCTCCACTCTAAACCTTTATTTATTTATTTAACAACAAATAAAATAAACAAACCACCACCACCACCATAGACGTACGACATTTTCAAATGGTACCGTGCTTTTTGAGTTACTTTTCAAGTGGTCTTCATGCAATACTTCCCTCTTTTGACATTTTCCTTCCTTAATCTTTTTGGAGTTGTGATAGTGGAATACAATTGTTAAAGCTGTTAGCTACTAAAATAAAGAGATGACTTGAACATACACACAGGGAACAAATACTATATATAAACACTATGGGTATGTCTACATAGCCAAATAAAAAAACAAAAAAACCCTGCAGCAGTGAGTCTCAGAGCCCAGGTCTACAGACTTGGGCTCACAGAGATTGTGTTACAGTACTAAAAATAGCTATGTAGAGGTTCGGGTTCAGGCTAGCATGCATGGGCTCTGAAGCCCAGGGACAGGAGAGGGTTTCAGAGCCAAGCCCAAATGTCTACAATGCTATTTTTAGCACCACAGCCCAACTCTGAGTCCACAGACCCGTGGCTCTGAAATGCCGCAATGGTTTTGGTTTGGGTTTTTGTTGTTGTTGTTGTTGTGTAGACATACCCCGTATGTACATTGTATATGCCTAAGCTTTCAGAACAAACAAACCAACATTATTCAGAACTATTTGACTCAGATTCATTTGGTGAAAAAACCATTGGGCTTGGGAAAATGTTTACGAGAGAGATCTGACAGGAGCAATGTGACTGCTGGAGGGAACTGATTGAAACAATAAACCTCAGCCACAATAGCAAATAAAAAAAAATATATTAAAAAAGGGGGGGGTCACTATTCAGAATTTGAACCCCAATGGACAATCACCAAAGCACATCCTTGCAATCTCTCCCATCCAAGTCACACACCAACTCATCTTAAATGGCAAACAGCCCGCAAAGCAAAGCACAAAACAAAACAAATCAAGTAGGAGTTTTTGCTCACTGCTCAGAGACAGCAAAAGTCCCCAATCAGCAGGTCAATACTGAGAAACTGACAATAGTTATGGAAATCTTGGAGTGTGGAAAGGCAGCTGGACTTAATGGTATATCTAATGAACTATTACTACACTGTGGGATGAGAGCATACAAGTGTCTACTTGACTTCCTTAGCTCTCTCCTGCAGACAATGCAGATAGCCAGACTACAAAGACAGGCCCAAGTGGCTCCACTGCAAATAGGAGTGGCCCAATTCTGCAAAGAGCTACAACCCAACATCCTTACTCTGTTGAACCTACAAGCTATATGAGCAGATGATAGTGCATGGAATAACACTAATAGTGGAAGGGCAGCTGACTGATGACCAAGCCAGTTTCCACCCAGGACATTCATGCTGTGGCCAAGTTGCAAACCTAACTAAATACATCAGAGATAGCTTCATAAACCTACAAAATTACAGGGATTGCATTTGTTGATCTGTCAGCTGCTTATGACTTCATGAACAATCGTGCATTTCAACTGTAACTAGCAAGAATTTTGAGAAATAGGAAGACGGTCCAAGTCATCTCATCCCTGCTTGCAAATCGACGTTTCTTTCTTGAGATAAATGGTCAGAAAAGTCAATGGCGAGCTCATCAGAACTGCTTGCCCCAAGACTCAGTGCTAGCACCCTTATTACTTAACGTCTGCACAAGTGACCAGCTGGAATTCCCCAACATGCAAAGATTCATTTATGTAGATGATCATTACATTACCACCAAATGGGAAAGATGTGAGGTCACTGAGCACATTTTAACTGGCTCCCCAAGCATTCCTGGAGAAAACTATTACACATAGTTTCTGACTGCCAACCCTAGCAAGACACAAGTGTGCATCTTCTGCCTGAAAAACTTTCAGGAAAAAGCTGCAGATATTGTGGGATAGTACAATCCTTGAGCATATGAACAGCTGCAGTATCTTGGGGTCATGTTAGGTTGAATCCAGGCATTCAAAAGAGCACATCATGAAGCTGAAAAAGCAAGTGAACTTCAGGAACTGTGAACTCCAGAAACTTGCTATCACAAAACAGCAAAATGACCACAAAACACTGAGCAACCAGTGTCTCTCTGTGTTACTCAGCTGCAGAGTACTGTCCTCCAACATGATCACACTTGAGGCAGGCACACAAAATTGATGCTGATCTCAAACAATCCTGTAAGATCACAAGGATTTTGAAACAGACTCCCAGTCTCGATGCATTGTCTCGTACAGATTGCACCACCACCAGTGAAGCTAGATACTTTCAATAGAAAGAAGGCACAAAAACAAGCACATGATTCAAGAAATCCACTCTTAAATTCCACCATCCAAAAGGTTAACAATAGACATCTTTAGATATAGAGGTTAACTAGAGACATCTTTGACTGTGAAAATCCCTTACCCCCAAATACCACTGGGAAAGTCTACAGAGTAACAAAATGACAGGAAATGCCAATGATCCTGGCAGGCCTGGCTCCTTCAGAACTCCTTCTCCCAGGCACTGACCTTAAACAAAAATACTAATATCAAGCATGACCTGGAATGGCAATGTCTGGTGACAATATGATCTAGTGTAAGCTGAGGAATGATTCCAAATGTCAATGTGGAAAGCTTAGAGTAGACAAAGACTTGAAGATGGCCTGATGCAGTGCTCCATGTCAAAATCCAGTATCCCCGAGGAACTATTCAACCATTCAACAGTAACACCACCAGGTCTTGGCTGCAGTTTTGGAGCAGCAAGCTATCATGATGATAAGATAATGAATGTTAAATACGAAAGTGCTGTTTTTACAGTCACATTTACCATGACACATTCTGTACAGGAACTAGTAATTGCGTGGACTTTGCACCCTAAATATTTCCCCTGTTCCTCCTGCCTTGCCTGTCATCATTTCAACCTATGCCATGGTGTATGTCATCTCGTTTTAAATAACTTTGGACCATGTCTTTTAATTGCCTGCATTATACCATCGTCATGTTGTTCTGTATACATTAGAATATTCCCCATGGAGTGACAGTTTCTCTCGAGTCCCACAGCCCTTCTCATCAATATCTTATCTAAATCAGATCACATTTAAAGGGCCTGATTGTTAAAAAGAGCTTCTGTCTCTTCTTGCATTCCCAATATGCCGCTTGAAAATAACCCTGGGTGCAAATGAGGGCAGAGGCTTACTTGATTTTCAGGTATAATTAGAAAGTTAGATACCAACATCCTTTTATCTGTGCACATAACCACTGTGTCCACAAAATGAAACCCACGACAATTTGTGGGAACAAATAAGGGAAGCCTGTTATATACATATATAATTTCACATGCACAATTTTTGGTTCTCGGAATACTTGTATTCTTAAGTCTTCTCTGGTTCCTTTTGTCTATTTAAATATATAAATTTGTGGATACAGATTCTTTTTGTAAATCAGATAAACAGCTACTGAGGATAAAAAACTGGTTCCCAAAGCCACAAGACAAAGTATTGAGCAACTATGCAAATAAAGATGCAGCTTCACCAAATAGGGGCAGTGCTTTATCGAGCAAGTTCCCTCTCCCCTCCTTTCCCTTCCCCTGCCCCCACTCACCCCTTCCTCCCCAATATATTCTGTGGAGGACTGTCCTGGGAAACAGAAAATATAACAAAAGTGGGAGAACAAATGTTTATATTTTAGATGCTGTGAATGTGGTATCTAAAAATTGTATGCTTAGAGGATCCATGAATTCACTAACACAACAGTCCAAGACAAACTGGCTGAATTATTTCTGTTATGATTAAATGAACATCAAATGGAAGCACGTATGAAAAGGTGAAATATACATGAAAACTATAAAACTAAGAAATTGTAAGCAATCCCTTGTCTTTATATTGTTGGTTAATCTAGTGAGAGACAAACCAGCACCTACAGCTTCTTAATATTTGTTTTTATTGGTTTACTAGATTAATACAATTAGCACTTCTACATCCTGAACTGAATCATTAAAAAAATGAGTCATTTTATGGCTGTAAAGGTTTTTTTTATTCCATAATTTATAATATTTTGAAAAGCAAGAAGCTGCTCCTCCCAGAGCTTTCTCCTCAAGGGGTAAAAAAAATCTACACTTTCATTTTTCCCCCCAGCAAAATTTACCCCCTGAGGTATATGCAAAGACACACATTAAAAAGTCCCATGTCTTCAGCTTTCAGTGGGTCCAAGAAAAAGAGTGATAAACTATTTTAATTAAGAACGATCCGTAACAGCTGAATGCAACAGCTGCCTTTTAGTAAATATGTCCTGACTAAAAAAAGACTATTTATTTAACAAGACATAAGTAGCAGGGTAACATATTCCACTGTAGATGAACTGTGCAATACATAAAAACTTTAATGCCACATGACTGCAAAATGCCAAAAGGATTTTCAATGGCAGACACAGGTGTCACAATATTGACTGCTTGTCTACACTTACAGCACCACTGTAGCGCTTAGTGAAGATGCTACCTATACTGACAGGAGAGCTTCTCCTGTTGACGTAGTAACTCCACCTCCCCCAGAGGG
Organism: Dermatemys mawii; assembly: GCA_007922305.1. Classification (NCBI taxonomy): domain Eukaryota; kingdom Metazoa; phylum Chordata; order Testudines; family Dermatemydidae; genus Dermatemys; species Dermatemys mawii. The sequence goes on along the minus strand of ML677326.1, from coordinate 33,624,151 downwards.
AGTAGCTATGTCGACAAGAGAAGCCCTCCCACCGACATAGCACTGTTCACATCCGGGGTTAAGTAGGCATAATTACATCGCTCAGGGATGTGGATTTTACATACCCCTAAGTGACAAAACTATACCAACATAAATTCCCAGTGCAGACCAAGCCTGAGTACAGTGGTAACAGTCCCTCCTTATGGCATTAATTCAGAAATGCACTTCAGCATATGCTTCACTTTATGAACATATGTGGTCCTGTACTTGTAGCTACTTGTAGTTAAAGTGAAGCAGATGATTTAATTATTTTGCTGAATTAGGGCCTACATGGCTATAAAACTTCACCTAGAATAATGAAGTGTCGCATGGTAACTCCTAAACCCCTGGAGACTAAGGCCATGCCTACACTAGGGATGTAAATATCGTTTAAAAAGTTAACTGTTTAAACAATTTAAAAAAAATGTCATTTAAATAGTGAACTGTTTAAGTGGCTGGGGCCCATCTGGCCGGCGTGGCTGGGCCTGCTCCAGCCAGGTGATGCTGCTCTGGCCACGCACCGTGGCTGGGCCCACTCCAGCAGGCATGGGAATTAATGGTTAAGGCGGTTAACCGGTAAGACTATGTTTACCAGTTAACTGGTTAATCTTTTACATCCCTAGTCTACACTACAAAATTAAGTCAACCTAATTTACGTTAGAGCTACTACAGTAATTACATGGCTTGTGTGAGTCTACACTTTACTCCTTGCATTGGCAGTGCGTGTCCTTGGACAGCTCCCGAAAGCCACTAACAGTCAGCATAAACATCACAGTGTCTACACGAGGGGCCTCAAACTCAAATGACTACGAGTGCCAAATGACGACTAGTACATTAGCCCAAGGGCCACATCACTGACACACACACCCCTGCTGCCCCGGCTCCGCCCCCACTCCTCCCTTCCCATGAGGCCCCACCCTGCCCCGTCTCTTCCCATCCCTTCCCTGCCCTCATTCCAACCCCTTTCCCGAAACCCCCATCCCAACTCCACCCCCTCCCTGCCCCCAGGGGATGCAGGAGAGGTGCAGGGTGTGGCAGGGGGCTGAGGGCAGGGAGTGCAGGGTGCAGCAGGAGACTCAGGGCAGGGAGTTGGGGTGCAAGGGGGTGAGGGATTCAGCAGGGGGCTGAGGGCAGGGGGTTGGGGTCCAGCAGAGGTGAGGGGTGCAGCAGGGGGCTCCGAGCAGGGGGTTGGGGTGCACGGCTGGGGGCTCAGGACAGGTGGCTGGGGTGCAGGAGGGGTGAGGAGTGCGGCAGGGGGGCAGGGGGCAGCAGAGGGCTCAAGACAGGGAGTGCAGGAGGTATGCAGGGTGCATCAGGGGTCTCGGGGCAGGAAGTGCAGGGTGCGGCAGGCTCCCTGCCTGCCTACACCCACCTCAGCTCCAGGCAGTGGCTGGAACCTGGAGGAGAGAGGGCACAGAACTCCCTGTGTCGCCACGGCTGCTCCTCCGGATATTCCTGTCCCATGGGAGCTGTGGGGGTGGCACCTGGAAGCGAGAGTAACACACAGAGCTATGTGTTGCCCCTCCCCCAGGGGCTGGAGGGACATGAGTCCAGCGCGCATGCTGGGTTGGAGACACACTAGGTAAGTGTGGGAGAGAGAGGCTGGAGACTGCTGGGAGCGTGGCGGGCCACAGATAAGAACCCTGCCGGCTGCATGCGGCCTGCGGGCCATGTGTTTGAGACCTCTGGTCTACACTAACACTGTGTCAACCCAACTGCATCAGCCTTGACTCTACACTGCTCAGGGAGGTGGAGGTAAGTTGGCATTATGGGGCTATTATGTGTTAGCAAGAACAAAATTTAAGTGTAGACACTTCCATAGTTAGTTGACGTAAGCTCATTGCATCAACTATCTGTAATGTAGACCAGACCTGAAGCTGAAACATTATTAGATCTTTGGACAAAAAAGCATTCTGATTAACTGCAGTTTGACTAGTCAACAGTTGACTATTATATATGACAGATTATTTTAATTATTTTTAAAAGGATGTTTACGTCCCCATTATTCAATTAAAGTACTAAATAAAATACAAGGGATTTGTCATTTGATATTTAGCAGGAAGTCTAATTGGCTGCAAGCTCCTTTCTTTCTCCTTTCTCCCAGCAAAGCTCCATAGGACTGAATGTAAGCTCCAACAGAGTGTAGCTGCAAAGGAACTCCACTCCTGCAGTTTAGGAGCTCTACAGAAGCTATACTCTGATGTAGGCCATGTCTACAGTAGCACTTATGTCAGCAAAACTTTTATCGCTCAGGGGACTGAAGGAAAAAAAAACGCTGAGCAACGTAAGTTTTGCCGGCCTATGCACTCGCGTGCTCTCCCACCAACATAGCTATTGCTGTTCACTGAGCTGATTTTATTATGTCAATAGGAGAGCACTCTTGTCAGCATAACACGGCTACATGAGTGATCTTACAGCAGCACAGCTGTAACCTTGTAAGTGTAGACATGGCCTAAGTTAAGTATTGCAATATTTTATTTACTAATACAGTAAGCATCCTTTAATATATATTGTAAAAGTAATGAATTTCAGCACTGAGCCCTCACCACATAACTAAACCTTTGCCAAGACATGGGATCATTTATGTGACACACGGAATTTATTGCTAGAAGATGTTGTACTCTATTTTATTTAAGTTTGGGAAATGACAAAGAGGCACTTATCTTAGACTTTCTGAGTCTGACAATGATTGAAAAACACAATAAATTACATCAAAGCAAACAATGGCCCTCATAGCATACAATGATACCAAACAACCATGTAGCATGAAAAATCAAATATATCTCCCACTTCCCCCAAACAATATCAGCATTTGTTAGTAACTGTGTTTGGAACAGCCTTGTTCTGCTTGCCTGATTTAAAACTATGATATTGGCAGGTTTATAATATTTTACTGTTAACTTCTCCAAAGAAAGTGAAATAGTATTATCCAGAGACTGGGTTTAAATCTTTGCACTGTTACTTTCCTGTTCAATAGGAAACATGCTTTTTCAAAAAGTACAATTCTAACATGAAGATTTCTTTCAGAGATATAAGCAGTACACATGCCTACAAGATTAACTGGAGAATGAACTGCAAACATTCTACTCAAACCCAAACACTTCAGTCTCCTACCAAGGATAAAAAAAATATAAAAAGTAGAAATTCCCTATAATTTGATATTTGCAGAGAATCAAAGTAGAAGAAAATAACTAGGTCACCTAGCCTAGCCCATTTAAATGTCAATGCAGGACATTATTTTACATTACAATCTAATTTTAAATCCTTCCTTTCTACTACTTTTTTTCCAGATTATTCTTCAGCCTAAAAGATCTCTCTGCCATTTTCCTGACATATAGCGGAAACTCTCTTTTTGTTAATTTCATCCCTTGACTCCTAATTATTCTACCTTATAATACCACGAATTATTCTCATCCCTCTATACTGCTGACTAATCTTCCCTCCCCTGTTAATCATCCTTGAGCCAACTTTCAGTCTTGCTTCGTAAAACAATCTGTCCATCTCCTGAATGATTTTATTTGTTCTTTTATGAGCCCCCTCCAGTTTGTCCTATTTTTCTACACACAAGTGCATATACTGCATTTGGAATAGTGCAATCAAATCCACAGTAATGTTTTTAAGAGGTTTTCAAGGCACTTAACAAAAGCTGAGTAGGCACGAGATGATAGGTTGTTCCCCCCCTGCTCCATGATCCAAGGACAGTGTATACAGCTCAGTAACTGCACTATCCTTTTTTGCTGCCATATCGCACTGCAAGCTCATGTCTAATTTACTAACAACTATCACCTATGTCTCTTTCAATGACTGGCTTTGGATTCTCTCTCTAATCATTCCCTCCTGTAAGCATTAGGTTTCATATTCTTCCCCCCTCTCCACACCTCGAAGCTGAAGCTCCACATTCATGAAATGCATGCCAAGCACTAAAGTTTCCTAATAATAAATATCACTGGCAGAACCATTTATCTATACAGCACTAGGAGTGCACTAGGAGCATCATACAACAAATAAACATTGTGCATACCTGAAGGTACTTTTACACGAGACTGAGGCCACGTCTAAACTACAAAATTAAGTTGACCTAACTTACATTACCATACGGCCGCCACAGTGATGATATTGTTTGTGCATGTTGTGACGGAGTCACACCAGAAGGATATAGGAGAGTGCTGGAAGGCAGGTATATCAGCCTCAGGATGTGCAGGTCCTTGTTCCCTGGATAGCCAAACAAAGGCTACTCCAGACCAATCAAGACACCTGGGGCCAATTAAGAACCTTCTAGAAAGGAGTAGAAACAGCTAGCCTAATTGGGACACCTGAAGCCAATCAGGGATTGGCTGAAACCAGATAAAAACCTCCCAGTTAGTCAGGTGGGTGTGGGTGTCAGGAGCTGTGGAAGGAAGTTATGCTGTTGGTGAGACTGAGTGTAGGACAACATATCATACTGAAGGAAGGAAGCCCTGAGGTAAGGGTGAAGTGGAGTTTGAAGAAGCAGGGACTGCTGTGGGGAAGTAGCCCAGGGAATTGTATTGTGTTTTGTGCCTAAAAGGCCAGCCATCTTAGCTGATACTATTAGGGTCCCTGGGCTGGAGTCCGGAGTAGAGGGTGGGCCCGGGCTCCCCCCTTTTTTCCATCTTCCATACTGGCCTGTGATGAAGGCAACTCACTAGGTGGTGACTCTTGCCAATTATACTGAGAAAGGGAGGTTACTCTGGGGCCTAGATGAATTTCTGAGGCCCCTAAATCTGCCAGGAAGCGCAGGACCCACAAGTACAGACTTGGAGCTTTGTCACAATGTCTATGCTTTGATCCTTTAGTGGTGTGCCTCCTCACCAGGAGCGCTTGTACTGATTGTACCATCAGTGTGTAGAGCATTGTACGACAGCTCCTGAAAACCTGTTAACAGTCAACATACACAACACAGTGTCTACAGTGACACTACACTGATCTAAGTACATTGACCATGATTCTATATGCCACTCATGGGGGGTGGCGTTCAGTTGGCATGGCAGAGCAGTTATATCAGCAGGAGCAAAATTTAAGTGTGTACACTTCCATAGTTAGGTCTATGTAATCTGTCTTGCGTGGACCTAATTCTGTAGTGTAGACCAGGCCTAAGGTTCATCATGTACCTGTCCAGCAGGCATTAGAGGGCAAAGGAAGGATAACAGGGGTACGGGAAAAACAAAGACAATAGGAATAAGCTAAGAGAAAAAATATGAGGGATTGAAAAGGAGGCAGGGATATATGAGGATGATGAGTGTAGAGGACCTGAATTAGGACCTCAGCAACTGGAGAAAGGAAGGAGACCCTGCTGGGGGTTGTTGGATTCCAGTGAAAGGCCCATGTGGCAACTGCACCACAGGCTATGTAAAGCAGCTGTCAGGATTTATTTAAATCCAGATCTTGTTGTCCTGGACCCCAGAGGAAGCCCAGTGTAAGTCCTTATCGTCAACTAAAGACTTAGCACTTTTATACACCACTTTTCACAAGCTGCTGCTACACATTTTAACTCTTAAATAGTTTGGGCAGGAACAGGTTCTTTGTATCCATTTTTAAAAAGTCTCACAGACTGTTAGCGTAATACCAATAAATATTATTTTTGATTAGGGATGTTACATTAATGCCCATAAAATCATAGCTAAAAGAGTTAATTTAGTCCATTCTAACCCATCCAGGATTACTACCTACTGTATGCAATTAAATGTTTTGTTCAGTCCTGTTCTAAATAACTTCAGCCTTTGGTCTTCCACCACTTCCCTAGAATCTTGTATGGAAAGGAAAGATACTGTAATCTCTCTTCTACACTAGTCAAAGAATCCTCATGACAGCATTGACCACAAGGAAAAGCACTGGCTCCTAGCTCACATATACCTTTCCTGGCTCACGTATACCAAAATGTGGTAGATGGCTCTCAGCAGCTCAAGTCTGGCTTTCTGAAACAGCAGCTTATCCTCTAGGCTAGTCTGATCAAATGCTGTCCTGACCAGCAGAATGCCAAGAGCAGAGACTCACCCACCAGAATATTCCAGCTGAACAGGGCAAGATCTGGTCCTTAGAAATTTTCATAAGATTAATGTAAACTGAATTTCCATTAGTGACCAATAAATAGAGGTTTTTGCCATAGGGCTCTGCTATGCAGAAATCCTTTGTTTTCCAGGGATGGTGGTTGTCATGAGTCCTCAGGAAACGACTCACACGATTTGATCTTCCCTCCAAGATTCCGACTTGGCCTGAGATCCAACATACAGATGAGAAATACTGGCTTCACAAGATGGAAAGAGAGAAGTGGAGTGGGTGACCAGAACTTTTCAAAGCAGGGAAGTTTATGATTAACTAATTACACTGGCATATGTGATTAAGATGCCAGCAACTGCTGATGCATTGCCTACACTAGAGTTTGCATGATAAAGAGAGTGCTCTCTATCTGTATCTATGTCAATACTTACTAGCTAAGGCACCAGCACCTAGTTAGCACTCAAAAATTTGTAGTATAGTTCCTGAGTTTTGTAAAACTTCTTGTCGTGCATCGCAAATGGCTTCCTCTCTGCAGCTCTTTACATAAGCTCAACACCCATCATTGCTGCCTGCAGTGGAACTACACCAATGTTAGCAAAAATAAGAATTTTAGAAAGATAAGCTTTCTATGGACAAGGCCAAAGAGAGTATGTCACCACAGATCAAGGAATACTTCAGCCTGTCGTAGCACAAGTAGTGATGCAAATAGCTCTAAGACAGCAATAGCATAAACTCCATTATTCAGTAAGTACTGTGTATTCAGCAAATACTCCTGTTTTCTTTGGTTACCATATAAAGTCATAATGAGCACTGTTCATTTTCAGTCAGTCTTAATAAAATTGCTAAATATACCAGATGTATATAGTACATGCTTTCTCAGATCACAACCCTTTTAATAATGCTGGCAACTTGAGCTTGAGAATTTTCCATGTAACTGATGAGAACTACATTCCAAAAAAACTACGCTTTCTACATGGTCATGTGAGCAGAGAGCACTCCATGAAACAAACTGACTCAGAAGGTTTCCTTTACCTTTTAAAAAACAATTTCTTAAGAGTTTACTGCTCATTATAAACAAGACAAGAAATAGAACAAAACTGTACTCTGGTTTATAGTAAAATAGGAAAGACTGGTGGGATTTTTGTTGGTTTTGGTTGATAGGTAACATTACTGATGTGATCCAACTTTCACCTTCATCCTTTAAGGCTCCCCTCAAAATACATTTTTTCCATGAAGCCTGAAGTACCAGACCTACCACTCTACTAAACATTTCAAATATAAATACAATGCCTGCCCAAAATTGCTGCACACTTCTGGCCATCTCCTAGTCACAAAGAGCCTGATCCAAAACCTACAGACATCAATGGAAAGATTCCCTTTGACTTGTGTGGGTTTCGGACCGGGTCCAAAGTGCTTTCGGCATCCAATCTGCTTTTCTGGGGGGCCATCCTGCAAACTCTCCTCTCGTGAAACATCCCAATAGACCATATATAGAGAGCTTACATGACCCCATACTTGGATACTATACATTCCTTGGATCATGGACCATGCCTTATTTGGTCCTACACATCCCTGAGCACATTTGTAGGAGCTTAAACAAGGTGTTAATTGCTGAACTATTTTTATCTCTTCAGAGGATGCTTCTGCAACAATTGTTACAGAAACCTGTTTCTTAAAAGCTAGAATTGTATTCCTCCTTTTACCCTGTCACGTTACTGAAATTATCTGGAATCATATAGATCATTGGTGCAAGTAAGGTCCTGTAGAGGCACCAAATCTTAGGTAAAGGGGGTCATATAAGGTGTCTACGACCAGGTTATGGTCTACTGATTATGATTATGCTATCTGTATGTGTGTATCTTGTTTGTAGCTAGAGTTATAAAGATTGGCTGTATAGTGTCTATATTTCAAACTTATGCTTGCTTTTGGGTGAAATCCCAGACAAAGTTACTGTTAGCTCTGCCTGGCTTTCCTGATGGCCCATCAAGTTCCAATCAAGCTAACAATGAACTTTGTAGGTGCCTGTCCACACTCGAGCTTCCCCAGGAATGTGGCCTGGCTGCTCAGGTGCTGAATCTTGAAGAGTCATGTAACTGGGCCACATGGCCCTGAAACTCCATTTTACAACTGGACTCTGATTAGCAAGAAGGAGGCGGTCTCCACCCACAAGAGGAAGTCTATATAAACCTGGGAGAAAGATCTCCATTTTGTCTTTAATCTCCAGTCTGGCTCCTACTTCTGGATGGGACTTTGCTGCAAAGGATTGATCCTCCTGGGAACGTATTCCAGAAACTCTGATTTGAACCTGCAGTTATTCTACAACTGATGCAAGCCATTACTGCATGTATTTGATTTCCTTTAACCATTCCTAACCCTCACCTATATCTTTTTCCTTGTATAATAAACCTTTAGATTTTAGATTCTAAAGGATTGGCTACAGCGTGATTTGTGGGTAAGATCCGATCTGTATATTGACCTGGGTCTGGGGCCTGATTCTTTGGAATCAGGGGAACCGTTTTCTTTTATTGGGGTATTGGTTTTTACAACCATTAGTCCCCAGGACAGGTGGCTGCTGGTGGTGATACTGGGAAGCTGGAGTGTCTAAGGGAACTGCTTGTGTGACTTGTGGCTAGCCAGTGGGGCGAAACCAAAGTCTTTTCTGTGTGGCTGGTTTGGTAACCCTTTAGGGTAGGGAAACCCCAGCTTTGGGCTGTAATTGCCCCTTGTGAAGCAATTTGTCCTGATCTGACACTCTCAGTGGGTCACACCAGGAACAGCACCGTCACATACCCCACCATAGGCTTGTCTCCCTGAACATTCCAGTCTGTGGCAAGCTGAGGTGTGAATCTACCCCACACACACTATTTCTATGAGGGCCTGATGATGCGCACTAACAGTTTGTTAGTGTTTATTCTGGATGAGGACAGAAACAAATCGGAGTCTGATATACAGTAGTAGCAAAAAGTGAAATCTGAATGATGTTGTTATACTGATGTAAGTCTGTAGTATAAGCCCAGACCTAACCAGTAATTCAAGCAAACTGTTGCAGTGAAGACATACCCTAAGTCACATCACCTCCCTAAAAATCATTAACAAATATTATAGAATTTAGGCTCCAAGGACACGAACTGACTTCTTAAAAAGTAAAATATATAATTGGGTTTGTAAGCCAGAGACCATTCTTCTCTCACCCAGAAACCTCTGTCCAATTCCCGGTTACATTGCTGTAAATCCAAATTTAGTACACTACAGTCCATGGCGTAACTCCAGATTTAAACTCATGTAACAGATTAAAATTTACACCTTAGTTACTCAGATATGAACATTTAATATTTTCCCAGGTATTTCTCATGCTCTTTTTGTTCTGTGTTTGTATCTAAGTAACTGTAAAGACGGCTGAATTGCAATAGGATTATTTCTGTCACAAGTTTGGTATTTTAATAGTGGGTTTACTAGCTCTCACGCGCAGTTAAAAAAAAAAATCACTTCCATTGGCTTGATAGTTGTGGCTTCAAAATTTGACAATGCTTAACATTATGACATCATTCTTTGTGGTGGGAGATACAACCTCTCCTTCTGATCACTCTGGCTGATTGTAGACATTCAGGTAGCCTTTCCATTAGCTTGTATGGCCATTGGATCAGACGATTGGTGCATTTCTGGCGATTCTACTTCAGCATCAAAGGTCCTATACCACTTTATTTATGCCAAATGAGAGCTTTAGTAGCCAGGTTAATCACTTTCAAAAGTGATTTTTGGATGCCTCTCTTTTTTGGGTGCTCGACTTGTAGCACTTGGAACCTAATTTTCAGAGATGCTAAGCACTCAAAACTTTGTTGGAATTCAATGGAATATTCAGTTTTTAAGTACAGTAGTCTTGGGAAAAAATGGAAAGGTCATAATTTAGGGTGACAAACAACAGGAAATTTCCCCCACACAATGAGGAATAAAACTAGCTGCTAGATAGTTTTAAGAAGGAGACAAATCTTATTTGTCTATCAAATTTAAATTTCTCTGTGGGTGAGGAACTGTTTACTGCTTGGTCACTTAAGTGACACATTTGGCCTTCTCTTCATAGACTTGAGGAAGTTCAAGACTCCCGAAAGGACTGGCTAATCACGCAACGACTGAGGAACAGACTATTTCACAAATACAAAACCATCTTGAAAAGTCCCTTCGGTTTTACTTAAGAAAATCAGCCACCTTCTTGTAAATACTACGGCACTAGTAAATATTTTAGTAGTTTAAGGGTTAAAAATGTATCAGATATTTTTACAAGAATGTTTCTTTGGGGAAGAAAGTTATTAACCTTTAATCAAGCATTTTAATAGTAAAAGCTCATTTACATTTATTTTTACAAATAACCCAGGCTTTTCATAGAGACTGCTGACTAGGATTCAATATTTCTAAAATACTAGAGGATAATAATCTGATTTATAAACTTTTGAAAGTTACTTTGACCTGAAGATAACCTAAAAAAACAAGTGCGTTTCCAAATTTAGTTTCACAATGCATCTACATGCGCCTTTCTGAAGTGCTCATCACTTATGATATCTAGGCATTTATAGCAGTTATGAAGAGCTGTTTTAAATTATTGACATGTACTATGTATTAATCCACAATGCATTAAGACAAGAAGGAAGAAAATAAACCATTAGTGAGTCAACTACTTATCTCCATGCAAAACTTTTTGTTGTACAAGGAATTTGTAGGGAAATTTTAACCAATACCTCAGAGAAAGGACATTTTGCGGTTTGAAATGATTCAAAGAAAACTGACTTCCTTGTGATTCAGCAGGGCCCTTTAGCCTAAACCTTTCATTGTGTGACTTGAATGAAAACTATTCAACTGTCTGAGAAAAACTTAACCACAATGGGCCACAAAGAGGAGGCTAGCCTAGTCCTGGCTCCAGTCTTTGTTATCAGCTACTAAATTTCATTAGCAAAGACAGTTAAAAATACATTACTTCCCTAATGATGTTTTTCCATGTAGTGTAAACTATTTCTGTAGTTCTCAAGGAGATGATACATGACAGCGACATGACCAGTCCACATTATGAGACTTCTCAAGCAGGGTTCTCAAATTATTTCAGAAGATGGACCTTACTGAAAATCACTCACTGAGAAGGTAGTTCCCCTCCTCCCCATACCACACATCGCTGATGGAGAGAAAACGACACTACCCCTCCTCCCAATTAAAGTGTGCAACTGTCTTAAATCCCATATGATAAGCTGAGTGATCATCTTAAATATCAAGGATTTGGCTTGCTCGATTCTTTTTCACTGATCAACTGAAAGGAATGATTTGGCAAACATCTTGCTAAGCAACATGAGAGTGGAAAGATGTGTGCATGTAGCACTACCACACACCTATTTGAGGTGCAGATGTAAAGAGGCACTCAGCTCACCTGCTGTGGTTTTAAAGGGACAATATCAACTTAAATATATTACAATTGTCTCCATTGTTAAAAGACTTTCTGTTGTGACAAATACCACCTAGGACTACTTGAGAGATCAGAATATAGATTGCTTGTTTTCTTTTAACTTTTCATGTTTGACAGCAAGTGTTTCTTCTTCTGTGTGAGTCTTTCACACATCATATCCATACAGAAAAGAAACTTCAAAACAAAAATAACCCTCCCCACCACACCAAAAAAACAAACAAACAAACAAAAAACAGAAGTGTGTGATTGGTACCAAAATAATTGGTAGGGAGACTGGATTGTGAATTAGAGATATCTCCACATTGGATAAAGGGCTGACGGGCATAAAAAGAGCTATTAAGTGTGTGTTCAGTAAGCTGATGGATAGGTGGGGAAAGTGGGACCTCCAAATGTGTCTCTCCAAATAAACTGAATGGTAGAGGAATACATTGTTGAGTATTGATAAATAAAAGAACCACATTTGTCCAAACACTTCAGATAATAAATTTTGACTCCTGACTATAACAATATCTCTGAAACTCCCATAATTTGTTTATTCTTGCCACTTAATAGATACCTCCTTTGATCTACATAATACTCCAACTCCTTTGATACACAAAAGAAATGTTCAATCTCTGTTCCCTGTGACATAGATAAGCCTACTGCAATTCTGTCATCTTTAATATACAGTTTCTTAGATTGTAAGCTCTTTGGGGAAAGGACTGTCTTTTTGTTCTGTCTTTGTATAGCCCCTAGCACAATAGGGTTCTAGGTATTATAAAAGAGTACAAATAAAAATACAACACATACCTTTACATACTACACTGTACTCCACAAACAAAAGACAGCAATAGCTCTTCAAAAATAGGTTCTCTCATCAAAAATACACTTCTGAATTCTGTTACAGTGCATCCTACCACTTCTGTTTTATGAATACATATCAAATGAAAGAGTCAGGCACTTCCCCATCTAACTGTACCCTATGGCAGGGGTTCTCACAACAGATTTTTGGTGGCCTCAGAGTGTGGTCACCAACTCTTGCTGGTGGCCACACTGACACCTTTTCCTAAAATACTTTATTAACTTTAGGGAAAATAAATAAATATGCACATATAGACATCGAAATCATTGCAATGTACTTATGGTTTTTGGTGGGGTTTTTTTTGCAGACTCAATAATAAAAATAATGCTGTGAAAAGTGATAGTTGCATGTTTGTTAATATCACTTTTCATAGCAAGCCTCAGGACAAATTAAGCCCCGGATCGATGGGTTGGAGGGAGAATCAGCAGGGGCCGGGGCAATAGATGCAGGCCTAGCAAGGCAGCAGGGCCCACAGCCAACGGATGGGGTGGAAGGTTGGATGCAGGGCCGCGGGAGGCAGCAGGGTCCAGTGGCAATGTGGGGAGAGGGATTGGATGCTGGCCAGGGGAGGCAATGGGGCCAGGGACATTGGGGGTAGGTGGTGAGCTCTGTAATCAGAGCCGTGGGTCAGCGGCCATGCAACTGGGGGTCAGTGCCAGCAGCCAGAGCCCGGGGGCAGGCGCTGCAGAGTTGGAACCCAAGGCCAGCACATGCTAGAGCCTGGGTTGGCACCTGCTGTTATGTGGTCAGGTCTGGGGATCGGCGCCTGGGGCGAGCACCCACCAGGGCTTGGGTAGACACTCATGGCAGCAGCTGGGGGGCTAGCACCTGCGACTAGTGGCCGCTGCCGCAAGGCCAGAGCTAAGGGTCGGCAGCCAGGGCGGGGGATCAGCAGCTGGGGCTGGCGATCACTGCCGGGAACTGACACCCAGCACCAGCACCCACCAGAACCCAGAGTCAGTAACCGCTGCCGCACAGCTGGGGCTAGAGGTTGGAGTCCAGGGGTGAAGCTAGGGGTTGGCGGCCAGGGCTAGCGCCTGGTGTCAATGGTCAGGGCTGAGGGTCAGATCGTGCAGCCTCGGCTTGGCACCATTCAGCCAGAGTCAAGTATCAGAGCCTGCCGCTGCATGGCCAGGGGCTGGAGTCTGAGGGCCACATCAGCGTTCAAAATTGGACGGAAACAGGCCTTCTCAAACAGCCTGGCCCCACCCCCTATTCAACTCCCACCCACTTCTAGCCCCGACTGCCCCCTTCAGAACTCCGGACCCATCCAACCACACTCCTGCTCCTTGTCCCCTGACTACCTCCTCTCGAGATTCTCCCACCCCAATCACCCCCCAAGACCCCAACCCCTATCCAACCCCCCGTTCCCTGACTGCCCCAACCCTTAGCCACACCCTCGCCCCCTGGGACTCCCATGCCCTCTCCAACTCCCCCATCCCCATCCCCTGACTGCCCCCTGAAACTCTCTGTCCCTTATGCAACCCCTCGCCCCTGGCCTGGCCCTAGCCCCTCCACCACACCACCAGACACACTGCCGCACTGATCTGCCAGAGCACACAGCCCCCACCCTCTACCCCTCCATGTAGACACCAACAGTTTGTACGGGTGTGTGAAATCTGGTCCACTGAAGAAAATGACAAAATTCCCATTGACTTCAACAAGGCAAGGATTTCAACCCAGGTCCTATGCTTTTCTTGATCTTGACCAATCCATTGTTATTTTGCTCTATCACATATTGCTGCCATTCTGTTTTGAAGAACACTAGGTGCCCAATCCTTCAACTTTTACACAAGTAGTCCCACGGACTTCAAAACGCCCAAGGACAGGAGTAGGGTTGGAGAATTGGGGTATTTTCTCCCCTAACTACCTATCTTTCACTAAATTCCACTCTTACAAATACTTATCCAGAATGTCACAGTTACCGTTCTTTGTACATTACTCATTCACCCACATTAAACATTCTTCAGATTTAGTGAAAGTTATATATTGGAATTAATACAGCAGCCTGAGGATGCATTACACTTTACAGATAAACAACATGATGGGTGCCTGCCCCACACAGTTTATAATGTAAAAGGATGATCCTGAATGGCGCCTTCTTAACAAAGGCCAAATCCCTCATCCATATGGGTAAAAATTAGAGCTGTCAAAAGTTTAAAAATTAATCGCGATAATCACACTGTTAAACAATACACCACCACCATTTATTTAAATAATTTTGGATGTTTTCTACATTTTCAAATATATTGATTTCAATTATAACAATACAAAATGCACAGTGCTCACTTTAAATATATTTTATTAGAAATATTTGCATTGTAAAACACAAATGAAATAGTATTTTTGAAATCACCTAGTACAAGTACTGTAGTGCAATCTCTCATGAAAGTGCAACTTACAAATGCAGAATTATGAACCAAAAAAACCCACTGCATTCAAAAATAAAACAATGTAAAACTTTAGAACCTACAAGTCCAATCACTCCTACTTTTTGTTTAGCCAGTCATTCAGACAAACAAGTTGGTTTACATTTGCAGAAGACAATGCTGCCTACTTCTTGTTTACAATGTCACCTGAAAGTGAGAACAGGCATTCTCATGGCAGTGTTATAGCTTGCGTTGCAAGATATTTACGTGCTAGATGCGCTAAAGATTTATATGTCTCTTCATGCTTTGGCCACCATTCCAGAGGACATGCTTCCATGCTGAAATGGTCATTAAAAAAATATGTTAATTAAATTTGTGACTGAACTCCTTGTGAGAAAATTGTATGTCTCCTGTTCTGTTTTACCTGCATTCTTCCATATAGTTCATGTTACAGCAGTCTCGGATGATGACCCAGCACACGTTGTTTGTTTTAAGAACATCTTTACTGAAAATTTGAGGAGATACCAATGTGAGATTTCTAAAGATAGCTACAGCACTTGACCCAAGGTTTAAGAATCTGAAGTGCTTTTCAAAATCTCAGAGGGATAAGGTGTGGAGCCTGGTTTCAGAAGTCTTAAAAGAGCAATACTCCAGTGCAGAAACTACAGAACACAAACTACCAAAAAAGAAAATGAACCCTCTGCTAGTGGTATCTGACTCAGATGATGAAAATGAACATGCATCGATCTGCACTGCTTTGAATTGTTATTAAGCAGAACCTGCCATCAACATGGAATGGTGGTTGAAGCATGAAGGAACATATGACTCTTTAGCACATCTGACATGTAAATATCTTGTGATGCCGGCTACAACAGTGTCATGCAAATTCCTGTTCTCACTTTCTGGTGTCGTAAACAAGAAGCAGGCAGCATTATCTTCTGCAACTGTAAACCAACTTGTTTGTCTGAGTGATTGGCTAAACAAGAAGTAGGACTGATTGGACTTGTAGGTTCTAAAGTTTTATATTGTTTTGTTTTTGATTGCAGTTATGTAACAAAAAAATCTACATTTGTAAGTTGTACTTCTATGATAAAGAGATTACATTATAGTACTTGTAAGAGGTGAATTGAAAAATACTATTTTTTATCATTTTACAGTTCAAATATTTATAATCAAAAATAATATAAAGTTAGCACTGTACCTTTTGTATTCTATGTTGCAACTGAAATCGAATTATTTGAAAATGTAAAAAAGCATCCCAAAATATTTAATAAATTTTAATTGGTCTTCTATTGTTTAACAGTGCAATTAATCGTGATTAATTTGAGTTAATTGCATGAGTTAACTGTGATTAATAGACAGCCCTAGTAAAAATATTTGCAATGCAAGTCACTCATTGAAGGTCAAGAGACAGAGAAGTGGAGCCAACCATAGTTGACTGCAGTTTGTATTCGCAGGGAATTAAATGTTAGTTTAACAAAACATTAAGAAAAAAGGCAATAGATACTGTAGTGATTTGTATTTAAAAAGACCATATAAAGGAAGAAAAAATTATTTTAAAACCCATATTTAAAAACAAACAACAATGGCAACTTTGCCTTCCGGACTTCCTGAACCACAAATCCTTTACCTCTAAGGCAGATCAGTTTCATTTCTAGTTTCATGGCTAGACCAAGAACTTGATCACTATATTTTGTCTGAGAGACGCATATTATAAGAAACATCCAAATATCGTTTTATAATAGAAATCATAGCAGAACTTTAACAAGGGGAATTCTAATGGGTAGCCCTAGATTACATCAGAATACCAAGAAACATTTCATAGAGAGAGATCACTCTTAAAAATTCAGCATTTTTAGGTATAATTTTATTTAGTTACTTAAGGCTACTGACAAGTTTAAGGGGGCACAGCACACACACAGAGGATATGACTTCACTGCACAGGTAGCATGGGTGACTGGTCTGAGTTCCTGGATTAGTCTAGTTCAGATGTGAGCCGCAGTGCTGGCACTGCAAAGCCACACCCCAGTTACTGTGTCCTAACTGGTGCTGCACTCCTGTCTGTGTCACATGGCCTACCGGGGCATATCCCATGGTTCTTTGTGCTGCAGTAAGCTGATCTGATCTATGATTCTTTCCCAGTGAGTTGTGGGAGAACTTGTCTGTTGTTCTGGGCACACAGACAGAATTGTGGAAAGGCACTGGAAGATTATCAGCAATCAAGTTCTTTAACCTGCTATTCATTCAAAGTCAGTGGGTTACCAGCCCAAGCAAAAGTCTCATTCAGACTTTAGCCTATACCCCAGGTCAGGCCCGCTAGTTCTGGTTCAAAGAACTACTAAACTTGGGCAAGAGGATTGTGTGTTGATGGGAGTGTGAACAGCAGGTATAAGAGGCTTGGAGAGGCTAAGCCTATCTAAACGGGGCAAGAAATGTCGGATGTGGCACAATTCCCTCTGGAGGTACACTGACCTGTTGCCTTTGGAGCGCCACTGCCGGAAGCTCCTAAGAAATGGGGTGGCCACCAGCACCCAGACCATGGCCCTGCCCGCACCCCAAGTCCCCACTCCCACTCTCTCTCTCCTCCCATGACCCTGCCCGTGCTCTGCCTCTACCTCCCAAGGCCCTACTCTCGCTCCACCTCTATCCGCCCTCGCTCTACCTCTTCCGCCTAGGCATCCCCACCCGCCACTTGCCAATCTCTGCCTCCTCCCCCATTCTTCCCCCACCTCCCATCACTTGCCTTTAAGATAAGAGGGAGTAGAAAGGAGTAAGCAGCAGAGAATTCAGGAGAGAGGATGGAAAGGAGCAAGTGGTGAACTGAGCCTCAGGGAAGGGGGCAGAGAGGAGTGAGCAGAAGGCGGGGGGGCATCAGGAGAAGAGGCTGAGCGGGAGTGGGACCTTGGAGCAGAGCGGTGGAGTGGAGAATGGGCAGAGCCTTGCGGGGAGGAGGCAGAATGGGGGTGGGATCACAGTCTGGGCACCCCCACTTCTTGGGAGCTTCTGGCACTTGCACACAGCCTCCCCAAATGCAAGAGTCACACTGACTAGGGTTGGGTGCCAGGTTAAGGACAACACCCAAACAATAGCCTGGGTTAAATCTGCAGGGAAGATGTACCCAGAGGCAGTGTCAATTAGGGCCTAATTCAGTGAACATATGTTATTTCAAAGGGATTTACTGTGAGTAAAGTTACTGTCATGCACAGGTGTTTACAGGACTGAGCCCTTAACAGATGCTATTAAGCACTTGCTCTACTGAGAGACATTTCGTTTGTTTTTAAGAGGCGGAGTTAGAGATGGCTCTGTTTTTTGGGCACTTTTGTCACTTTGTACCACTCCCCATTCTGGAATGGCCAGTATGTGGTGAGGAGCAGATAGCTGGGAAGGCTGACAAAGATTTGCAGGACTTTATGTTTGTTTTAAAAATGTAAAAAAGTATTTACCAGTAGGTAGACTCCTCCTAATCGGCCTTTACTGATCTGGTTTTGCAGCCAGTACACTCTTCTGTGTTAACAGCCTGATCAGAAAATATTGTACACCCAGTTTGTTTCACTTTCTATCCAAATTAGTAATATTGATTAACTTCCATAAAAAGTAGAATAAAATTAAGCACAAAATCAGCTTAAAAATAGCAGAGATTTTTTTAAAGCCATGAAATAGTCTTATAAACAGAGTTAGTAGTGTTGTCAGCAGTGTTACCTACTACTGAGAACTACCCAAGCCTATGTACTACATGTCCTGCCTTGTAAAGTTCCAACGTTAGCTTCTTTTTGACCCACTGCTTTGTCCAGCTGACAAGTTATCCCAATTAGCCCAGTCTGATTATTCTTTAAATATTTACACAACAGAATCATCATTTTTTGGCAACAATCATCCATAAGACTGTGTATGTTTGTGACAGCTTGCATGGAAGTCAAAGAATATCATTTCCAGGGCAACTACAACAAATGAGTACTCATGCAACAGACAGAGAATATGTAAGCAGGGGAACATATTTCTGTGAGAGTGAGACAGAACCACACCAGTGACAGTAGAGGGGACTGTAATTTTCAGCATGCCACTAGTGTGATAACCATTTAAGCAAAGAATTAAAGGTCAGGCTGGCAAATAAAGGGGCAACACTGCCCTGCAAAATAACTAGAGTTTAAATTTAAAGAGGCTCATTTTTCAAGATATTTTGCAATATGGAATAGAAAACAAAACCTTTTATCTGAGAAGCTCAACAAAATTAACAAAGGCAGTCAAGTATTATACAGATATTCATGAATGTATCCTCATAATTCCATGAGGAAGGCATCACATCAATTTTGCATTTGGGGAAACTGAGGCACAGGGAAGTTAGGTCTCTTGCACATTATTTGCCTTCATCCAAAACTGGTTTCATACTCACTGTGAACACTGTGAATTACATCTTTTCCAAAGCAAACAAAAACTACTACACTCAAATAAGCTATAAGATCAGACTCACAGTACAGTTTTAATTATATTTTTCCTGATTTCACAAAATTAGCCGTAAGATACAACATCCAAAAACAACCATAAATTCAGTTTATCTCAATACAATTTTACATACCTATACATTACCAAAAAATGCTTCTAATTTTACTTGACAGTTAAAAAGTGCAATATGGCTCTTCACCTATGCCTCATTTCTGTGATTTAACAGTATAAAATAAAATCTGGTAGTTCTTACACTTTTTTTAAAAAGAATACATAAGAAAGTGAGTGAAAACTCCTCCTACCTTAGCCACCCAGCTGAACAATGGTGACATCCTACAAGATCAGACACAGATCAACACCCGCTGTTGTAACTTTAGCCACTTTCACTGCCTCTTTTTTCCACTTCTTGCCTGCTTTTGTCAGATAAACAACCCTCTCACATCTGCATCAAGCAGTAGCCTAATTTATTGTGAAAAGACAAAAAGCCTTCTTTAGAAACAGTTTTTTAGGTAGCCCGTCTCATGCCGCAAAGAAACATGTTCACTTCCCAGACTCTACAGTAACTATGAGGTCACCGGTCTTTGAGACTTCGCAGTTCCACACAGTCTAGCTCAGAGATTCAGTGCAAGAAAGGAAAGGGCTGGGTGGGTGAGGGGAGGAGGGGAATATGCCACAGGCAGCTTTGAGAAGAGACTCCACCTACTCCGGACGAAAAGAGAGAGACAGAAAAATCCTAACAGTGCTGCTGTGTGGATTATTCAGGAAGTTGTGAAATGTAGTAGCTTGCCCTTAACAGCACTGTAATAACATATCAATGATTTAAAGGAAAAAAATACGAACTATACTGCCAAGCAGCGCTGAACTTTTAAGTAGCTCAGCTCAGCATAAAGACAGTATTCATAGCTGCTGTTTAAAAAAAAAAAAAAAGTTAGCATAGCTTTCTAGAAAAATGCCAGTGTCAAATAAATGTTTTAAAAACAAACTGAGAGCAAAACCAAGCTTCTTTTTTAAACTGGTGAAAATGCAAGTTTCCTAAATAATCTTAGTTATTTCTAAGTAAGTTATTGACATTAAACCCAAAATACTAGTATTTCAAGTTTAAAAAACAAACTGACATTAACAGAGAATAGAACAAAAAATAACCTTTGCATCAATGTAAAATGAATTTCAAGCAGGTCAAGACGTATTATTTGACATCCAAACTGGATGTGTTTCAACTACCACACCACTGCTCCTTCTGTTAAAAATGCTAGGAGTGCCTGTAAACATACCTGAAGAACAGCACAGTACAGCTTGAATGTTTGTCTCGTATTGGACCAACTTCTGTTGGTGAAAAAGATATTACCTCATCTACCTTGTCTCTAGAAACATATACATGTTTACATCAACATACACATACCTACAACAACTGACATTAGGAAGCAAGTTCTCCTCTCAAGTCACTACTCAACTGGGAGTAGCATATGGCATTAAGTCTCTTACTGGACATCAAAAAGCTATGCTGAATTTGAATTCAACAAGGAATGGTTGCACTCAACCTTAGAAACAAAGTGTAAAGGTCTGTAACATGCAAATACACGTGTTTGTTTACTCTGTGTCAATGTGTCAACTCTCCATCCTGTATATCCAAGCCTTGCTTAGTAAAGGAAAGCATAGTATTGTTATGTTGAACAGCAATGGAAGGAGAAAGCCGCAAGCAAGACATAGGTTCTGCACTGTTTCGTACAGTAGCTTCAACATTTCAATAAATTTCCACATCACTAAACAGCAAGCAACTCTGGCAGAAAGTCTGATTTAAGTTTTTCTAGAATATTCTTTGAAAATGTCTCATGTAAGAAACCTGCCCTAGTCTGGGCTATGGAACTCAATACATTATTGCACTATTATTTATTTCTACTGCAGCAGCTCCTAGAGGCCATAATCAGGGATCAGGTCACTTCACACAGGGTGAAAAGACGATCTCTGAACTTACAATCTAAGTATATGATTAGAGACAACAGAAGGATACAAGAAACAGACAAGAGGAAATACAAAGCAACAGTGAGGCAACTATAATTAATGTAATAAAACTGGTCACTAGTCTTTCACCCTTTAGTGACTCACTCGTAACTGAGATAACAATCATGGATGTTGAACACTTAGAATGCTAGTTAGTGATAATGCAGGAGGGAGCTTACAAAGCACTGCTTGGACTATGCCTCAGGGCTTGATTACACTGGCACTTTATAGCGCTATAAAGCCCCCAGGAGCGCTATAACCTCCTGCCTGTCCACACTGGCGAGGCACATAGAGAACTATAACCACGGAGTTATAGGGCTACTGGTAATCCACCTCCGCACGGGGAATAAGGGCTGAAACGCTGCTGCTGGAGCACTACAGCATGAATGTGGACACTCAATGAGCATTAATTGGCCTCCAGCCTGTCCCATAATTCCCGTTCGAGCCACTCTGCTCATCACTTTCAAACTCCTTTGTCCTGTCCTCAGGTGACCACACGTCAGACCCGCCCTTTAAATTTCCAGGGAAATTTGAAAATCCCCTTTCTGTTTGCTCCAGCCAAGCATGGCGTGCTCTCAGGGAATCCTTGCAGGTGATCATTCTGATTGATCATGACTCCACGTGCCATGCCTCCTCACAATAGGCGATCCCCAGCGTGGAGAAATAGCGAGGTGCTGGACCTCATCAGTTGTTGGGGGGAAGAGGCTGTTCAGTCTCAGCTGCCGTCTAGCCACAGGAATTATGATAACTATGGGCAGACATCACGGGCCTTGGCAGAAAGAGGCCATGAGCGGGACACTCTGCAGTGCCGTCTTAAGGTAAAGGAGCTTAGGAATGTGTATCACAAAGCCCGCAAGGCAAACGGCTGCTCCGGGGCAGCACCGGTGACTTGCAGATTTTACAAAGAGCTGGACGCAATACTTGGGGGGGGGGGATCCTACCTGCACTCCATTGACCACCACGGACACTTCTGAGCCCACCAGTGCAAGAGTGCAGAAGGAGGAGGAGGAGGCGACAGCGGCAGCGAGCCAGGGCACGGAGGATTCCTAGGAGGCATGCAGCCAGGAGCTGTTCTCCAGCCAGGAGGAGGGAAGCCAGCTGCAGCGTCTGGCAGTTGTTGAGGGCAGAGCAGCAGCGGATTGCGGAGGTAAAGCTACTTTTCTATTGGGAAAGGAGATACTGTGGTTTTTGACTGCTTGAGCGAGGGTGGAAACGGATGCTTGCATACATGCCTACATGAGGAATAGTGCACTGATGTAGTCTATCACATCGCGGTAATCCTCGTCAGTGATTTCTTCAAAGGTCTCAATAAGAGCGGTGGCAATGCGCCTCTGCAGGTTTGTTGGAAGAGCCAGCGTGTTCCCTGTCCCAGTCACGATCACGGTCACTAGCCCCTGCCACTGTGCTACGAGGGGCGGGGGGGAGCATTGCTGCACAGAGGCAGGCTGCACATGAGCCTAGGCGGAAGCCACATCGCATTAGAATGCCCTCCCTGTCCTCACCAGTCACCCGCAGCAGTGAGATATCTTCCAAGATGAACACCTACAGAGAATCTTGGGACAGTGTTCAGTGTAGAGTTCCTGCCACTGCGCTGCGCTCCCCACAACCCCCGCAAGGCAACCCATAGGACAGCATGGCAGGAAAACAATCAGTCCCCCCTGCATCCCCAGATTACTCACCATGGCAGGGGCTCCTGTGAGTTCTGTGTGCTCTCCCTGGGACAGGCAAACTGTGGGTTTCTTTGGACAGGGAACGCGGGAGAATCATTGCCCTGTGTGTTGTGTACAATGCTGCCTGTGTGTAATGTAACATTCTCTCTTGATAGGTTCGACCTTGTCTTCTTTACAACTGTTATGTCCTGCTGACAGGCTGAGAAGACTCATGAGGAGACCACAAGAAAGTAAGGAGGATCTGCTACAACAAGTGATGCAACAATCTGTACAAGAAAATCGAATTGCACAGAAGTGGAGGGAGAATGAAAGCAAGTTGAAGGAGAGGGAGAGGAAGTTCCGTCAGGAGAACGCGACTCACCAGCGGGAAATCGCTGATAAGCTGGTCAGATTAATGAAGTGGCAAGTAGAGACTATGCAGAGGATCGCTGACATGCAGAAGGAGCAGTACCGGGCTTGCCGCTCCCTTCATCAGTTGCCCCAAAACCCTTCCCCTTCTGGCCCTCTGTCCCCTCCAGCCCGCTATCACCAGCTTCCTGGTTATTACCACCCACAGCTGCCTCCAACCCCCGTGTCTTCACCAACCAACCCCCAAATCCAGGACCCTTATCCACTGCACTCAACCCCTGATAACATGCCTTATTGCCATCCGGAAATGGGGTTCGGAGGACACAGCAATTCAGAGAGCATTGCCGAGTATGAGATCTGGACATACTCCAATCTCTGACTGACCCCATCCCATCCCAATCACACCTCCCCCAGCTTCCACCACACATTCTGCATCCATAACCTTTCCTTTCAGCAAATGAAGTAGCTGTTCAATAAATGAATTGTCTTTTTAATCAATGGGTTTTTTTTAATTCATAGTACATAGATTACTAATGCCTAAAGAAAAACACATGCCTTAGTCTATGAAAACAATGAGCCCTTCCTCCCTCCCTCCCTCCGCACTTCCCATTAGAACTGGCTTTCAGCCTCAAAATGCTCCCTCAAGGCATCCCTGATCCTTGCAGCCTCACGCTGGGCCCCTCTAAGAGCTCTGCTCTCTGGCTGTGCATACGTGGCCTCCAGGTATTGAACCTCCAAGGACCATGCCTGAGTGAAGCCTTTGCCCTTCATTCACAAAGATTATGTAGGGCACAGCATGCGGAAATAACCACAGAGATACTTCCCTCAGCCAAGTCTAGCTTCCCATAAAGACAGCACCAGCGCGCTTTGAGACACCCAAAAGCGCACTCCACAGTCATTCGACACCGGCTAAGCCTGTAGCCTTTCCTGGCTGCTGTCCAGGCTCCCTGTGTAGGGTTTCATGAGCCAGGGCATTAAAGGGTAAGCAGGGTCGCCAAGAATCACGATGGACATTTTGACTTCCCCCATGGAGATCCTCTGATCTGGGAAAAAAGTCCCAGCTTGCAGCTTCTTGAACAGGCCGGTGTTGCGGAAGATGCGTACGTCATGCACCTTTCCAGACCAGCCCGCGTTAATGTCAGTAAAACACCCACTGTGATCCACAAGCACCTGGAGAACCATGGAGAAGTACCCCTTTTGGTTAATGTACTCATCTGCTAGCTGGGAGGGAGCCAGAATAGGTATATGGGTCCCATCTATCGCCCCTCCACAGTTAGGGAAACCCATTTCTTCAAAGCCAGCCACGATGTCATGCACGTTACCAAGAGTCACGATTTTTCATCGCAGGATGCGATTAATGGCCCTGCACACTTGCATCAACATGACTCTGACGGTCAACTTTCCCACCCCAAAGTGGTTGGCCACCGATCGGTAGCTGTCTGGGGTGGCCAGCTTCCAGATTGCAATAGCCACCTGCTTCTCCACCAGGAGGGCAGCTCTCAATCTTGCGTCCTTGCGCCGCAGGGCGGGGGCGAGTTCAGCACACAGACCCATGAAAGTGGCTTTTCTCATGCGAAAGTTCTGCAGTCACTGCTCGTTGTCCCAGACTTGCATGACGATGCAATCCCACCACTCAGTGCTAGTTTCCTGTGCCCAGAAGCAGCATTCCATGGTTGTAAGCATGTCCATTAGTGAGACAAGCAGTTTCGTGTCAAATGCGTTCAGCACCTCAATCTTGTCTTCAGACCCCTTACTGTCACCCTGCATGTCAAGGATTAACTCCACCGCACTGCAAGATGTGCTGACGAGACTCGTCAGCATGTTCCTAAGCAGTCGAGGCTCCATTACGGCACACCAAAATGGACGATGGAGCGTGCCTCGCTGAAGCCGTTAAAAGATGGCGCCAGAGGTGGACGGAAACACAGGGAGTGATGGGATGTGACGCGAAGCATCACAGGAGTTGGAACAGGATGCAAAATGCCCCACAAGCAATGCCCCCCCTTCGCACTAGTCATTGCGCCAGATTGGAAAGAGGTGCTCTGTGGGATACCTGCCCTAATGCGCTGCTCCCAATGCCACCTGAAGTCCTCAAATGTGGCCATGCTATACCGCTGGCGGATGTCAGTGTGGCCACGCTATAGCTATATATGAGGACAGCTATAACCAATAGCGCTATGAACCTGTAAGTGTAACCAAGCCCTCAATCTAGACAGGGTCATTAGATTTCTCATTCTCATGGACAGTAGCCATCAACTTCATCGAAGGGGAAAAAAACTATTTACCAATATAATATACTTAAACCTTTTGCACCTTTCATCTGTGGATCTTAAAATCATTTGACATAAATATTATGTTCATGTTACAGATGGGTAAGTTAAGCTATTGGAAGGTTAAGTGACTTACTCAAGGTCACACCTTTAGTCAGTGGAAGAGCGATATAAAGAACTGCGGAGTCGTGATTCAAAGTCCTTTGCTTTAAACCAGTGATTCTCAACCTATGACCCATAGGCTGCTTGCGGCTCACACAGCGCAGAGCCGCAGTCCATATGACATCCTCAGGGCCATGCAGGTAATACTGGATGCAGCTCACTATGGTAAAAAGGTTGAGAACCACTGCTCTAAACACGAGACTGCAGTGTTTGTCCATGAAGCCAGAGTGAGTTGTCCAATTTCAGCTAATAAGGAGAGATTCATTATCAGGCAAAATTGACTTTTACATTATTTTTTATCCCAGATGTGGTTTATTTTAATGATCCTCCCACCTAAAATGTAGGAAGGGCTCTATCATGCAGCCTTTACTCACCTGATCCAAAACCCACTAAAATCAATAGGAATCTTTGTATTGGCTTCAATGGGCTTTGGATCAGGTCCAAAGTTTGGGTCGCAGGTTCTGGCCCTACAACAATACAAATGCAAGTCATTCCAAAGTTTCATAAAGGTGAATGGAAAAGAGGGATGCGTTTTTAAAAACAATCTGCAATTTTTAGCTTCTGGTAATGACAATGAATGGGTTGATGGCCTCAGTCTGTTCTTCAGGCATCCACATTCAATGCCACTATCCCAACTTGAACTAATTGGCTCTCATAGCAAAGAGCCTGAGAACAAAATTATGCATGTAGTATGCACTATGCTTACTCTCTGAAGGTGGTCTCTCCATAAACATTCTGACAAGGCAATAGGGAGAAGTTTTCATTGCTGTTGGTCATACTGCAGGTGTTCCGTAGGCAATTAAAAGTCACCTCTTTTCAGGGCTTCAAATTTGGCACCTTTCACAAGAAG
Source organism: Dermatemys mawii (assembly GCA_007922305.1). Taxonomy (NCBI): domain Eukaryota; kingdom Metazoa; phylum Chordata; order Testudines; family Dermatemydidae; genus Dermatemys; species Dermatemys mawii. Next base: position 33,597,730 of record ML677326.1, on the reverse strand, counting down.
CAGATGTACTTTTAAATCTAAGTATATTTGTAAATCAGGCCCAGATTTCTAAAGGCATTTTGGTGTTGTGGCGCTCAGCGCTGCAAGACCTAACTGACATAGGAGCCTAAATTTCATTTTCAAAAATTGCTGAGTGCCACAATACCTAACGATCTTCAGAAACCTGGGCCTTCGTCCGCTTTTTTAAATAAAGCAATTGGGGGCATGAGGAAAGGAGGATATTGTCCCTTATTTAGTGCTCATAATAGTGGGACCTGTCATCCATTATTTGAGAGTCATGAAGTCATATTCTCCCAACACTGATCATAAACATGTCTCTAAAGCTACTCTTTCTCTCCCTACTTTGCCGTAGATCTTCTATCTATACAGCAGTTTTCCCAGCTTGGTCCCTTCCTGGCTGGGTTCCAGCTACAGTTAGAGTTTGAAACAAACAATACACAGATCCTTCCAGTGTCCATTAGATGATGATGTAGGTCAGGGGACATGACTAGAACTGACTCTGTGTGTGATTCTGAGCCAGCCACTTAACCTCACTCTCTACATCAGCTTCCAAATCTGTGAATTTTAACAGTAATGTTTACATGGCTTTGTAAAGGGCTCTGAGAATCCTTTGGATTCGGATTCAGAAAATCAGGTGTTGAAGTCCAAGTTCTGCCATAGATTTGATTTTAGGAAAATTGCTTACACTTCGTACTTCCCAGCCTTGCAAGGGTGAGGGGAGCATGCATTAATTAATATTTTGAGATACAGTTTGAGTATGCAGAGAAATATTTAATAATATCTGAAATATTTTAGCATAAATTGAAACAATTTCAATATCTCCCCCATCCTCCAAAAAATAGTTTCAGCAATTTAATAGGAATAGTAACTGTATTCATCATCTAAGACATCAGACATTCTAAAAATAGAACCTCTGTATTTTTCTATTTTTAAAGCCTAGCTTTGCAAAGTTTAAGCAAATAACTTCTTTTCCAAAAGCATTGTACATCCATTTTGGGCAAATGGAAAAATTACGAGAATAAGGAACAAATTTCTACATATAAACACTAAAAAGGAACATTTGAAACACCTTGTCAAAATTAAAGATCTTTACACCAAAATAGTCTACTGGATATTATAATGGAAAGTATTCGCAGATAACAGCTACTATTTCAAAAAGTTCAGCCACTAGTAGTAGCAATTTACATGCAGGAATACTTTAAAGCCATAATTTAACTTTCCATAATTAGAAAACAACGACTTGTTCAGTTCTACAGATGTCCACCACCAACTTACAAAAACAAAACAAAACAAAACGTCCTTCTCCTTAATGACAGAGGTCTGCTTTCAAAACAGGATTTGTAAATTTGTAAAAAGAATTTAAAGTTCAAAGATCTTTTTAGGTCACCTAGTTTGTCTTCTGACAATGCAAAGACCATTCCCCCTTATAGTCTAATTTTAAAGGTTGTAATTATCTTTGAGACTTCACTGGAGACTAACAATGACGGACTCATAAGAATTCAGACTATGCAGAGCACTGGCTAGGTTACTAGCTCCAACACTTAAGGCTGGTCTTCACTAGCGGGGAGGGGGAGATTGACTGCAGATATGCAACTTCAGCTACGTGAATCACGTAGCTTGTGAAGACACGAGAAATCGATCGCTAAAAGATCGACGGCTACCCGCGGTAGTGAAGACATACCCTTAGTCTCTCCACATTTGCACCTCACTTTCCAAATTGTAATTCTGAATGCACTAGAGAGGTAGACTCTCGGCTGCTGTCATTGTGCCCAGACTAGATGTTTGCTCCTTTAGAGCAGGAGGGCCTAGTTCAAATCCATTTCTTTTTGGAATTTCTCTGCTGGTGGTGCACTCATTCACCCCTCCTTTTATGAACACTCCCACTTTCACCTTTATTATGGGTTTAATAAGTTTCTGGAAGTTTTCCTCCATAAGTTTTTCCCCAGCAGAGAGATGGGGAAAGGAAATGAAGAAAAGTTCTTATGGTGTCACTCTCCCTTAAAAAGTGACTGGCTGATAGAGATTTCTTACATGAATTCACTGATTAATAATTGCACCCCACTTCTTGACACATTTGAATAAAAAATGTTGAGACTGTTTGAAGAATGCCAGACCTCCATTTCACCAAACCCTCCTTTTCTCTCCCCCTTCATCGCTCTTCTCCCATTTTATTACTGTAACCCTCCACCCTCGTGTGTTCTGTATAGTGTTCTCTTGTACTTGTGCAGCTTTGACAAGCTGCAAAATTGCATAATTCTATTGGTGATCTCATGAAGAGAAAGTATTTGGGAATATTCACAAGATGCTGTAAGTCATTTTCATTTTTGTACTTGTTACTGCCCATCTCTTTAAAAAGAAAATCAATTAAAATTAATTTTAAAATATACTGGCTGGCTCACTGGGCTTAGTTTGGGATTGTCTCAGCAATAAGGAAAAAAATAAATGTTACCACCATCCATGGTCTCCTAAGTGGGCCTTTTACCACTGTGGAATGCTGACTGGTAGAGGAGCGTTCACACACTGCGTAAGATAGCTGAAGTGAATTTGTGATGCGGTCTGCAGAGGGCTTCCACATACACAGACCTGGCATGAATGTCTTCTTTTCAACCATGGCACTTCTTCCCTCTTGTATACACACAGCTTACAGAATTCTCATTCCAGTTCCAACACAGACCTAAGTGACTGCTTCCTCAAGGGAAGGAAGGGCTCTAAGTGGATCTGTTATCACCACTTGTCTTCTGCAGATCTGAGACTTCACCTCTGTGAAGCCAGCAAGGTAAAAGGTGTGTATATGTATTTGAGAAAGCCAAGAGGGACAAGCAAAACCATTCACATGGATCTACTGCAGGTGCAGAGAAAGACAGACTTTCCTCTGCTCTGTAGCCCAGCCTCCAAGGATTTGGGTCAAACTAGAACTGTGGGCCAGCTCTTCAAAAAATATATGAGAAAAGACCGTTTTTTGTTCTTTTGTTTTTAATTTTGGCTAACTTGTTGTCAAGAACAAAAAAAAAAAAAAGAAAATGACTAAACACAAAGACGGCTTCCTAACGTAAACAATCCAGCCACACCAGATCTGCCTCCACCTACTAGACCAGGGGTGGGCAAACTACGGCCCGCGGGCCGGATTCAGCCTGTGGGACCGTCCCATCCGGCCCCCTGGCCAGTGAGACTGCCCCCGCCCGTCCCGCAGAGCCGCACTGCGTAGTGCTGTGGCCAGGGCTGCATGCTCCCCGCTTCCCTGAGCCGCGCCATGTGGGCAGCACTCCGGGGGCCGGGGCTGTGTCCTCAGCCCCTCCCCGGAGCTACGCCGCCTGGGCGGCACACTGAGCCCCTCTCCTGGAGCAGCGCCATGAGGGCGGCACTCCGGCGGCTGGCCGGGGCTGGCCCTTCAGCCCCTCCCCAGAGCCACGCCACGTGGGCGGCGCTCCAGGGGGCTGGGGCTGCGCACTGAGCCCCTCTCCCGGAGCCATGCCACACGAGCGGCAGTCCGGGGCCCAGGGATGTGCACTCAGCCCCTCCCCCAGAGCCATGCCACTGGGGCAGCACTCCGGGGGGCGGGAACTGTGCGCTCCCTGAAGCCACGCCGCGCGAGCGGCACTCCAGGGGGGCCAGGGCTGTGTGCTCCCCCTCTTTCCCTAGAGCCAGGCCAGCACTCATGGTAAGGGGGCGGAGGGGGATTGGAGGGTTCCAGGGTGGTGGTTGGGGGAGGGTAGTCTGGAAGGGGCAGTCAGGGAGCAGGGTGGGTTGGATAGGGGGTGGGGTTCTGGGGTGGTGGTTAGGGGGTGGGAGGGTGCATAGGGGTCAGAGCAGTCAGGGGACAGGGAGCAGGGGAATTGGATGGGGTCCTGGGGGTGCTTAGGGGTGTCTGGAAGGGACAGTCAGGGGGCAGGAAGTGGGAGGGGCCAGCTTGGGGCCAGAAGTGGGAGGGGGTCGGATTGGGGGCGGAGCCTTCCCTTACCCGGCCCTCCATATATTTTTGTAGACCCACTGTGGCCCTCGGGCCAAAAAGTTTACTCACCCCTGTACTAGACAGAGGGACCAAAAATACTGTCATCCAGTTACCCCTTTGTCTAAGGGGAGAATACATTAGTCGAGTGCTGATGGAGTATCCTCCAAGGCTACTATTGTACCTTAAAATGAGTTACACAAAATGTACAATTTCTATAAGAGGGAATTCAAATAGCCTGCTCCCCTTATCAGAATTTTCTGCATAGTAGAACAATGCTGATATGCATACAATACTGAATTCAGCAGTGACAAAGAGTCCTGTGGCACCTTAAAGACTAACTAAAGTATTACAGCATAAGCTTTCGTGGGCTAATACCCACTTTGTCTGATGCATGCAGTCAAAGTGGGTATTAGCCTACGAAAGCTTATGCTGTAATACTTTAGTTAGTCTTTAAGGCGACACAGGACTCTGTCACTTCTGCAATTCCAGACTAACCCGGCTATCGCTCTGATTCTTGAATTCAGCAGTAGACATTAGAAAAGCATTGGCTGGGTCAAGAAAAAGAAAAGCAAACTATACAATTAAAAAACAATAACAAGGAAGATTAGGTGTGCTAGTCATAAGATTTGTCCTAATATGAACCTCTTTTGGTCAGGGTTGGCCACACACAGCACTGAACAAGATTCTAGTGTGGGAAAGGCAGATCTGCCTTTCCTCAGCCTCATTCTGAGTGTGTTCTAGGTGAAAGTAGTGAGATAGGGTTGCAGGTTCAAATACACTGAATGAATTGAAATGAAAGCCTCTCCCTTTTTGCTAGGGAACAGGTAGCTCTAATCATCTGAGTCAGAATGCTCAGAGAGAGAGGAAAACTTCCTTCATCAGCCAAGGACTAGGGTGTATACTCTGTGCTGGGGAATCCTCATAAGAGGTCTTTCTGCTGGTTTTGAGGAATGGATTTATGGCCCTTGCATCAAGAGTCTTAGGAACACTGGCAAACAGCTAGGAGAAGTCCCCAGAACAGTGCTGTAGAAACTGAGGAGTGGGAACTTGGTAGCATGCAGAGCAAAGCATGCCAGCAAGAGTCCTTTGATGCTGTCATCTGGCAAACTCCAGCCTTCCTTAAAATACCTACCATAGACCGAGAAGGAGTTAGTAAAAACATCCTTAGGAAAAGAGGTCTCAGTTGCTGAGGAAACTTTTGCCTCTGAGTACAGAAGAAAGAAGCCTTGGGAGCAGCATCAATGCAGTTCTACAGGCCTGCCCGTAGAGGGTGCTGACCAGCAAGAGTACTAGGATTCAAAACCAATAACCAGCCTTCCAAGCTTGGAAAAAGCAAATAACTCAGCAGCTCCAAGCCTCCCAGAGCAGTGAATTCCCACAATTATTTAAACCAGGGGTCAGCAACCTTTCAGAAGTGATGTGCCAAGTCTTCATTTATTCACTGTAATTTAATGTTTTGTATGCCAGTAATGAATACATTTTAACATTTTTAGAAGGTCTCTCTCTATAAGTCTATATAATAAACTAATGTATGTAAAGTAAATAAGGGGTTTTAAATGTTTAAGAAGCTCCACTTAAAATTAAACTAAAATGCAGATCTTATCAGTTTAGTGTGATCCTTACCCTTGCTTTTCCTTGCTGAGTTTTCTAATGTCCCCAAGCCGGCAGCGGGCTGAGCAGGAACAGCAGCCAGGACCCCAGCTGGAAAGGGGCCAGTGGCCAGAACCTGAGACCGGCAGCAGGCTGAGCGGGGCCCACGGCCGGAACCCCAGCTGGCAGGAGGGCGGTGGACAGAACCACAGTCTGGCAGCAGGGTGCCACTGAAAATCAGCTTGTGTGCCACCTTTGGCATGTGTGCCATAGGTTGCCTACCCCTGATTTAAACTTAGAAACTTCCAATAAGGCTGAAGATCTAACTTCAATGTTTGTAATTCATGTTCACTTACAGCATCTAATTCAAGCAGAACATAACAACCAAGTAGACATATCAGTGGCAGTGGAATATAATTGATGTAATGGTGTTTATTGGTTGAATCTCTTCAATGATAAGATACTAGGAATAAGACAAGTAAATACAGATTGACCATGTCTAACACTAAAGTTACAAAGAAAGAGTTTCATTCACATCATCCAAGTTCCTATTCTTTTCTCTCTCTTTCTTCTTCTTCTTCTCCTCAAATGTTATATTTTCTCTCTTGGAGTCTTCAGTTGTTCCCTGGTGATTACACTAGTCAGTCATCAAGAAAGAGAAACGTTTGGCCAAAAAAGCTTAAGGATGTTTAAAGAAGGGAGTAAAAAAAATTCTTAAGAAGGACTGCAAACGACAAACTCTGAATAAACAGACACATGATTGGAGCAACTTTCATTTTGAATCACTTAAGTTCTTAAGGATTAAAACAAAATTTCCCTTCATTTTGAAATATGTTGTTAAAGAGAATTATTTAGCTAGAAGGAAACTACTTGATTTGGGAAGACATCTCATTCCTCTATAGAAGGGTATTCCTGAACACTGGAAAACTTATATATATACATATACACACATATATACATACACACACACACATATACATACACACACACACATATACATACACACACACACATATACATACACACATATATTTTAAGAACTAAATAAGGATTTCAGCATGTGTAGTCATAGAATTATAAGAAAATATTTTTTCCAGTAATGTTGAGGCAAAGGACACAGGGAGTGGTCATGAAATCTCATCTGGTTGATTTCATCAAAACTCATAGCTATACAACGATAGCTTTCCAATGTGATATAGATAATCCATAACCATGACTAGCTACTTACATTAAATGGAGCATCGCATTAGCTAAATCATAGATGGTACATAATAAAATAATTCTGCACATATACTTTTGCAGCCAAAGGCCTTCATCCTGTAAAGATTCATGCATATGATTAATTTTAAGCATCAGAGTAGTTCCACTGACTTAATTACATGAATAAGTAATTGCAGAAACAGGGGCCCAGGAGGCTAGATCTTAATACTCTCTAGACGACTATTAAAATACTCCCAATACTGCACAATGTGACATCTTTTTTAATCTACCTATGATAGCATGCATGGTATATTTGCCATAATCGTGTTTTTTTTAAATTATAAAAAAACCTGTGTGCTTTACTAATTGCTGGAATAAATATCAGTTTAATATTTGTTTTCCAGTAGCTTGTTGATACTGCTTCTAAACACATGCAAACACACAAAACTGAAATCAACTAATTTGGTACCAGAAACATAGAATATCATCATAAATTATCGGACATGATGTCTCAGCAGATATTTCTAAATGCCTGATTTTGAATTGGTCCTTAATTTCCTCATTATAGCTGATGAGTAAAGAGTCACAATCTTCAAAAAAGGTCCACATGTTCTATTGAAATTTCTCTTTATTTTGGGTGTTCTAACACAATAGCCATTGCCTAATAAATTGAAGAAAACAAGACTACTGAACAAACAAAACAGCAGCATAAAAAAAACACACTGATTTTCTAATAAAAACATTAACTAAAACCAAAGAGTTTGATGGTTAAGTAGCAATTCCACTGGAAAGGAAGTTAACAGTAAAAACTCATAGTCAGGGCTAGAGCTCAGTGGGTGTAAATCTTCATGGAGTCACTAAAATCAATTAAGCACTGTCAACATATATCTGCTGAGAAACTGGCCTGCAGGACATAAAACTTTTTTTAACCAGAAAGGGCTCCATCCTGCTCCCACTGAAATCAATAGCTCATTTCCCACTTTATCTTTTATGACTGCTATCTTCACCAAAGCAAGCAAAGGTAACACAAGGAAAAATGAATACCATGTTTTCCTGATCTTCTCCAGAATCCAGCTGTAGAAATCTTAATTTCTGTAACACTGCCCTCATATCACAGATCTCACTGCTCCAGTACTCTCACAAAACAAGCACTAGAACTTCAGCAGAACAGAACGAATTCTTTCCAGACTGGCTTGTATAGACTAATTACCGCATCTTAACCAATTAAAAAGCACCTTCAGCAACACTGACCAATCAAACCTCAGTCTTGGTGATTCTTTTTCACTGCCAGCCTTCATCTGATTAGAAGCTGCAGCATACCCAGAGATGCCATTTCCTGTGTAATGTTGTAGTCAAATCATTACTGGCAACTTGCAATATGTGCAATAATTTTGCATGAGACAATTTTATTTGTCTTTTGATAGAATTATCCACAATATTTATGTTGCACTGTGGTGCTACTTATTGTATTCTACTTAAAAAAACACTGAATAGGAAATTAAATAAGCAGTGTTTGCTTGTGTGGGTATGTTTCATCTCCTGTTTCTCATTTTTCCTCCTCCAGTTTATTAACCCCTGCAACGTACCAAGACAGCGTGGATGCTATACTCTTATGCTGGATATGACATGCTGTCTTTGGCTAAGAGCAAAAGTGACAAACATTTGGCATAAGCTCAGAAAAGAGATTCAAGGAATGCCTGTCACCCCTCAAAATTCCCTTTCTTCATTCCAGTTAATATGTTATTAATTAGAAAGTACACATTCCAGAATTTCATCAGTTATGCTTTACCTTCTCATTCCCAGCAAATTCTTTCTAGAAGAAACATTTCCTAAAAGTACATTGCAAAATAATTGTTAAATATAAAACAAAAAAAACTGACTGCTGAAACGTTGCAATGAGCTTTGACCCTAGTGATCGTCCATATTTTTGATCAAGCTTAAAACACTTCAAAGGCTTTAGCATATTTTACTGTAAAACACAACTGCATACTTCTGCCACATGTCCTGACTGTACTTCCATTTTCCTGTTAGAACAATGGACTCCTTAACTAGCTTGATCTGTTCTCCTAGAATTATGAATCCAAGCATACATTTCAGTTGATTCATTCAGTATGGGTTCTTCTAACTGTTTTACAAGATAGATCATCCCTTACACTTAATAACTAAAGCCCAAATTCTGCAAACACTGATGCATGTGTATGACTTCATACATGTGAATGATGTGTGTGTGGATACCAAAGTTAAGCACATGTGTGTTTTCAAGATCAGGGCCTAAAATATTACTTCAAATGTGGAAGATTGTTCAGTTAAATTCAAATAAAATAATTATACCTTTTTCTTAATAATAATTTGATACACTGGCTTTGTATGTTTACCCCCGACCCCTGGTGTTCATGCAGAGTGCCGAGACACCTTGGGGCTTAGGGCAGGGAACAACCCGCACAGAGCCAGCTGCAGGGATGAGATTACAGTCCCTTTTACCTCAAACAATCCTAAAGTGCATTAAAAATAAGAACCAGCCCACCTACCATGGAAATGCAGCCACCTCTGAAGCAGAATACTACATGGCAATTTAGGCTGGAACAAAAATGTTAGATTCCACTGTAATTGCAAGTATAATGCAATTACCCATATTATCAACAATACTTTGAATTTATGTCTCACCCCAAAAAATGCATTTCTGGTGCCACTTACCACCAGGATGCGGTATTGGTTTAGTTCTGATTTAAAATGGTGTCAGAGGCCACTGAATACAGAAACTGATTTAATGTATAAACATTTTCTTAATCTCTGTATAGTTTATCATTTCTAAAAGTATGAACTGGCATTCCTTTGTATTTTCTTCATGTCTTATATAGCATTTATGGAGGACCTAGTGTAGGAATCAAAAGAGGCAAATGACACACACAGGTCAAAATGAAACAGATAATTTTGACAGCAATATTTAAGCAATAGTTATCAGAATGGATAAAAAATGTTTTTTTAAATAAAAAAGGGTTTTTTTTCATTTAAAGCAGTTTAACAAATATAAGTTTTGTTTTGATTGAAATATACATCAAATTAATAACCTATGCAATGGCCTACATTTATTATAATCTATTAAAAACCAAAAATTACATACAAAAAAAGATAAGCAGTCAAATTATGCTGCCAAGTTTTAAAGAAGTCATTAAACTTGTGAAAGTCATTGCTAAGCCCCTGGACCCAGTTTGTTGAAGTGCTTTTGACTGCAGTAACTTCTTCTGAAGGTGCAGAGAGCCTATCTTTTTTGTTTTAGTTTAGTTCAGTTCAACAATGAATTCATTCAAAGCTTAGAAACCAGTTGGGAATTGAAAAAGCAGAAAAGCTTGTTTTCCTCTTCCAATCTGAATAAAAACTAGATGTGAGAGGGAGAGATCTATTAGTTCTAAAATCCTGAAGGATATGGTGACCAAAATAATCAGTTCAGTTCATGAACTACAAATAATATTTCCTTGGTTTAATAAATCAGTCAATGTTAAGTGCAAAACACGGTTTGATGAACTTCCATAAACATTTTTATTTATTTAGCACTTTTAAGATAACTATTTTTTTTGTTAAACAAAGCTAATGCTGACTTTAACTGAATTGAATTTCCATTCAAACACAGCTTGACACAAATCACGGGTAAAAAAAACCAAACAATCATCATCTAGTAAATAAGAAGAAATGCATCATTCACCATTTTCTAACATAATAAAAATATAAAAATCTGAATATAGGTAAATTAAGCTAAATAACTGTTAAAATAAATGCATAAACATATAGTGTATTCTCCTGGTTAGCAGAAACAAAAAACCAAAACAAACAGCAGCAGCACCACCACATTTAAAGTACAAGTTATATTTCATTATCAAATACCATGTATCATGGGGTGTTTACCCTACACAGGAGTGGAAGACCTGGGGTCTTACAGTACCATGTCCCAGAGAGGAGCAGTTCAAGTGAGTCCTTCAAACAGCACAGAGAAGCAGTCTGGAGTGCAGCAAATCAGAGAAGAGCTGCAGAAAACAGCCAATGCAGGGCCAGCAAGCCCATATAAGAAGAGCTGCTGTGCAGAACAGGGTCAGTTTCTGCTCAGGAGTACCTTGGACAGAGCAGCTGTTGGCAGGGACTGGGGGAGCAAGAGGGAATTTCTGACTGACTGCTGAGAATGGGTAGATGAATGCCCTGAGGTGAGGGTGAAGAAGGTGCTGGGGCCACAGGGAAGTGGCCCAGAGAATCACAACAGCATTGAAGGACGTTAAAGAGGTGGAGAAAAAGGTTGCTATTTACAGGGTTCCTGGGCTGGGACCCAGAGAAGTGGACAGGCCCGGGTCCCTCCCACTTGCCACTGAGGAAGTGGCAGAACTATTGCACATTGATTCCCTTCCCGTCTCCTCCGGAAGGGAGAAACACAGAGCAACCTAGCTGTGGAGCTGAGTCGTGAAGAGGACGTGGCAGTTTCTGAGGCTGAGAGGGAGCTGCGGGTCAGACAGAGAGCAAGGACAATGGTGTGCAAACTACAGATGGAGGCATTGGCCTCAAGATAAACCCGAAAGTGACTAAGGGTAGGTGTCTGCTCAGCGATGAGAGGTGCACTCCATGACACCATGTTTTAATGTTCATCACTTAGTGAGAATCAACCTTTCTTGAGGAAAATAACTAAAATGTACAAATTCAAAACAAAATTAAAACTAATTATTTGAACAATTTTCCTATTTGCAAATTGAAACTGGCAATTTAAATTGCTTCGATCTCAATCAATTTACCCTCATAGTATTGCTAACTATTGTTGGTGGCATATAATTAAAATAATCTAAGATTATTAGATGAAATAAGTCAAGATCTAAATAAATTTTCGACATCCTTAATTATCATCACCTGACAATGTGGCAGCCTGCTAAATGTATAAAGCTTTTTACATTTAAAAATATATATATTCAAGTCAAAAGTTATCTCTTTCTGATAAAATAAATTATGTCTCTCTCCTTTTATTCTATTCAATATTCTTAATATTTGATTAAATACTTCTTTTGATAACTTAATGATTAATGTCTTCAAAGTCCTATCCATGTTAAAGTTCAAACCATGTTAGCCAGAATAGTGTAGCTAACACATTTTGAATTCTAGTGTACAGTAAACAGGTCCTTAGGACTACTTTTTCCCAGTAAACACCATCATGAGATCAGGGAACATGCTTTTGGTTTAGTCTGTTTGGATAGTACCAAACCCTGTTACAAAGAGAGCTAGATGAAAAATGGGTAAAAGATGTAACAAAAAAATGTGAAGGTATTTCCATTTTGCCTTTTGAAATTTTCCCAGATATTACCACATAAACTTTTATTGAAATCATTTTCAAAATAGTTATTGAACATTTTCACTGACCTAAAATAAAATTTCTGATCAAACAAAAAATTTCTACAGGCTTTCTGAACGTGATTTTGATCAAAATGTTGGTAACACTTTTGATTAAAAACTATTAGCATAAAGTTTATAGAAAATTCTGACGCTAATAATACTTCACTGGAAGCTTCCTTTTTGAACAAAGTTTTTTGTTGTTGTTGTTGTTTTGTTTTTGTTTTACAAAAAAAGTGTGGGAAAACTTTAACCCACTCTAATTACAGACAAGTTACCACACACTATAACAGCTCTGGAGACAAATCTGGCCTGTTGTAAGAAGGCACAGTCCCATAAACTTCAGTGGTGTTTACTTCTTCAATATAGCCTTCAATCCGTACAATTATCAAAGGGGTAGCCATGTTAGTCTGTATCCACAAAAACGAGGCCGCCAGTGGCATCTTAAAGAGAAATCTGTTACTCTTTAAGGTGTCACCAGATTCCTCATTGTTTTTGTAGTCCTTACAATGTTAGCTTTAAAGTTAGTTTTAACTTTTTTGAGCTTGCTTTCTCATTAGGTTTAGGTTGGTAATTCAGAGGACTTTCCCTTTTTTCCATGAGCAAAACATAAAATAGTTCTAATTCATTTTCTGATTTTGTTTTCTGCATTTGAAAAGCTAAATCAGGATATATACAGCCAAGCAGTAATACATAAGAAGTGGATAACACATGGGCCATTCCCTCCCTACACAGTCCCAGTGCTACTTCCTCCGTAGATGTTTTGGGCTAACTCTCAGCAGGGGCTTCAGTGTGGGACTGCCTTCTCCAGCTCAGGTGCAGCTGAGCTTACTTTATTTTAATTATGCTCCAGGCCTTAAAAAGAGATTTATGAGTGTGACAAAGACTTAAGCTTTGACTACACAGGTGGAAGCAAGGAAGGATCTCTGGAGGCATATGAGCAGCTCTATTTGTGTTGTTTTTTATTCTGCTTGTTTCTTTTAAAGAATTTACAGAGAGTTAAGCTGTATGAAGCGACTGTGGCTAGAGACTGTCAGTTTGTGTTCTGTAAGGTAAAAAAAAAAAAAAAAACTTGTAAATAAACCATAAACCTCAGAAAGCATTTGGTTTTGTTTACCTGTGAACTTAAGTCCTCCTGAACTTCAGCCCCTCAGAACCTAGCCCAGCTACATTATATTGGGATATTCTATTAAAATGCACACTGAACTAAGCAATTTCTATATAGACCAAAAAAGTGGGGGGCCATCTTAGAGTCACTGAAATACACCCAACTTTTTCAGCCTTTAAATCACATGCAGAACTCTCACTGATGGCATCCTATCGGTAGTAACTGAAGTTATTCATGTTAAAGAGAGTACAGCATATGGAGCTGAAGGTCTCTCCCTCTCTTGACGTGGATGTGTAACTCTCATTCTCACTACTGGGAGTGAGTAGCACACAAATATCAATGAGAAAATCAACCCCTTTACATGCTGAAATCTGAGTTACTCCAGCAGATTACCTAAAGACAAAAATTGGCCTTCATGACCTAGTACCTGGATATGGGCATATTACGTCAAGCCTATAGCATTTCTAACAGTTAACATGTTTTCGTGCCTACCAGATATCCTGCAGAAGGAACCAACAGAGACGTTCCAGAACATTAACTGATGCCAGATACCAATCACTGTGGAGCATATGCCTTGTTTTATCTATTTAACAGATAAAAATAAACTCAATTCTCCTAGAAAAATGCTGTCCCTTAGAAAGTTAGTATTTCAGACCCAAAGGCAACACTTACCCTGAATTCTGCATTTTGCCACTGACTTCAAAGAGCTTTGGATCAGGCTCTAAACTTCAAGGCAAGAAATTCCCCTGGTGGTAAGAAAGTGAACTAAGCAACCCTCCTTCATGCAAGTTGTGTTACAAATATCATAGTATCTTATATTTGCTTTGGATAGCCACTAAGTGGCACTTGAATACTAATTCATCATAAGATATTGCAAACTGTTGTAATGAAGGTGGGAAAAATAATCAGCCATCCCCTGGATGTCTAATCTTAAGTAAAGAATGAAATTTACATTCTGCTATTATAGAAACTCTCTAAGAGTTGACTACATGACAAAATGTTTCTGGAAAAGATTTTGTGCTGTGCCTCATGAAATAAACAAACTTTTTTTTCTACATTCCAATCCTGCTGAGAAAAGGAGACTAAGAGGGGATATGACTGAGGAAAGGAGACTAAGGGGGGTGTGACAGAGGTATATAAAATTATGAGTGGTATGGAGAAAGTGAATAAGGAAAAGTTATTTACTTGTCCCCATAATAGAAGAACTAGGGGCCATCCAATTAAATTAGTGGGCAGCAGGTTTAAAACAAATAAAAGGAAGTTCTTCACACAGCGCACAGTCAACCTGTGGAACTCCTTGCCTGAGGAGGCTGTGAAGGCTAGGACTATAACAGGGTTTAAGAGAGAACTGGATAAATTCATGGAGGTTAAGTCCATTAATGGCTATTAGCCAGGATGGGTAAGGAATGGTGTTCCTAGACTCTGTTTGTCAGAGGGGGGTGATAGATGGCAGGAGAGAGATCACTTGATCATTACCTGTTAGGTTCACTCACTCCGGGGCACCTGGCATTGGCCACTGTCGGTAGACAGGATACTGAGCTAGATGGACCTTTGGTCTGACCCAGTACGGCCTTTTTTATGTTCTTATGTTTAAAGCAGAGGGCCTAATTTCATTAAATCTTCATCCCCAGTCATGCCATTTTGAAATACACCCCACTCCAACTGGGAACACCAAACAACAGTTTCATAAGAAATTGGGTTGAAGCTATTTTGGTGAAGGGCAAATTTAAGAGGCTCTGAGTTCTTGACAGGACTTTTATAAATGCCTTGGAGTTAGATTTCAATTAGAGGCTCTGTAAAGGCTGGTGATATTTGTACTGGCAGAGGTACACCATGCCAGTTTTTAGTAGTTGGCAGAGAGATAAAAATGACAAATGATGCTATATTTTTCTTTAGACCATAGTGTTTTATAACTTCTGAGTCAGATGCTACACTAACATTTGCATTTTTAATTCAAGGCATAAAACTGGACTGTTTTTTCTATCAGCAAAGCTAAACTATGTTAATTAATCAGTAAAATTCTACTGAATACTCTATTGAATTCTATTTTAAATTTTCCGTTCCAACTTTAAAGCAATTCTGCCTCTTTGGTTAAAAAAAATCCTATTATGTAATGAAACATACATTAAAAAAATCAATTACATAAATTAGGATAATTCTCTCTGATTCAACCCATATGAAAGCATCTCAAACATCTCAACTTTTTTTATTGGAAAAACCAAGTATAAGACAAAAATAGTGACTGCAATGTTAAGTTTGAGGGTTTTGACCTCCAGTCCTGTATACATTTGTACATGCAAGTAGTCCTATTGATTTTAATGGAACTATTCACACACATAACATTAAGTATGTGTGTTAAGTATTTGCAGGAACAAAATCTTAGGGTTAAGGTTTACATAGTAGCCTAAAAGGTAAACTGCAAAGAAACACCACCATTTAATTAATTCCAGGTTCATGTGTTGAATGGCCCACTAATACTAACCTCCAACTTTAGCACTTATTTTTGAGCTCAATGCCGTACAAAGAGTGGGACATTCAACAGAAATCCACAATTGACTGAATTATGAACTTTACATTTAACTCTGCCTCCTTGTGAAAGTACAATAGAGGAAGGTCTTCATTACATGGTCACACAGTACTGGATAACAGGCTCCACGGCACAACTCATCAGATTACGAGAGATATCATCACTAAGAGGAACTGCAATATTTAATAATGTTTTGCTTATTATCTGTATGTGAAGTTAGTGCTCTGGAAAAATGATGGCATAACATCACTGGAAACTGAAAGCCAATGGAGTGCAAAGCAGCAGCAGCATAGGACACTCATACCTTCACCAGGCAAAGGAAAGTATTGATTCTTATGATGCGGTTTATTACTCTTCTTCACTTTGACGCAGAACAGGAGGAGAAGTTGTGCTGCTGAAGTATTTTCACAATAAATGGTTTCTGCACTTATGAAATGTCTCTTCAGCTTTGCATTTGTGTTGAACTCATTAGTCAGTCAGAGCCTAAATCTGCTGACCTTGAGAGCACAAGTTGTTAAGGTCTGGCTGTTCACTCAGGATTTTGCTTGAGTGGGGCTGAATGTAGAGAGGATCTGGAGCAATTTCAGGAAGGCAGTCCATTTAGTTTGATAGTATTAGGATTTTTTTTATTTTTTTTTTTGTAATAGACGCTTAGAGCTTTTCCTACTAACCCATTTTTGAAACAGAAAAAAATAAATAAAAATGCCTGTAATAGCTTCATATTGCCTTGTGATCCCACAGTTATGAACATTCATTCCATATATCATACTGTCTCAGAGAGAGTTAAAATCACACAGTTCCAGATAAGCATCAAAGAGAAAATGAAAAGTATTTTATTTTTATTGGGTCGTATCAGACACTAGAAAAAATAATTGTTCCAGGCCTCCTTCCTGCAATCTGATCGAAACCAGAAGACCCCTGAATCCATGTAGACACAAGGGATTGCCTACGCAGATCTGCCCATGGGATAGGGCATGTGGTTTGTTATTTGTGTTTGGCCAACATTGGTCTTTTAAACTATTTTTGAAAATATTATTATGTCTGGTTTAAACACCATTTTCTGTTAGCTAAATTTACATTTTTCATAGTGTTTTGTTATGTATAAAAGCTGACACTGAACAGTTTGAGTCAAGACTGAATATTTTTATGGAAACCCTCTCTTTATCAGGCCAGTTTCTTCTCTTCTCCCAAAATTTCACAGTACAGCATTTGAAGGCTCTAAAACTGATTACCATCAGGTGTATGTTTAAAAAAATAAAAATCTGGACCTTACACGCTTTGATGTCTTAAGATCACTTTTAATTACAAAACAAATGATGATGAATTAAGATTTTTCTGACTTCTTAATGCATAATTGTATTCCAGATACACATTGGTTCTTCTAAATGCTTTTCAGTCTTCAATAAACAACAGAAAAGGCTAACTTCAAGAAAAGCAAGAAACTTCCTCTCTCATCAAACCTGGCTCCCTTGCAGTCTCATACATTCAGCTCAAATGCCTACATACATGTAAAGCATATCTGATGTTAAAAAGAATAAATCAGCATTCTTTGTCATTTTAATTTTATATTTGCTTGTTTGTCTGTTTTGTTATTTGTATTGCTGTAGTGCCCAGAAGGCTCACTCTTGGTTGGGGCCAGTCTCTCAACAGAGGACCTTACAGTCTACTTTATGACTGAAGGCAATGCTCATATTAAAAGAAGGAACACTATGGTCTTTAAAAGGACTGACAAATCTTCAAATTCATTTTCCAAATTAAGTGACAAAGAATCCTGTGGCACCTTAAAGACCAACAAAAATATTGAAGCTTCTGCAGATCCAGAGTAACACGGCTACCTCTCTGATTCTTTTCAAATTAAGTTATTCTTAAACTACAGCTCCACCACGAAAAAGAGACTGAAGTTTTAAAAGTAGGTCACAAAGGGATAACTTTTTTTGGTCAGAATATTATCAATAAAGCTAGAAGATCTGACACCTGTGCAGGTGAGACAATGCAATAAGGACAAACAGAATGAATTTAATTAAGCACCAAAAAGCTTGGAAACAAGGTTAAAACCACAAAAGCAAAGAAGAGATTGCAAGACCCCATTCTACTGCAACATATTCAGTTTTCTAGATGTGCGTGCACTACCAGTTTGTCATAGTACAAACTGATTGTGATCTTTTACAAACTGATTATGAAACTTGAGTAAGAGATTTATTTAGATCCTCAAATCTCCAAAAGAAGTCGGGACAAGAGTGAAAAATGACTACGGGTCAGATTCTTCCCAGGCAGGGTTAAAGAAACTCCACTACATGGACGTCATGGTTTCCTTGGTATTAATTCACCAGGTCTCCAAGGTTTGGCTCCCACACAAAGAGCAGGAGGTTCTGAGTCCAAAGCCTGTAACTCTCCCATTATCTATGCAGTTCTGTGCCATTAACTTTTGCAGGGCCTCCTGTGCTCTTCCATCTGAAGGTACTTTTTGCAGTGCAAGTTAATACTGTCCCTGTCATTGTTAATTTATTTCTCTAACCCCTTTGGGAGACAGGAATTGCTCCCATATGTGGAGCCCAGCCCTGATGTAGCATCCCTAGAACAGCATTTTCTCTCTCCACCCCCCATTTTCATATCCTCTCTATGTACAGGTGGCAGGAAAAATCTTACTCTTTTTTTCTCCCCAAGCCTGTCTTGGAGACATTGAGCTTAGCACAAGAGCCAGGAGAGGCAAACGTGGATTTACACCACAGAACTGCTTTAAATTATGCCCTGTGTCCACAGGCGCCATTCTGCCAATTGGGGATCATTGGCCCACAGAGGCATTATGAACATACATTCTGTATCCAGTCTCCTACCCCATAATGCTGGAACTAGTGAGTGCGTGCCACAGAGGTGGTGCCACGTGGTCTTCATCACTTGGGAAATGCCCCACACTGAGTCAGACTGTTATCAACACAACAGACTCTGTTGCGTAAAATGCCTATCAATCACCCGTTTATAGAAACAGAGAAACTCAAGACCCCTTCTTTTCTTTTTTGTAATCACCTACTGTTGCTTATTGAACTTTAAGCAAATGGAATCTTAGAACACAGCTGTGAATAATAGCGCAATGTAAAAGAGTCTGTGGAATGTGTGCTTAGACTTCTCCTTCATACATCCTCCCCTGCCCCAGTACCA
The DNA here is from genome assembly GCA_007922305.1 of Dermatemys mawii. Taxonomy (NCBI): domain Eukaryota; kingdom Metazoa; phylum Chordata; order Testudines; family Dermatemydidae; genus Dermatemys; species Dermatemys mawii. Next base: position 33,578,845 of record ML677326.1, on the reverse strand, counting down.
TATATGATTGGGAAACTGCATTTCATTGCACAGTGGCGCAATTATAATTTCCAGCATTAAAAACATAACTTCTTATGCAATAAAGTTCCTGACACAAGCCAATGATGGTTTTACAGACAGTATGCTCTAAACACCACTACACAAGTATACTGAACCTGTTACAACCTGTATGTGGGAAGTCTCAGGGAAATATTTGGCACAAGATGCCAAGGTTTCCATGCCCAGAGGTAAGGGGAATGAAAGAAACAAAAGCACATAGAGATTTGCAACACCTAAAAGAGGAAAAATTCGTCTGAAGGAGCTCGAGCCTTCAAACAACTTCTGATACTGTGAGAGAAAGAAACCAAATACGCACTGTTGGGAATGAGGCTAGTATTGTGGTAGATAAATATTGCCTTCTAGAGAGGAATAAGGGTCAAGTGGTTAAGGCACTATCCTTAGATCTAGAAGATCCCCTGCTCTGACAGATGCTTCCTGAATGGCCATAGGGAAATGACTTAGTTTCTCTGTACATCAGTTCCTCATCTGTAAAACGGAGATAATAGTTCTTCCCTGTCTAACAGGGGCATTTATGAGGATAGCTATATTATACACTGTGAGATGTTCAGATACTATATTAATCATAGGCCTGATTAACCTATCTCAGGACATGTACCGATCTTCAGCCAGCAGCACCAAAACTCTGATAGTCAGCAATGGAAAATGCCAGTGGTTAAATCAGCAGCAAGTTTGCAAGCACTTTTTGTAACCTCAGTTCCACTATTCTGCATTTCTCGTATATATTTCTCAATTCTCAACAATAAGAGTGAGAGAACACCAAATTTATGATGAATGTAGGCAACTTGGCTCTGAAATGAGGGTCATTGTAGCAATATGGAAACATACTGTGATATTTTAGATACTAACTAACTAACTAACTATCTGGATAGTGCTTATTTTTAAGGGTCAAAATCTTAGGCCCAGAACTTCTCCATATCATCATCAGGCTATCTACTGATTCTGAATGTTGTTGACCATTCTCTCTCAGACATATAACACCTATATAGCCACCCAACACAATAACCTCTTCATATATCGTATATCTGCAAGAGAGCTCTGGGAAAGGACTTCAGGAGGAGCAGTGCTTCCCTAGTGTCCTAGTGGGAGCGTCCGCAGCTGACAACTAGGAAGGCTGAATGAGATGCATAGCTTAAAACATTCTCCTTGGCCCTAAGCCAGGGAACAAAGACAGTATTGGGTTGAAGATTTACACCATGTAGCAATCAGGGGTTGTTGACAGAAGTTTACACAACACAATTCCTTTCCCCGTCCCCCCAAAAACTATAAGAGATTAAATTCTGGCTCCACTGAAGCCCATGCAAAACTCCCACTATCTGCACAGCTGCTCTGCCTGTACCCCTCAGACAGAAGTATTGCAGGGATACTACTATGTGCAAGGCACTGTGTAGGGATCCTCTCAATGTGTGAACCGCATCATCAAATCCCCTTGCCATACAATAGCTAGAAAACTAACATTACCCCAATCAGATACACTAGAGCGGCGGTTCTCAAACTGCGGGTCAGGATCCCGAAATGGAATGGAGTTGCCAGGAGTGGCTTAGACTTGTTGGGGCCCAGGGCTGAAGCCTGAGCTCCAGAGCTGAGGGCCGAAGCCAAAGCCCGAGAGCTTCATCCTTGAATGGCAGGGCTTATGTTACAGGCCCCCTGCCTGGGGCTGAAGCCATCAAGCTTCATCTTGGACCCCTACCCAAAGGGGTGAGGTTCAGGCTTTGGCCTTTCCCCCACCCAGGGCAGTGGGGCTCAGGAGGGCTCAGGTTTCAGTCTCCCCTGGGGGTCATGAAGTAACTTTTGTTGCCAGAAGGGGGTCCTGGTGCAATGAAGCTTGAGACCCCCTGCACTAGGGAAACAAATGAAACGTACCACCTCTCTGATGCACACTTTCAGACTTTGCCAGGATTTCACCCAGGAACCCCAAGAACCTGTTCTAGTCTATTCTCCTTCTGCAAGAGCCCTACAAAGGGTTATGGAAGCTGAGTGAAGTCAGAGAAAGGGCCATGAGATGCAGAGAATTCCCTGGGAAAAGGGGGGACTCGTACATGAATTCCCTACTCTTTCCTTTGAACAGTTCCCAAGCACAGAGTAGTCTCCAGAAAAGTTTGCCCACTGTGGATCCTGTTTACTTTGTGGCAACTGGTTACTGAAACCTGGCAGTCACATTACATAGCACTATGTTTGGAGTCTACACTCTAAAACCCAGAGTCACTGTGTTATAGCCCACGAAAGCTTATGCTGAAATAAACTGGTTAGTCTCTAAGATACCACAAGTCTTCTTTGTCTTATTTACGGATACAGACTAACACAGCTGCTAATCTTAAATCTGTTAAGAATTGTAGGCCTAAAGAGATTGACCTACAAATCCACATTGTTCTTTGTTTTTCTTTCTTTTCTGCGTTTGTTTTTTTTAAAACAAATGCTCAGAATTTCCTCGCCTCCCCCCGCACCAAAAAAAATTAGTAGCAGCAGCTTGCAATTTATGGGCAATCCTGCAAGAATAAACCAGTATATGCTCATGATTTAGAAGGAAAAGGAACAGGGCCAGATTCAGCTGTGGGTTACTCTAAAGTGAATATGGAGTAACTCTATTGAAGCCAACAGAGTTTTGCTGGTTTTACACTGATGTAACCAAGAGTACAGTCAGACTCACGGGTTAAATCCCCGTAGTTACCAGAAACAATAATATATAAAACAAATTGTTTTAAAAATTATTCCAGCAAATACCTTGCTTAAGTTCTTTTAACAAAGAGATGCTTAGGAATACTGTACTGCTGTCTGGGTGTCTAATGTCAACAATAAATTACATAACAATCTTCAGACACAAGGCTAAACCTACAACAAATACTTTGAAGTTCATTGGGTCTTTGCTATCCTTTTTATAGCTAAATAATGTAGCCCTCACCAACTCTCAACCTGACTCTCCGTGCAGCCTGGCAGAGAGCTAAGTGTTGATTACCCGAAACCAGTGTATGTCAGTCAGCCTATAATCCCTCTCAAGTCAGATCACCTACAACTCACAACACAGTGTGCTGTACTTAATTTGATGCAACATTACATGTGTCGTGTGAATGTCACGTACCACAGCACATTTAGAACACAGGGTTCCTACAAAGCCATTTGCCAGAATAACCAGTTAGGCAATCTATGAGATTAAAAAGACAATAAACCTGCCAAAAGGATAAAAATTCTGTGCACCAAAGATGACTAAAACAACAAGAATAAGTGTTTGCAATGTTGTCATAGCCATGTTGGTCCCAGGATCTTAGACAGACAGGGTAGATGAGGCAATATCTTTTATTGGACCATGTTCTGTTGGTGGCAGGCACAAGCTTTCCAAGTCAGGTCACTTGAGGAAGACTTCTGTGTTACTCGACAGCTTGTCCCTTCCACTAACAGAACTTGGTCCAATAAAAGATATTACTTCACCTACCATGTCTCTGAGAAATAAGTGTTCCATTTTTAAAATACACACAATAAATGTAGATGCTCCCCATCTGTCCACCATGGGGCAGATTCAGCAGCAGTGAACCAAGAGGAATTTTGCCATTAACTTCAGTATAAGTAAGATCAGGTCCTATGCTGGAGCTACTATCCACTGGTTCTTCATAAGCATGGATTCAGTGGCCCCTGAGAGCATGTCTACACAGTAATTAAACACCTGCAGTTGGCCTATGTCAGCTGATTCGGGCTCTCAGGGCTTGAGCTGTGGGGCTGTATATTTGCAATGTAAATGTGAAGGTCCCAGTTATACTTGTGTAAAGCTGGTGTCACAGAGCAGAGAATCAGCCTCTACATGTTTTTGTGCCTTATGTAAAAATTTTGACGAAAAGGTTCAATAATAAACCTGCATGTTATGAACAGAAACCCAACAGCATTATGGGACAGAGTTATCACAGCAACATGGGCCCCCGAATGACCTCTACCATTGTGCCTTCTATGCTTGGAAATTGACAACTGAGGAAAACAATTATGAAATCTATGATAAAGTGTTCTGGCCATCAAGGCTGCGTATCAGCAGTGGTGCCCCCAATTAGAAGGTGCACACTTTTCAGTCCAGGTATTCATAGATCATAAAAATCTGTAACATCTCCAAACTGCCACAGCTCTTAATCAATGTCAGATACGTTGGTCCCTTTTCTTTTTTTTTTTTTCTAGATTCCATGACCTACCATGGAATACAAGAGATTAACCAAGTGACCTTCAAGCTCCAGTTACCCCTTATTATGAAGATACATCCAGTATTCCCCTGTTTCCTTGTTAAGGAACTATGTGAACAACTTCTTTCCTGGATGGACACAAACACCTCCATCCCCGCACCATGGATCAGAAAGAATATGTGGTGTGAAAGATCCTCGATTCTAAGTTCCTCCAACGGTGATTTATATACCTCATTGACTGGGAAGGGTATGCCCCAGCTGACCATGGGAACCAGCCAGTAACATAGATGCACCCGACTCCTTCTGGAATCCATCGATCACCCCATGACAACCCAGGGCCAAGGACGCTTGGAAAGCATTCCGGGGATTCTAAGGTGATGAACTACAGCCTGATTAAGCCACATGTATTTAGGGTTGCCAGGTCCCCTTTTTAACCGGAATTTCCATTCAAAAACCAGGCACCTGGCAACCCTAAACAGCACCTGGACACAGAAGCCAAAAACTGGACTGTCTGGGTAAAATCCAGACAGGTGGCAATCTATTTGATCGTGCTTGTGAACTCATAACCGTATTTTTTTGTTGTAATACAAGACTGGTTTTTCAATCTAATTTGGGCAGGAGCCCTCTCTTAATGTGAATTCTGTCTATATCAACCATAGCCTTTTCCAGATTCATCCACAGAAATGCCAGTGGTTGTGGACCTTTTGTTTATAATGTTTTAATAGTGGAGACCTCTTGTCCTATAAAATAGATCAAATGTCTCTAACTAATTATTACAACATTTTGGAAAGAGTCTAAGGGGGGTGGGTAATGAAAAGTAACAGTGAGAATAAGTAATAAAATTTACTGTACCTGCAACCTCTGTATTAAGAAGTTATATTTGACCCAATGGAGAAGTTTAATTTCTCCAACGTAGTCAAATTCTGCCTGAGTTTTTCCACAAACATGAGATCATAACTTCTAAACTCTTATCCAGAAAGACTGGACTAGTAAATAAGTATAGTGAATCCATTGTGAGTTCAAGACCAACTCTGCGAGGGGTTCATATACAACAAGGTTTTAATACTTCAGCTCTGTCACCAAGCTAATTTGGACTGTTGTCTCTCTTTCTGAATAAGAAGCACAAATAGAAAAAATATGCAGAACATTTTTTGTCCATCCTAGGAGCAAGGAGAGAAGAAGCTGACCGTGCCAACACAATCTAAATCTGGAAAACTGCTGTTTGATTCCTCAGAACAAATGTTGCAGGCATTGAAAGGAGTCCTCTGGGACAAGAGATCTAATGGACTGGGGCAACAGACTGCTGTGTTAGTCCACAGAAGTTAGATTTCTAATATTTGTTTCTTTTATAGGAGAACAAAATGGAGAAGAGGCAATTCCAAATTAAAACAATAATGATCCTAGACACTGCTGTACTTCCAATCTGGGTACCCTGTTGTCTCAATGCACAGCTCTCTCTCACACACACTTTGACAAGCATACACAACTTTCAATAATGTTAATGGGAGTTCCATGCATGCATCAGAGAGAGAATAAATGGACGCTGTAAAGGAGAACAAACGGAGACGAGGCAATTCCAAATTAAAACAATAATGATCATAGACACTGACATCCAAAATCTATGGACACAACTGAAACTGTAAACCCAAATCTTCATATTTCCCCCTCTCTCATAACAGCTCCAGGAGTCTGACAAAGCAAGTGGAAATAGTACTTTGCTTTTCACTGTGTTGTTGTAGAAGAAATTTTATAGGAGGTGATCAAAGTTGCTTATTAAGCATGATCCTAACAAAACCACAGCCCACACAATGACGTACGTAGGTACATATTTAACAGCTTCTTTCTACTCAATGCAAAGTCCGAAAACATCTACTCCCCACCCTTAAATGCATATACCTTATATCTTATCGAGTAGCCCATTTTTAATTTGACAGTATTTCTCACTTAAGTGCTTGTGATTTAAGTCCTATTTGGCTGTTAGTTTACTTAGCTAACTTTTTATCTTGGGGGAATTTAATTTAAGCTGTGTCCATAACCATGTATCCAGCTCTGAGAAGCCGTACACATGCAAACAGTCCCTCTGAGATGCTTCTGTGGGGCTACTCTCGTGAATAAGGCATAGAGGATTTGACCCAATGTGAGCTCCACCTCCAATATTAATAACTACAACTTATATCTCAATGATGCCACTGCTTTGCCCACTAAACATTACTGATCAGCTGCAGAAACTTAATGCTCAGTTTTACTCACCTTACTCATGTGAGGATGTGACTTTAGCAGCTTACTCTCTTGAATCAGAAGAGCAGAAATGGATGCCTATTTTTAGCATTACAGCCTTCTCAGAGGGAACACAAGCTATCTACATAATGTAGGATTAGAGAAGGTCCAGGGCAGTTTATGGGTGAAATCCTAGCCCCGCTGACATCAATAGAAAAACTCCCACTGACTTCAACAGGGCCAGGTTTCAGCTCATATCACTAACTTATTATAAACTAAGCCTTGATCTGGCAAAGAGGTACACATGCCTAACTTCACACAGTAAAACAGAGTGTGTAAAGTTCAGCCCGTGTTTTAAATCTTTGCAAGACTGAGGCCTTACTTTGTAAAAAAAAGTTTCAAGAACTCAGAGTGTAATCTCCGAAGATCAGAAAAGCTACCTCATTTTGAAATGCACAGTATTAACTTCTCTTGTGCATTTACATCATACCCAATAAATCAGCTTCTAATATCTCATGGAGCAAAGCAAGATCTGAGAACTGCTTTTTTACTTACTTTTGTTTGATCGGCAGCTCTGAATACATAACAGATACTTTGCTGATTTATTGCTCCATCCTTTATCAGGCAAGCAAAATAGCTTGGATCATGGCTATTGTGAATCAGTTTGTGGACATGCTGGGGCTTATACTCAAATAGGCTGGAACAAATCAAAGGATCCCACTGCTGGCTTTTCCCTGTGTCTAGTTCACATCGCACACTTGCAGGTGAAACATAAAGCCGTATTTGGCTGGTGCTAGGTTCTTCCATGGAAAACTGCATACTGAGCCGCCGAATCTCTGCCACAATCCAAGGCAGCACTGGCATGGTGGTTAGAGAATGCACTGGCAGAGAACCAACAAGCTGGAGACTAAAATCCACTGAAATATCAGTGGGTGCTTGAAGTTTTTTTACTTTGAATGATAGGGGTTCCATTTTCTAATCATCGAGGGAGCCAGGAAAAATCCACCCGTTTCAGTTCCTAGGAATGAAGATTCCTTTCATTGCACAGTAGCAGAATTCTGAAAGGAAAAAGAGATATTTATACAGTTACATTAACAGTCATTTAAAAATAATCACCAATAATGGAAATATTCATAGGGCATTTCTACACCGCAATGTAAACCCTGGGTTCAAACTCAGGTTCAAGCCTAATCCTCCTTCCATCTACATACAGATCACACTAACCCAGGGCGCCATGGTGCTCGAGGGTTTGAGCCTGAGTCAAGCTGGGACCCGGTGATGAAGCCCTACTGCTTTGCAGTGTGGGCCCAAATCTACTAGAATCAAGCTCTGGGAGTCTGACAAAAGTATTACACAGTTCCACAGGCTTTCTTTGTCCTCTTGACAGTCAAATTTGGTGGACAGTCAAGTTTTCCCACACTTCACCATGAACAAAGGGCTAGAGCAACCACATTTTGGGAAGGCACTAAGAAGTCTGGTATCTAGGTAGTTCAACTCAGACCCGCATAATGTAGTGTAGATGCTGGAGCGTCAGGTGGGACTCAGGGTTCAACAATTCAAAACCTGGAGTTACAAATAGCTAGAAATGCTCACGCCCTGTGTTAACAAATCCCAGAGTCTATTAACTCAAGTTATACTAACTCTGGGCTTACATTGCAGTGTAACCATACTCATGGATGGTGTATGGTCCCCAGAAGTCCCTAGTCCCCTTATAATCATCATCTAGTCTAACCTTCTGTATATCCATAGGTCTTTGCTGAATTAATTCCTGCTTCAGATCCAATAGCTGTGGTTGAACTAGACATACATTTTTTAAAAAATCCAAACTTGATTTTAAAATCGCTATAGATGGAGAATCCTGGTAAACTGTTCCAATGGTTAACTACCCTCACTGTTAAAAATGCATCTTACTTCTAGTTGGAATTTGTCTAGTTTAAAATCTCCAGTCATTGGATCTTGTTATACCTTTGTCTGCTAGACCGAAGAGCCCTGTATTATCAAATTTTGGTTCTTCAGGAAGGTACTCAAAGACTGTGATCAAGTTGCACCTTAACCATCTCTTTGTTAGGATAAAAAGATTGAGCTCCCTGAATCTGTCACTATAAGGCATGTTTTCCAATCCTTTAGTCATTCTTGTGACTTTCCTTTGAGGCCTCTCCAATTTACCAACATCTTTCTCGAATTGTGAGCACCAGATCTGGACCACATCAGTGGTCGCTGCTGGAACACTATGTCCAGATCTGGTGCTCACAATTCAAGAAGGATGGGCACCAGATCTGGCAATATCACCCCTCTCTACATTTCCTCAAGATACTCGTGTTTATACATCCAAGGATTGCATTAGCCCTTTTGGCCAGTTTGCACTGGGAGCTCACATTCAGGAGATCATGGTGACTGATCTGCAAGTCTTTTTCAGAGTCATTGCTTTCCAGGAAAGAGTCTTCAATCCTGTAATTCTGGTCTGCATTCTTTGTTCCTAAACGTATGGCCTTACATTTGTCTATATTGAAATGCATATTATTTGCTTGTGCCCAGCTTACCAAGCAATCCACAGTGCTCTATATCAGTGTCCTACCCTTTTGATTATTTATCACTCTCCCAATATTAGTGTCACTTGCAAACTTTATCAATGATGATTTTATGTTTTCTTCCAGATCACTGGTAAAAATGCTAAATAGTGTAGAGCCAAGTCCCTGCAGGACCTCGCAAGAAAAACAGCTCAATGATGATTCCCCATTAAAATTACATTTTTAGACTAATTATCTAGTCAGTTTTTAATCCATTTAATGTGTGCTGTGATAATTTTGTATCCTTCTAATTTCAAAATCCAAGTGCTATGTGGTATCAACTCAAATACTTCACAGAAATCTAACTATGTAATAAACAGCACTATTACCTTTTTCAATCAAACTTACCACCTCATCAATAATTATAATCAGGTTAGTTTGACAAGATCTATTTTCAATAAAACCATGTTATTTATATAATCCTCCTTTAATTATTATTTAATCTAGGGAACACACGGCCATATTAGGTCAGACCAGTAGTCCATCTAGCCCAGTATCCTGTTTTCTGACAAGGGGCAGTGCCAGACACTTTAAAGGGAATGAACAGAAAGAGGCAATTTTTGAGTGGTCCATCCCGTCGTCTACTCCCAGTTTCTGGAAGTCAGAGGCTAGGAACTCCCAGAGCATGAGTCCCTGTGTCCCTGACTATCTGGCTAATACCCAGTGATGGACCAATCTTTCATGAACTTATCTAATTCTTTTTTGGACAGTTATATTTTGGCCTTCACAATACCCCCCAGCAACAAGCTGCACAAGCAGACCGTGTTGTGTGAAGAACTAGTTTATGTTTATTTTAAACTTGCTGCCTATGAATTTCATTGGTGACCGCTGGTTCTTGTGCTATGTGATACAGTAAACAACACCTGCCTATTCACTTTCTCCATACCATTCATTTTATAGACTTCTGTCATATCACCCATAGGCGTCTATTTTCTAAACTAAATAGTCCCAGACTTTTTAATCTCTCCTCATATGAAAGCTCTTCCATACCCCTATTCATTTCTGCAGACCTTCTTTGTATCTTTTCCAATTCTAATATAACCTTTTTGAGTTGGGGAAACCAACACTGCACACAGTATAGCGAGTGTAGGTATACCATGAATTTACAGTGTCTCTGTGATATTTATCTCTTTCCTAATCGTTCCTGACATTGTTAGCTTTTTTGACTGCCCTATTGAACAGATGTTTTCAAAGAACTAGCTACATTTTATAATCATCAAGGTGCCAGGAATAATCCACCAGAGTTTCACTTTCCAGGAATGAAGATTCCTTTCATTGCACATTGACTTCAAGATCTCTTTCTTGCGTGATAACAGCTAATTTGGATCCATCATTTTGTATGTAGAGCTGGGATTATGTTTTTCCAATGTGCATTACTTTGCATTTATCAACGCTGAATTTCATCGGTCATTTTGTGAAATCCCTTTGTAACTCTTCACACTCAGCTTTGGACTTTAAGTACCTGGAGTAATTTAGTATCATTTGCAAAATTTGCTACCTCATTATTTACCCCATTTTCCAGATCATTTATGAACATGTTGAACAGCACCGGCCCCGGTACAGATCCTTAGTGGATGCTGCCAATTATCTCTCTGCATTGTGACAACTGACCACTTATTTCTACCCTTTGTTTCCTATCTTTTTGCCAGTTACTGATCTATAAAAGGACCTTCTCTCTTATCCCAGGTCTGCTTACTTTGCTTCAGAGCCTTTGGTGTGGGCCCTTGTCAAAGGCTTTCTGAAAGTACATGTACACTGGATCACCCTTGTCTATATGCTTATTGATACCCTCAAAAAATTGATACCCTCAAGGTTGGCGAGGCATGATTTCCCTTTACAAAAGCCATGTTGACTCTTCTCCAACACATCATGTTCATCTGCGCGTCTAATAAATCTGTCCTTTGCTATAGTTCCAACCAGTTTGCCTGGTACTGAACTTAAGTATACTGGCCTGTAATTTGCCAGAATTGCCTCTGCATCCTTTTTTTAAAAAATCAGCCTTACATTAGAGATCTTCCAATCATCTGGTACAGAGGCTGATTTGAGCAATAGGTTACATACCAGAGTAATTCTTAATTAAAATTGATTTCTGATTACCATTAGTATTTATGCAATTTCATATCTGAGTTCCTTCAAAACTCTCGGATGACTAGTATCCATAAATGATGACTTATTACCATTTATGTTATCAATTTGTTCCAAAACCTCCTCTACTGACTCCTCAGTTTAGGACAGTTAATGTCAGGCTGACAGGCCTATAATTACCCAGGTTATCCCGTTTTTAAATATTGACACAATATTAGCTTAGTTCCAGTCTTCTGGAAGTTCCCCAGCGATCCAGAACTTATTAAAAAGAAATGTTAATGATCCGGATTTAAAAGAGCTGGTCGAGTTTCTAACTCTATTATGAATTTTCTTTTTCAAGAGACAGCTGTAACACTGTAAAAAATCAGCTATTGTAAGTTTATTTTAGCAAATCTGTTCTACTAAATCATATACTCCTCTCTTTATTATAGCTACAGTAAATTTGTTTGTCTTTCTTCATTTATAGAGTGAGCCAAAACAATGGGAAAAAATTTGCAAACATTTTCATGAAAAATTAGTCCATTTTAAACATCAAACAATTTCAAAATTTGAAAAGTTTCTATCATCTGTGTGGGTAGTTGCAAAAATTATATGCATTTTTCGGGGAGGGGAATATAATACTATTAGAAATATTACATTTCATGTAAAACATAACATTTTAAAAAATGTTTTAAAAAATGACCACTTCATAAAAAAAAACAAAAGGGAAACTATAACTACTTTGCAGGGAGAAAAAAAAAAACAAGATTTAAAGATGGATACAGATGCTGGGCCTTTTTACAGCCTTCTCTTCTGAACTTTTGGATCCAATGGTGGATGAATGTCCCTTTATGGCTTTATTATTAAGGATTCAAGGGTTGGTGAGCTTAGCAAGAGAATCCTACAACGTAGGTCTGCAAAGACAATCCTTGAGCCAAAACTCTGAATTTACTAATAATCTAGATGCATGAAGTATTTAAGAAGGCCCCCAACAGATGTAAATACTATAAGAAATATGAAATACATATTTGTAGGTTTCATTTCAATGATATTATACATCTTCCATGGACACTTCTTGTTTCATATACAGAAAGCAAGGGGAACAGTCCAGAAATCTCTTCATTTATAAACACACTGTCACAGAAGTTGATCTCAGCTTAACAAAGCACTTCTATATTTGTCTAACCAACAAAATGCTCTATAACATCATGACCGCTGTGCTCTTGAAAAGGCTTCTGTCAAGGATGCAAACTCCCAATAAGGAAATGAAGTGCTCTCTTCTCTGTTTGAGACGCAATTGTGAAACTTTTTTTGTTAACAGTGATAATGGAAAACAATTCAGTAACTCTCCAGATGGTTTTGATTCGGTCAGGGCTCAGCAGACAAAGACCACGAAAATCAAGCTCACTGATTAGAACTTTGTTGTAACTTAAAGACAAGCATAATGGTCTCAGCATAACAAGCCTAAGCAAAGTCTGTTCTCAGTTGAAATCAAAATGTTTAACATGGGCAGCAAGACTGAATTTGAACCATTATCTTCACATATCAGTAAATCAAAACTTTGCTTTCCATTTTCAATTTTTTTGAGTGAACGTAGTGATCCTTTTCTGCTCAGGAAAAAGAGAGGCAAACACTGCTTCTGAGAACCAGGCACAGTAATAGGCAGGTGCTATGCAAACCCAAAGTGACTTGGCCAAAGTCATATAAGAAAGCTAAGGCAGAGCAGGGACTTGAATCACGGTCTCCCCACTCCAAGGTTAGCAACCTAAGCACAGGACAATCCTTCTCTATTTATGGCATTAGCTTGGAGTGGGCAAAACTCAGCCCACTGACTGCATTTGGCCTGTGAGCCATACCAGCAGCTCAGCCCCGCTCCAGCCAATGCGCTGGCTCAGGGCTGGACCACCATTTTCAGCTGTGCATTTTATGTTTTCTTCCTATGTCAAGTATTATGCACTTATCTTTATTGAATTTCATCTTGTTGAATTCAGACCAAATCGACAATTTGCCAAGGTTATTTTGAATTCTAATCCAGTCCTCCAAAGAGCTTGAAACCCCTCCCAGCTTGGTGTGATCTGCAAATTTTATAAACATACTCTTCACACCATTATCTAAATTGTTAATGAAAACATTGAATAGATCCAGAAACATAACTGACCCCTGTGGGCCCACACTAGATACACCCTCCCAGTTTGACAAAGAACCATTGATAACTCTCTGAATATGGTCTTTCAACCAGTTGTGCACCCACCTTATAGTAATTTCATCTAGACCACATTTCCCATTTTTCTTTTTCCCCCGTTTCCTTGAGAAAAGGATTTTATAAAAAATTTTACTCATGAAATTTTTCCAAATGAAAAAAGGTCATTTTTATTTTTTTTTAAAAAGTTATATTCATAAAATTGTGTCCAGCTCTAATCACACCCTCCAGTTCTCTTTTATTCCAGTACTACAAAATGTTGTATCCCTAACTAGAGACATCTAACATTACAGCAGAGAGTAACATGTTATTTTCAATGCTAAATCGAAGGATTAAACTATATTAAACAGTGAGCTGTTTTGTCATACTCCAATAAGTACTGAACCACTGGAGTGTATTTAATATAAACTCAGAGGTTCTTGATGTTAACTTGCTTTTATAAAAAATAAACATTTGAATCACTTTCCATGTCTACACTTCTATTTTCAAATGGACTTTCTTGGAAAAAAACAAACAAACACCAAAACCTAACTTTTTGCAACTAAAATTATGAACAGTAATAGAAAAATCAGATTATCAGGGTTCAATTTTAGTAGTGCCCAAGAGGTAAAGGAACATAATTTCAATCCTTAAAACATGCGTCTCATTAATCTAACTAGCCTCAGAATCTCCCTGTAGTCAGCCCCGTCTTCCCTCCCTCATATACATTCTCCCTGTGTCACTTCCCTGTCCTAACATAGGGACAGATTCTACCCTAAATTACACCAGTTTAACGCCAGTGAATTCAACAGGGTCTATTTAATGTAAACTAAGGGATAAATTCTGCCTTAGGAACTGATCCTGCAAACATTTATGTACATGCTTAACTTTAGGCCTACCAGTAGTCCTATTAACTTGAATGGGACTACTCACAAGCATAAAGTTAAGCACATGTGTCACAGTTACAAAGTGAGCTATGCTTTCATCCCCCAACAGTCCTCTTGAGTGGCCTCTCAGGTTGTGCTTTCTTCAACCCCCTCAAGGTGGAACTACACAGACCAATCCCTCTTCCAATGGTTGTGGTGGCTGTTTCATCATTAACAATTTTTAAATCAAGATTGAATGTTTTTCTAAGAGATCTACTCTGGGAATTACTTTGGGGAGTTGTGTGTGTTATACAGGAGACCAGACTAGGTGATCACAATGGTCCCTTCCAGCCTTGAAATCTATGACTCTAGATTGGATTTTCAGGCAGCAGTCCCCCTATTTACCAACTTTGTTAACTCGCCAGACCCAATGGTATTTAGTATTTGTATGTCCTTTTCCTCTGGAGTCTGAGACAGTGGCAGAATAAAGTGACCCAAAAACAATTTCTTCAAAATAAAGCACTATTTATAGATTCACCCAAAGATACACACCATGCAGAGCAAAGGGGTAAAACAATAAAGGCCTAAAGCTTTTCCTTACCTAAAGCTTAATCTTTCCTTTGGTAAAGTCCATTCAGCCAAGTTACCGCCATCTTTCGTTTGAGACATACAGATCCTGCTGCAGCATGCTTTCTGGATCTACTTGCACCCTGTCAGCACTCACTCACACTCCTTGGGCAGCTCCCAGCACCTCATTCAGCCTCACTACTTTTCCTGCCTAAGCCAGTGTCATTTAAGGCTTTCATGTCTCTTTTGAGTCTAGACTCAGATCTGAAAAGAGCAAACCTTGCCAGCCTGGTAGCAGTATTCCCTATTTAACCAGATGGATTTGCACACCACAGATTACCCTTATTGTAAGGCAAGTCCCTGAGAACAGATGGCCAGAGTAATAGACCTATGCCACACTTCATCACAGTCTCTGGTAGGGTGACCAGATGTCCCAATTTTATAGGGACAGTCCCCATTTTTGAGTATTTTTCTCATATAGACTCCTATTGTCCCCCATCCTCTGACCTGATTTTTCGTACTTGCTGTCTGGTCACCTAGTTTCTGCTGTAGGACCATGTTAGGAGAACATCCTAGGGAAAGAAGGAAATGCGAAGGGATGAAAGATGTAGCAGGAAATCTCTGTGCTTCAGCCATTCTGGGCTGCCAGACAGTCCCTTGGAAATCACAGCAGCAAAGGTGTATGTCAGAGCAGCCAGTGTGAATGCACTAGCTTATGTCTGAGGTCAAATGGGATCCAAGAAGCCCAAGAGTCCAGGAAGGACAACAGCAATGCCCTACTCCTTCTCCTGGGATGCATCTACAACAACAAGTTCAGCCCAGAGCTGGGGCCAAAATCTTTGACTCTTATGGCTGCAAAAATAACATTCTGAATATGCCAGGGTGAACCTGCAGACAAGTAATTAAACTGATGAGAACAGAACCTACACTTGATCTTAGCTCAGTTAAGTGCCAAACACACCACAGCTCCTGGCTACAGAGGAAGACAGACCTCACAAAAGAATTAGCATGACTTGGCAGTGTGGCTGGGCAGTACAAGGAAGTGGTCAGGACTCCACCACTACATAAATCCACAGGCCTAGCTCCCTAGATAGAGGATGAACAAAGGCCCCAGCTGTCACATCAGCCCATGGAGGTTAGCTACAGAACAGCCATATAACCACTCCACACCAGACTACATAGCTGGAGAAAGGATTCCTTTTCTTTTCCTTGTATCCTCTTAGCTATCCTGAGCAAGGCACAGATGGTCTTAAGCGGCAAAAATTCACGCCATTTGTCTCTACAAAGTATTGGCTGTGAAGCCTAATGACAATTCAAACATCGACATTGTAAAATACTTCACTGATTATCATTTTAGCAGAAACATCAAACTACTCTGAGATTCTGGGTAGAGTGTTGACCTGTGGGCAGAATTCTGGAATGTGGACAACTGGTAAGTAGCATCACTTTGCCTCTCAGTCTGACCCCTGAGATACAGATTGCCTGTAACCATGCTGACAGAGTCATTTAAAACACATGAGCCTTACAGCTTATACATATAAGTATAAACAACAAGACTATGTTTGAGATATGTGAATGACAGGTGGCGGGAAGTAAAAGTTTTCACCCTTTTGGTAAAGATTACACACTCGGTTCTCCCCTCTCCTGTATGGTGTCCCATAAAACCTACCAGATTATATATTTATAACCACCTGTCCCAGAGACAATTTCTGTCCTTTTGTTTTAAGTTTCATTTTAGATTTTAAATCTGTTTTACTGTTATAGGATTGAAATAAGTACACAGAACTGCTTAGATCATATCATGTAAGCACGATTATTGTATCTGTGTCAGTCCCAGGATACACTATATCATCTCATGTCAGAGGATTATTTTAATTTTCAAATAGTTTTAATTTGATCAGCTAGACAACAAAGAAAAAACAACAACAGATACGTAACACGTTAAGGGTGCTTTTACACAATATATCCTGCCGCTACACTAACCAGTCCTCTGCAGACTCACAGCAATTTATTATCTATTCCTTCACTTCTTCTACAAGACTAACTGGTATATACATGTCACGACCAATTCCAGAAATCAATGCTTCTCATAAAATTCCCAAGTAATTTCACAGCTATCATGTACTTTCATAAAATCCTGGATCTTCAAGGAGACTTTCCATTGACTTCAGTGGGCTTTGGATCAGGCCACACATTTCTCTCTTTTAAAACCTCGGTAAGTCCATTGCCTTGATAACCACACCTCAAATAATTACTGTCACAGCTATTTTAACTAGCACTGTTCTATGTCGTTAGATGAATTAAAAACAGTTAAACAGAGTATAAAGAAACAAGCTTATTTTCAGGAAAGTAACAACAGACTCTTGATTATGCTATGTATTACAAAGTGAAACTGTGTAATAAACAAATCTGGAAACCATCAGCAAATTAAGAAAATAGTTTACTGTTCCTGCTCTTGACATCTGTTGCTATGTATTGCTGACAACAGAAATTAATATTCTGCTGCCTGACAGTTTGGGTATTGAAGCTTCTGAAACAGCTCAATATTATCTAAACTAAAAAAATTAATAGATGCATTAACCAATCAGCACCCTAAAAGTCAGAAAAAAACTGCTATTTGCAAAGGATATAGACATAAGACAGATTGCTAGACAAGTTATAATGTTGAAGCATGAAAAATGTATGCAACTGCCAATCATGTTAAACCCTCAACTTCATTTCACTTTATCCAATTACATGTCCAGAATGTCACAAAAACCTAGAGGGACCAATTTTTCATTTGACTAAGTTCTATGAATTCATGTGAAGAAGCCACATCATGGAACACATCCATTTCTCTTTTGACTTATCATTTTTCCTCCTCTCGTAAAACTTCAGCCAACAATGTTTTTGTACAATGCTTACAGAAAGTTTCCTAGTCTGACCATTTTATATGTCATTACTCATAAAGTAGCTCATAAGCATTCTTATACCATTATTACCATTGTCCACAGCTCGGAGGCATTCGTGCTTTAACACATGGCAAGAGTACATCTTATTCACTGTGTACAGTAATGTTCCACTCAATCTCTGGATTTAGCTGGGGTCACAAATCCCTCCATCTGTACTAAAGCTGCAGAGCTGCAGTATTGGCTTCTTTTCTACATAAAATGCAACACACAAGGTCTCAGTGTTTTAGAACTGCACTAAAAATAGTTACACGTGTTATATCTCTCCTGTGTATGTCATAACTCTCTTGCTCCCCTAAATTGTGCTTAAGGGATCTAAAATTTGCATTCTGAGACCCTCTGGACTACCAGAGGATGCCTTCACCCCTATGAGAAGAGTAGTGTTGCTCTCAAAAGATCACTTTTGTTCCTTCTGACATGTGCTGACAGGTTCTGGAGGGAATTACATCTTGTGCTCCTGAGCTGAAGGAACAATTGCAGAGATAATGATATGGACCCTTTATCGGGAAGAATAAAGAGAAGGAGATTGTGGACTCTTGAAGTGCTCCGACTCCATGCATACACCCTACACAAAAAATAAGCAAATTTTTAAAAAATGGCAACGTTGGTTTATTTTATACTAACAACCACCAGCAGGCAATGAAGTATCCATTTTCCAGCACCGGTGCAGCTATATCCTGCCAGTGACAGTATACTGGGCTCAGGTGTTTTGACCACACTCTGCAATGAAAATTACACAATAATACAAATGCCTGCTTACACTGTTGTTAGCTCTTATGCAGTTTCATTCGTTCTAAGAAATGGATACAAAACTGTTTGGTGTGTAAAACCTCAGAACAAAGGCAGTATGTAAGATTATCCTGAACTCAGCCTGTTGTGCCTCACAGCTGTAAATAATAGGATCCTCTATCAAAAGATCTCAAAACAGAAGGTGCCCTTACATAAACACCATGCAGGTTCAGAGCAGAGAGAGCATCTCTGTATCTCCCTGCTTGCGTCAATTTAAACCACAGCCTGTAAAGTCATTTTGGCAGCGCTTTTGAACCTCACTGAACTCAGATCTAATCTGAGGATTTAATCCACCCCACCATCAGCTCAAACAAGGGGGCAGTGGAGCAGGCAGATGTCCTGGGAAGGGCTAAACATCATCTCATACTGGCATGTCCATAAACTCGGTTCAAGTATTTTCCTTCACAAAACTATACAACTGTCCCAGATGCTAAAAGGTTAAAAACTTTCGTACTTACCAGGCTGGGGGAGGGAGCAGGTGTATTACAGTGGACAGGGTGCACTGACCAATTTCTACCCCCACCTCCCTATTAAACCCGCCACCCATCGCACTCCAGCTAGCCCTGCCCCCCAGGTCCGGTGTCTATTTCTCAAGCAAGCCCCCCGGAAGGGCTGCAAACGCTCCCAGTGACTCACCTAAGGCAGGACGCGCCGCGCTGGAGTCCGACCCCGCACGGTCTTTGGGGGGAAGGGCAGACCGCGGAGCGGAGCGGGCTGGGGACAGCGGCCGCGCAGCCCCACGAGAAGAGGGCGGCGGTGGCTGTTTGTTGCCCCGGGGGCGGTACGCACCGCGCTGCAGGTACCTGCCGGGCCTGAGCCCCCTCCTGGCCTGCGGGGGGTGTCGGTAGGCGCCGGCGGCTCCCGCCGTGGCTGCTCCTCCCTTTCCCGAAGGAGGGGGAGTCCCCTGGGGCCCGAGAGACGGAGCCGCTCCCGAGTGCGGGGCGCGGCCGCAGGTCGGCGCGGTGCATGCGGGGCCGGCGCCGGGGGGCGCCTCCTCTTCCCGCCCGCGCGCCCGCGTGTGTGACTCTGCCCGGGGGCGGGGGGCGGCCCCGCTCCGGCCGGGGAGGCGCCGCTCGGCGAAGCCGGCACGTACCGAACGATCCGAAAGCAACAGGAGCCCGCCCGGGGCAGCAGGGACAGTCCTGGGCTGCCGGTCACATGCGAGCAACAGCTGCGCTGCAGGGAGATCGGCTGGGTGCGTGCCGCTTCCTGGCTCCCGGCCGGGTTGCGGCGGGGGGGTGGGGACAGGCAAACCCCAGCTCGCCCTCTCCTCCCGGGATCCAGGCACCTCCTGAGGCGGGACCTGCCCCAGCGTTGCCCAGCAGAGGAGAGGCTCGCTCCCTGGACTCAGTTTAAACAGAGATGGGGCCTAAACAGAGCTAGAGGGGAAAACAACAGGAAACAAATCTTGGGGGTGGGGAGGGTACTGACAATTGGACGTTTTCATTTTGCAGGGCTCAAAACAGACCAATTTTTGATTCGCCCCCCCCAACAAAAATTTTGTTCATATTTTTTAAAAGAAACAAACAATCTGTTCCAAATGGTTATCAGAACTTTCTGATTTCTCCCAAACCAGGTTTTTGGTAAACAAAAAATTTCTACAGCACTTGCCACAAGATTAGCAATATTAACTTTGATTAAAAGTGTAATGAGGAGTATCACAAAACAATTGGGGGAAAAAATCAGATTGTTTGTGGGAATAAATGTGGTTAAATAAAAGGCCACTTAAAATATATATATTTTCATTCAAAAATGAAATCCAGCTCTAGTCCCAACATTTGCAGTTCCTTAAGACCAAACCAACAAACAGGATCGATCTCTAATTATAAGTTAAGTCTTTAAAAGTACCTCATTGATTTCTGAAATAAAGTTGTCAAGAATGAGAGGGGTAGCCGTGTTAATCTGGAATTGCAGAAGTGACAAAGAGTCCTGTGGCACCTTAAAGACTAACTAAAGTATTAGAGCATAAGCTTTTGTGGGCTAATACGCACTTCGTCAGATACAAGAAATAAAGTGAAATAAAGTTGCTGCTGTCATTTCATTTCTCCAGTGCAGCTATCCATATGACAAATCACTGTTTGATTTCCTCCTTACCAGAGAGCCTAAGGAACGAATGGGCCTAGAGAATGAATTTTTCAATCTTTTCAAGATGCTCTTTTCACCATAGGCTTCGGCCTTGTCTATACTGTCAAGTTTTCTGCACAATAAAGCATCTTTTTGTGCTGTAACTCCCAAGGTGTACATACTGCGAAGCCACTTAGTGTACAGAAACTGTGCAGCTGCAGCACTGTTTAAAAAAAAAACAGAAAAAAAAACCCAAGAGGTGAACAGTTTTCTGAGCCGGGGCTACAGCATCACGGTGCCCGTGTAGATACCCTGATTGATCGCAGGGCTGTGATTGGCCTCCATGAGGTGTCCCACAATGCCTGTTCTCACCTTTCTGGTCATCAGTTTGAACTCTGCTGCCTTGCCCTCAGGTGATCAACTGTGAGCTCCACGCCTGAAGTTCTTTCGGTGTCGTAAACAATACTGCTTTTGTAAAATGTTGTGTTCTGGCTTCACAGATATGACCTTGGGAGCCCAGCTTCCTTTTTTGTTATCACCAGCTGAACGGCTGCACAGAATTAGAAAGAAGCCACAGAGAACTAAAGAGGACTTTCTGTGTGGTGTCATGATGCACTTCACAGCTGAAAAAAGAGAATTGAAGGAGTGATGGGACCGAAAGGAGAACACGGCACGCCAAAACAAAGCCACGGAGCGGCTCTCAAATGTTATGGAGAGCCAAGCAGACATGCTCCAGGTGCTACTAGCACTGCAAACCAAGCAGCTCCACGCCTGCCCTCCCCTGCAGCCGCTGTCTCAAAACTCTTTCCCATGGTCCCGCCCAGACACTGCCAACACACTCTTCTAACCTCCTGGCTCCAGTCTGTACCCACTGCATTCCACTCCTGCCCTGTCACAGTCCAGCCCTGCAGATTCCCAGTACCTACCATACTCAACACCTGTCCCTCTGCAGTTTAGTCCTGCTGAAGTACAGAACACACTGCACTGTACTCCAAAGGACAAGGTTGCATATAATACCTGGACATACACAAATGTTTAATCATCCTGGGACCCCACCTCCTCTTGGGACCCTCCCTTCCCCCACAGTGTTGATGTGGTTTTTTGTTTGTCTTTCTCCTCCGGTTGTTGTTTTTAAATAAAAACGCTTTC
The DNA here is from genome assembly GCA_007922305.1 of Dermatemys mawii. Lineage (NCBI taxonomy): Eukaryota > Metazoa > Chordata > Testudines > Dermatemydidae > Dermatemys > Dermatemys mawii. Next base: position 33,557,224 of record ML677326.1, on the reverse strand, counting down.
ATCCCAAAACAAATCATTATTTCATTAACTGAAAGCAAACAGCACTCTGCAAAGCAACAGGCAATTTTCTTAAACCTTCATAGTGCATCATCTGCAGCAATCACAGTCACCTCCTAGCATTACAAGCACTACACTCCCGAGCATAGCAACAAATATTAGTGGATTTCAGCTTCAAATTTTGCCTCAAGGCATCCCTGAGCCTTATGGCCTGTGCTGTACCCCTCTAATAGCCCTGGTCTCTGACTGTTCAAATTCAGCCACCAAGTGCTGAGCGTCAGCGGTCCAGCCCTGAGTGAAGCTTTCACCCTTCTCTTCACAAATATTATGGAGCATACAGCACGCGGCTATAAACATAGAAATATTGTCATCAGCCAGATCAAGCCTCCCATATAGGCAGCAGCAGTGGGCCTTTAAACAGCCAAAAGCATACTCAACAGTCATTCAGCACTTGCTCAACCTGTTGTTGAACAGCTCCTTGCTGCTATCAAGTTGCCCCATGTATGGCTTCGTAGGCCACAGCATTAAGGTGTAGGCAGGGTCTCCCAGGATCACAATGGGCATTTCAACTTTCCCTACAGTGATCTGGTCCAGGAAGAAAGTCCTTGCTTGTAGCTTTCTAAACAAGGCAGTGTTCTGAAAGATGCATGCGTCCATGAAATCCCACAGTGATCCACAAGCGCCTGGAGAACAATGGAGAAATACCCCTTCTGATTTATGTCCTCAGTGGCTAGATGGTCTCATGCCAGAATTGGAGTATGCATGTCATCTATCACCCCTCCGCAGGTAGGGAAGCCCATTTGTGCAAAGCCATCCACAATGTCATGCATGTTGCCCAGAGTCATGGTCTTTCAGAACACGATGTGAATAATGGCCCTGGACACTTCCATCAACATGTGTCCAACAGTCATCTTTCCCACTCCAAACTGGTTAATGACCAGTTGGTAGCTGTCTGGAGTAGCCAGCTTCCACAGTGTAATTGCCATACCCTTCTCTCTCTCCTTTTTGTGCCCTTGCACCATGAAATTAGCAAGATTCTAGTCAGTTTCATGGCTGCTTTTTAGAGAGCAGCAGCCCAGATAGACATCAGAACTACTCACAGAGGATGAGGAGACAAAATTAGCTGAGATCCCCCACCCTCACCCCCCAAGCAGCCAGGAGGCTGGAGGAAGGATAAGAGTAAAAGGGACAACACTCAACTTAGAAAGAAGGAGAGCTGCTGTTCCCAGTAGCTGGGGGTGAGAAGTTCAATTATATCAGATATCTAGTAGCAAGAGGCTGATATGAAAGATGGAGCCATAAACTGAACAGTACCTCAAATAGAAATCCTAGCTTGCTCTTCATCACAAGCAGGGAATGGCAATGATCTGTGCTGGAGTTCATTTTGGGGGCCCTCCATTGTCTTTCCTATCACCTCTAGTTCATATGCTTAATCCTCTAGCTAGTAGATGTTTTGTCAATTTTTAAAGCTCTGCTGCAGGGTTTTATAGATCAAAATAAATTCTTTGAATGACACATTTGCAGTGGTTTAACAGTCCCATTTTCTTTGGTTTTTGGTAACTTTCTCCCCTTCTCTTTCAATACAAGATTTTTTGCCACAACTAAAGTGAGAGAAAAACAAAAGCAATAATCTTTACACTGGCAAACAGCTTGAAAATTTAAATTCAGGAGCCCATATAAACAGAGAGAGAGAGGATCTATTTAATCTAGGCTTTTATATTGTATTTATTACTATAATGTAGTATGAAATCATCCCAGAACACAGCTAATTACCCAGAGTAAAGAAATTTGCAATTCATTGTATTAAGAAATAACTGTACAGATATACAAAATTGCACAACTAGTGTACAGGGATTTGAATACTGTACTATTCTTGAGAAATAACTCAAGATTTGTTATATAGGTTGAAATTTCCAGAACAAGCCTGAGTTAATTGTATATATGAGAAAAAACAAACAATATACATCCCTATATTCTGGCTGTGACAATTTTATTTCAGAATATTCTTTTTTTTTTTGTTAAAAATCAGTCCAATTCATCAATGAGTAAATATTAATGGCTTTAGAAAGTAATTATTTTTCTTGTAGTTACCAGTTTAACGATGTACACAAATGCCATGATAGGAATAACAATATTTACAAGATATAGTGGAGAGATACACAGGCCACAACAAACGGCCAAATTTTGCTATCAGTGGCAACAGTGTAAATCTGGAGTAACTCCATTGATTTCAGTGGAGTTACACTAGACTAACACTGCTGTAACTAAGAACAAAATGTTGTGTTTACACACTATATACAAGAAAAAGTCAATGGAAAGACAGTGGATTATTTTAATGAGATGCATTGTTATAAACATCAGTTTTATTGCTGATAAGAGGAGAACAAATGGCTTACTCATATGAGACAGGAAGTGCTACTGAACAGGAGCACAGTGAAGCTGCAACTATTTTTTCAGAGTCTGCCTTTGCAGCAAATGAACACTTCAGAAGTGATTTTGCTGTTTACTTCCTGTTTTTTCCTCTTTCTTATTGCTGTCACATTTATCTACTTCACAAAGTTTGGGTATATCCACCCTAATACAGTGAAACATTATAACAATACTAACTAGCACCATTATGCTACAAAAACACATCACTATATTTGTTTGGTTACAGGACACCTGTAAAGCAGTGGTTCTCAAACTTTTTTTCCCCATGGACTTGAAAATTGCTGAGGATCTCAGCAGACCACTGAATGATCTTTCCAAATGTTGTTTGTACCATTAGCTAACTATTGTAAAGCACTTTGGATAAAAGCGCTATGTAAAAAAAACCTTTAATAATAATAGCTTTTTGTTCTACAAATAAAAGCACCCAACTCATATTTTAATATCAGTAGTCTTACCTTTCTAATGCGATGGATGTGCCCTCTCTCTCTCTCTCCCACCACAGCAGTCTCCAAGCTGGGACTGGGAAAGAGGGGGTTCTCTCCCCTGCCACAGCAGCCACAGCACTGAGGCTGGGAAGCAGGGCCATTTCTCCCTTGGAGCTGGAAAAAGTTGCCTCTTTTTCTGGCTGCCACAGCCCTGCACGTCCCAAATTTCCCCCCACCCCCACCCCCTCTTCTCACCCCACTGGCCCCTCCCACCTACCTCCTATTTCCCCCAGGGCCACCACCTCACCTTACATGTGTCTCTTCTTCAGGGTCCAGGCACCTAATTAGTGGAATCACACCTTCACAGCTCCACTAATTAGGTGCATGGCCACTCAGGTGCACACCTTAGAGGGAACTATCTGCGGACCACCTGAACACAGACCACGGTTTGAGAACCTCTGTTGTAAAGAATAGGAGACAGTTATTGGTGTATCATCTTATTTTCATTACAACAAAAAAGCTTGTGTTGCTATTTCTAGTTCATTTAATGAAAATCTCTTTAACAAATGTTTAAGGGCCTGATCCAAACCCTACTGAAGTCAATGGGAGACTTTCCATTGACATCAATAGACTTTGGATAAAGCACTAAATCAGGGGTTCTCAAACTGGGAGTCTGGACCCCTCAGGGGGTCATGAGGTTATTACATGGGGGTCGCAAGCTATCTAACTCCATGCCAAATCCTGCTTTTATAATGGTGTTAAATATATTAAAAAGTATTTTTTATTTGTAATGGGGGAGGGAGGGGTTGCACTGAGAGGCTTGCTATGTGAAAGTGATCACCAGTAAAAAGTTTGAGAACCACTGCACTAAATTCTAATCTAATGACGTCTTCTTCTTCTGGTTCTATTTATATATTGTTCCAGCTACTCCTATAAGCAGAATTTGAATGATGCCATTTATCACAGGGTTTTGCCAGAACAGAATTTGTTTACATTTGTCGTTACAGGCAAGAAAAGTTATGGCTGTTTACTTGTGGTTGTATTATCAGAAAAGAGTTGAACTATTGTCACATATTAGTCATATTGCTTTTGTATTTTTGTACACTTATTTTAGATTTTCTGATTTATCACCCACCCCCCTAAATGCATTTAAAAATGACTTGCCTGTGAACATACCGGTATTTTAGGTTTTTCCTTTTGTTCCGAAGCTGCTTTTATGCTATCATCTAGTTCAAATTTTATTTAGATGTGCCTGAGAATGTGATTGGATAATTTAATATTGGATAATTTAATTTAACATTCCATTGTTTGGACAGTGTATGACCTGATTTCATTTACCTGGTTTTCTGAAGTGCAATAGCCAGAAAGTAAAATTATTCTTTCCAACAGGGAGCCAACTACAGCATATAGCATTTTGGCTGCATTTGTGTGCTTTTATAAAGCTAGGAGATGCTCCTTACTACTGTCCAGGGTGCCTGTGTACGGCTTCATGAGCCATGGCATTAAGGGGTAGGCTAGGTCCCCAAGGATAACTATAGACATTTCAACACCCTCAACAGTAATTTTCTGGTCTGGGAAGTAAGTCCCTTCCTGCAGCTGTTCAAACAAACCAGAGTTCCTGAAGATGCGAGCATCATGCACCTTTCCTGGCCATCCCACGTTGATGTCAGTGAAACATCCTTTGTGATCCACCAGTGCTTGCAGCACCATGGAAAAGTGCCCCTTGCGGTTTACGTACTGGCCGCCCCAGTGTGCCGGTGCCAAAATAGGGATATGTGTTCTATCGCCCCGCCACAGTTAGGGAACCCCATTGCAGTAAAGCCATCCACAATGGTCTGCACATTTCCCAAAGTCACTACCCTTGATAGCAGCTGGTCAATGATTGTGTTGGCTACTTGGATCACAGCAGCCCCCATAGTAGATTTGCTCACTCCAAACTGATTCCCGACTGACTGGTAACTGTCGGGCATTGCAAGCTTCCACAGGGCTGCTCTCATTTTGGTATCGCTATGCTTCAGGGCAGGGAACAGCAACTGACAAAGTTCCATGATAGTGGCCCTATACATGCAAAAGTTTCGCAGCCACTGGCAATCATCCCATACCTGCAACACTGTGTAGTCCCACCAGTCTGTGTTTGTTTCCTGGGCCCAGAATTGGCATTCCACAGCATGAACCTGGCCCAACGTCACCATGATGTCCCAATTGCCACATGCCATTCTTCTAGGAATGTGTGTCCCTGTCCTCATCACTATCGTGATCATGCTAGTCTGGTTTTGCAGGTTCTGCACATACTTCTGGATAATGCACAAGGTATTTACAATGGTCACAACTGCTGCGGTGAGCTGAGCAGGCTCCATGCTTGCCATGATATGGCGCCTGCACAGGTAATCCAGGAAAAAAAGGTGCAAAATGAAGGAGAGCAGGAGAGAGCAGGAGAGCAGAGTGACAGTGGAAGCAGTGCAGCCATACACCATTTATGAGGACGGCTAGCAGTCCTATTGCACCGTCTTCTGCAGCACAGCAGAACTGAAGTGGAAGCGGTGGAGTACAGATGACGATGGCTTTCGGTGGTATTGCACCATCTTCTGACAATAGCTTTCAAGCCTACTGTATGAGTCGTAGGACATCAGAGTTCTGCAGACCTACTGCACTGTCTGCTGCTGGAAAAATGGCGCGAAACGATTGTCTGCCAAACCTTGCATGGAGGGAGGGGGGACTGATGAGATGCGCTCAGGAAAACCCGTGACACCGTTTTTGCCCCATCGTGCACTGGGAGCTAAACCCAGAATTCCAATGGGCGGTGGAGACTGCGGGAACTGTGAGATAGTTACCCACAGTGCACTGCTCCATGCGTCGACGCTCGCCTCAGTACTGTGAACGCACTCCGCTGACTTAAAACTTTTAGTGGGGACACACAATCAAATGTATAAAATCTCTTCTAAAAAATCGACTTCTATAAATTTGATATAATTTTGTACTATAGACGTACCCTAAGTCTTTGCAGCACTAGGCCACAATCAGTACTCAAGGCTGGTTATTGCTTGTATACTGAAATCAACATCAGAAGGACTGAAATATTAAAACTTTAAAAAGCAGCTACCAAGCAAGAACGTTTAAGTCATAGTAACTTTAGAAAGGAAATTATTGACAAGTTTAAGCAATATTCATATACAATATGCATCATTTTGCTTTATAGACTAATTAAATGCATGTTAAACGTATCATTTTTATAGGCACTTGTTAGCTCAGTGGACAGCAACAGCATCAAGTGTTCCCTTCCAGATTTCCAATAAATAATTTATTTTAAATATGTGCTATGTATTAGAAGTAACAGTTCAGGGCAGCAGCACCCATATTGCCCCTTTAAGGGGCAGCAAAGATACCCACTCTTGAGCTTCTGGCAGCTGTCACCTCTCTTGGATAGTATTTCAAGGCTGCACCAATTCACGGTGTTATTCCCAGCAAAAGACAGATTGCCTAACCAGACCTGCTTCACTTCTCCCCACAGAAATGGTACAAGTTATAATAGCTACAGTTAGAAGTTACCACACAATTCTTCCTAGGCGAGCCTATTTTATTCTTCTGGTAAAAGCACAACAGAGAAAGCACATGAAGAACAATTTTAAAAAAGTCTACATGGATGCTAATAAGCTTACCACAGATCACACCTTGAACATGGGTTCTTGCAGGAGCAGTCCTACAAAACTCCACCCAGAATTTGCCTATGGTTTCATATTCATCCCACTCTTTGTTGAGAATAAGCACCCAGTCTTCTCAGGCCTTACTCCAGCAAAGTCCTTTTAACCCTTCCCTAAGGACTGAGGCCCTGGATCAGAACAAAAGCCTAGAATCAGTTCCCCACCATGTTATTTACTCCAACATCCTTTCTTTGTCTGATGGTCTCTAGAAGATCCAGTCTTAACCTTTGAAGAGAATATTAATAGATAATAAGTGAGACAATGGGTCTCCTCCCTGTCACAAAGCTTCAAAGGGTTGGTAATCAGAGGAATCACATAGGCATAACACCTCCTCCTAGAGAAGTTACACATACAATCTGGCAATAACACAATGAATAATTGCATTTTAATACAATAGACCTTACAGGTATTAATCTTAATTCAGCAAGGTTTAACCAGGATATCGTGATTCTGTCACACTAGATGCACAATTTGCAATGAAGAAAAAATGTATTTACTTCCTTCTAGTCAAATTACTTTAGGGGATTTAAAATGAAGGTAATTCAATCTACATTTAAATCATATTTAGGTTGCAGATAATCAACAAAACTACCAATTTCAAAATGAAAGATGTCAATCCATCCTTACCATATCCCATTTTGCTTTTAAATATATAGCATTGTCAATTTCTCATCTTAATCCAACAGCATTTTTCTCATTAGCCAGTCAACCAGCACATTTGCCGGGGGCCTGATTTTCTTAGATGATGAGCAATTGAAGCTTCTGATGATTAACTAGAATTGCAGGAGCGCATCACTTCTAAAGATCAGGCTCATTATGCTCAGCTGTAGTGTTTTTGGGATCCAGCTCTCACTAAAACCAACAAGGATTTTCCTTGTGCTCTAGGGATCAGGTCAGATCACAAACATTCTTGATGGTGGTCTTAATAATTATTATTTCTAGAGAAAATGGTCAGACAGTCCCTAGATATTGCACCTATTTAGTGCAATACTTTCAGCATAAATCTTAATGGTGAATATTCATTTTCCATTTTCTTTGCATGTATTCCAGATTCAAGCCTGGTTATTCAGACAGTCCATTTATCCAGTTCTGTGTCTATGGTGGGAACTTGAGGGTTGAATTAAAATGTTTATTATCTCTCATACAAATTTTATACTACCTGAGGGATGGGAGATGAAGACAACTGTGAGGAAGATTTCTAGTTTAATAATGTCTGTTGGAATGGATGATCATAGAAATCTAGGGCTGGAAGGAAAGGTCATCTAGTCATTCCCACTCATACTGTATACTTAGACCATCCCTTTCCTGTGTTTATCTAACCTGTTCAGAAATCATGGACAAATGAACTGTCTGAATAACCAGTGTTAAACTTTTCCTTCAGAATGCTTTTTCTTCTTTGTCTTCAGTTCTTCATTTTAGTTTCAGTTCTGTCTTCTCCTCCTCCGGAAGGTTGAGTAAAATCTCTGGAATGAAGTAAGGGCCGAGTGACTGTTAGCTCAATCCTATAAACAAGAGATTTGTTCATGTGATGTTGGCCTGTTTTAGAGATGTTCAGGAAAAAGCAGCTGATTTTTCATCACTGAGAAGGCAGAATTAGGTATTTCCTTGTTTTTAGGGTCTTTTAAATCCTTGCATTAATCAAAAGGCATTTAATATACAAAGTTGCTAGGCACCTTTTCAAATATAATTATACAAATCATAATTAGCAAAGTCATGAATAAACATCTCCCTTCCTCAGTACCGAAATGCCATCTTTCTTCCCCCTCCACCCACTCTACCAATAATAATGACCCACCCATATGAATGCTCTACCCCAGGGATTGGCAACCTTTAAGAAGTGGTGTGCCAAGTCTTCATTTATTCACTCTAATTTAAGGGTTTGCGTGCCAGTAATACATTTTAATGTTTCTAGAGGGTCTCTTTCTATAAGTCTATAATATATAACCAAACTATTGTTGTATGTAAAGTAAAAAAAGGTTTTAAAATGTATAAGAAGCTTCATTTAAAATTAAATTAAAATGCAGAGCACCCCAGAACGGTGGCCAGGACTCAGGTAGTGTGAGTGCCACTGAAAATCAGCTTGCGTGCCTCCTTTGGCATCCGTGCCATAGGTTGCCTATACCTGCTCTACCCCCTCATTCACACAGGGAAGTTAGGACAAGCACAGCATCTGACCTCAACTCTCATAGTCTGCATGGGCAGAAGGGTGGTCTCTCATATAGTTAGGACCTGAAGCATGTAAAACTTTAAGTTAACATCTATATTCTCTTAATATTTATCCCTTGCAAAAACTAGGTTGTGCAACACATCATGCACGTGTGTATATATACAAATTAATATTTACATGAATGGCTCTGATACAGGGAGGAGAGTACAGAATTTTGTGAGATGTTCAGAAGACATTGTCCAGGCCTGTTGAGCCTGTCTGTTGGACTGTGGAAACAGACAAAGAGGGGAGAACTGACTGATGTAATAATAGAGTCAGAGAGGAGAAGAAACTGTGTGTGTCAAAGAAGGGCTTGATTAAATTTGGAGGAGATTGTACATATGCTAGTGGTCTCCTAGGTCAAGGGGCCTCCCAGGGGCTGCATTTGGCCCTCCAAACATTTTAATTCAACCCTCAAGCTCCCACTGGGGAGCAGGGTCTGGGGCTTGCCCCGCTCCAGCACTCCAGCGAGGCAGCAGAGTTGGGGGCTTGCCCCACTCCACATGATCCCTGGAAGCAGTGGCATGTCTCCCCTCCACCTCCTATGTGCAGGAGTAGCCAGGAGACTCTGCACGCTGTTGCCACTCCAAGTGCTGCCCCTGCAGCTCCCATTGGCCAGGAACCACGGCCAATAGGAGCTGCAGGGGCAGAGCCTGCAGATAGGGCAGCACACAGAGCTGCCTGGTTGCCCCTATGCATAGGAGCCGGAAGATGAATATGCGGCTGCTTCTGGGAGCTGCTTGAAGTAAGTGTCTGCCAGAGCCTGCACCCCAAGTCATTGCCCCAGCACTGATCCCCCTCCCGCCCTCAGAACCCTTTGGTCCCAGCCCAAAGTACCCTCCTGCGCCCCCAACCACTCCCCAGAGGCCACACCCCAGCCAGAGCCCTCACCTCCTTCCACACCCCAATCCCCAATTTCATGAGCATTCATGGTCCGCCATACATTTTCCATACCCACATGCAGCCCTTGGGCCAAAAAAATTTGGCCACCCCTGTCCTAGGCAATTTTCACACTGAGTGGGCCCTACAAATGCTGACTATTATTCATCTGACAAGAAACAGGATGTGGGTAGTTTGCTAGAGTGGCTCTTGTCCTCATCCACCGGTTACCTTTTACATAGGACAGAACACTGGTTTAAGCATCCTGCATTTCACACGCCTACTTACAGTTTTAACAAATTAATGCAGAAGACATAAGTAGCTCTCCTCTGGGTTCTCACCAGTATCATTCAAGCACTATAATGCATTTCAGAACAAAAGACAATTCATATGAGAATTCCTGTAGAATGACTCAGCCACTGAAATCATGATTTCAGTTTATAGCAAAAATAATACATATACACTATGTCTAATAGCTTACTCTTGATCACCTCAAGTAGTGGCAGAGGGAAAGATAGTCAAGTCCTTCATAACGACAAGAAACTCTTTGTGCAAGACTTCTTGTATGATCTCAGGGAAATCTTGACCCATGCTTTGGGAGCAGTTTCCTACCCTCTTGCTAGTGCTGATGATACTCAGAGCAGAGATGACTTGTTGGTCTCTGCCAATCTTCTTCAATACAAAGGTGGAGAACATCTTATTGACCATATTCCAGAGAATGATGCAATAATCTTTGATGAAATGGCTGTCATCCAAACACTATGTGATGATCCTTCAGACACCATTTTAGCGTACCTGATTAAGCTTGCACGAAAGTACAAGTGTACTCCTCTGGATTTTGTCACAAATAAAATGTATTTTACACAGGGAACAAGCATTAAAGTGCAACAGCCATACACAATTCAAAATTAACACTGGATTTGAATAAGAAAATAAAATTCTGATTTATATCAATGATTACATCAATTCATACCAATCCAGAAAAACTGTCACTTATAAATTTGATAAATGTCATGTAAAGGGGATTACAGTAAAGAGATTTGTTTTACTTTTTCAGTGCTATTGCTGAGGAAAATAGGCTGGTTGGTACAGAAAATAGTAATATTTTAGGTATTTACATAGAAAAGTGCATCAGATGCACTAAATATATAATTTCAAGTAGTTAAACTGTACAAATACTTTTCTTGAAGGTAAATAACATAATCCAGCCTACACTGAAAGGTGAATACTGCTAAGAAAAACAAATTCTGAGGATGGGTAATACCTTGACCTATTCTTAGTACCTAGAAAGAGACTTGGTAATTTATTGCATATATCTCTTAGGCTGATGACTGTAGAAAATACTGATGTATTAAACACCTAGTAGGGCAAGAATGTTTAGTTCTCTAGCAATTTTATTGTGCATAAATACTAAAAAAAAATAGGGCTGTTGATTAATCACAGTTAATCCACGTGATTAACTAAAAAATTAATCACAATCAATCACAGTCTTAATCACACTGTTAAAGAATAGAATACCAATTAAAATTTATTAAATATTTTTGGATTTTTCTACATTTTCTAATATAATGATTTCAATTACAACAAAATACAAAGCGTACACTGATCATTTTATATTATATTGATTATAAATATTTGCAGAGGAAAAATAAAAGTATTTTTCAGTTCACTTCGCACAAGTACTGTAGTGGAATCTCTTTATCATGAAAATGCAACTTACAAATGCACTCCATAACAAAAAAAATGCAAAACTTTAGAGCCTACAAGTCCGCTCAGTCCTACTTCTTGTCCAGCCAATTGCTAAGACAAACAAGTTTGTTCACATTTACAGGAGATAATGCTGCCCACTTATTTACAATGTCACCAGGAAAGGAGAACAAGTGTTTGAATAGGACCTTTGTATCTGGCATTGCAAGGTATTTATGTGCCAAATGTGCTAAACATTCTTATGCCCCTTCATGCCTTGGCCACCATTCCAGAGGATAGCCTTCCATGCTGATGACACTGATTAAATGCGTTAATTAAATTTGTGACTGAACTCTCTGGGGAAGAATTGTATGTCTCCAACTCTGTTTTACCTGCATTCTACCATATATTTCATGTTATAGTAGTCTCAGATGATGACTCGACACGTTATTCATTTGAAGAACACTTTCATTGCAGATTTGACAAAACGCAAGAAGGTACTGTGATGGAGTCAGACCAGAAGGATATAGGAGAGTGCTGGAAGGCAGGTACATTAGTCTCAGGGTGTGCAGGTCCCTGTTCCCTGGATAGCCAAACAAAGGCTACTCCAGGCCAATCAAGACACCTGGGGCCAATTAAGAACCTTCTAGAAAGGAGTAGAAACAGCTAGCCTAATTGGGACACCTGAAGCCAATCAGGGACTGGCTGAATCCAGATAAAAACCTCCCAGTTAGTCACGTGGGCTGTGGGTGTCAGGAGCTGTGGAAGGAAGTTATGCTGTTGGTGAGACTGAGTGGTGGACAACATATCATACAGAAGGAAGGAGGCCCTGAGGTAGGGGTGAAGTGGAGTTTGAAGAAGTGGGGACTGCTGTGGGGAAGTAGCCCAGGGAATTGTATTGTGTTTTGTGGATAAAAGGTCAGCCATCTTAGCTGATACTATTAGGGTCCCTGGGCTGGAGCCCAGAGTAGAGGGCAGGCCTGGGCTCCCCCCTTTCTGCTTCCCCTAATTAGTCTCTGAGATTGGGAGACAATAGAGACTGTGCCAGGAAGGATAGCTTCTCCTCACTGGTTTGTGATGAAAATGGCTCAATAGGCTGTGACCTTGTCTCCAGAGAGAGAAGGGCTCCGTGGAGGGTCACAGTGAGCCGCTGAGGCTAGTAAAAATCCGCCAGGAAACGCAGGATCCACGAAGATAAGGACAGAGCTTTGTCACAGTACCCATGTGAGATTTCTAAAGATAGCTACAGCACTCGACCCAATCTTTAAGAATGTGAAGTGCCTTCCAAAATCTGACAGGGACGAGGTGTGGAGCATTCTTTGAGAAGTCTTAAAAGAGCAGCACTCGAATGCAGAAACTACAGAACCCAAACCACCAAAAAGAAAAATCAACCTTCTGCTGGTGGCATCTGACTCAAATGATGAAAATGAACATGCGTTGGTCCATACCACCTTGGATTGTTATCAAGCAGAACCTGTCATCAGCATGGATGCATGTCCTCTGGAATGGTGGTTGAAGCATGAAGGGACATAAAACTTTAGCGCATCTGGCATGTACATATTTTGTGACACCGACTACAACAGTGCCAGGAAAATGCCTTTTCTCACTTTCAGGTGACATTGTTAAAAAGAAGCAGGTAGCATTATCTCCTGAAATGTAAATAAGCCTTTTTGTCTCAGCAAGTGGCTGAACAAGTAGGACTAAATGGACTTCTAGTTTCTGAATTTTTACCTTGTTTTAAATTCAGTTTTTTGTACATAATTCTACATATGTGAGTTCAACTGTCATGATAAAGAGATTTCACCCAAGTACTGTAGTGCAATGAAAAATACTATTTTTTTAACTGTGAAAATATTTGTAATTAAAAATAAAAATAAAGTGAGCACTGTACAGTTTGTATTCTTTGTTGTAAATGAAATCAGTATATTTGAAAATGTAGAATCATCCAAAAATATTTAAATGGTAGTCTATTAAGTGTGCTTAATCAATTAATTTTTATCGCTTGACAGCCCTATTAAAACATGAAATTTTTACCCAAATGGGTTATTTGCAATATTTTTTCTTGTATACAATTTAAATTCTTCATTAATATTTGCCCTATAAAGACCCAGATCAGCCAAAAATGATTAAAATGTTTATGGAACTATTAAACACAAAACTGAATGGATTGAAGTTATGGACAACCCTTTGTCTGGATGGCATCAAAATTGGTAGCTTTTGATATGCCGTGATGGAAAACTGCTGGGTTTCTTGTGAAGATCTTTTAACACAAAATCTCAGGTTATTAGCTATATATACACCTGCAGAGAGTAAGTAGTGCCCCTTTTGCTAGAACAAAACTCATTTTCTGAGCACTGTAGACCTCACCATGTGGCCTATCAGCTAAATTGTTCAGTCCACCAGGTATTTGGATTTCTTACGCAGGTTTTAAGATTAGGCTTAAATCTGGAGAGTTTCATGTTTTTTAAAAAATAAAGACTGCTCAGAAAATCCCAGTTTAACTGAAGCTAGAAAATTATGATCCCACTATCTAGTACTCGCATGGCATGTCACTGTAAATACCTCTTCATTAGAGTTAATTCAGACGACCAGCATCTGGAGTCTGAGCACCTGAGTTAACTGACTGCCACACTGCAAAGCTATACCCAAGTTATTGTGTTCATACTGGTGCTTTACTCACCCATACAAATTGCTAAGCCACTTTATGATTCTTTCTCAGTGAATGGTGGGAGAACTTGTCTGTCCTTTTATCTGCCTGATAGCAATATCCAGAGGGAAATAAATTCTAAATCATTTTTGCCAGAACTCACTTAATCTTGAGGCTCATGAAAATACCCGCAAAGAAAGAATTCAGATTTTGGCTTGGGTCAGATTTCAGTGAACAGCAGGTTCATTTTGTTTGCTTTAACTCCCCCAGAATGGATAGCTACTCTTCTAAAAGTCTGGAAGCCCATTTCTATTTCAAGTTACGCAAGATAAACACTGAACTTAACTGGTAATATACTTAGCATATTTCCCAGAAAAATATGTCAGAGTAGTTTTATTGTTTTGTTTGGACCTTAGCGTTGCCTCCATTTCTCATGATAAACTATTTGGCATCGATAGGAAAACAAATTAATAGGTTTTCCAACCCCCACATTCATCTCTACACACAAATGAACTGGTGGCATAATGGATTTATTAGACTAAATGGGAACATTTCATAGGAGCCTCTTACTAATAATACTGACAGTATAAACATTAAAAATCCACCAACGCCCCTAACCAACCCAGGAACTAGCTGTTTAAATCTTTTCACCTTATCTCATATTTAGAATGGAGAGGGATTTTGAAAACTGTTGGACTTAAATAGGCAATATTCAAGGAGAAGATCTCCAGCCTCTTTGCACCTAAATTATACTTTCCCGTTTACTGTAACCTATATGTGGAATTGCTGCTGCATGCACACAAAAATAGGCATGCACGCAAAAATTTAGAGGAAGGCTGAAGATAAAAACTGCCCCAAAATTAAGTCCAACATGCTTACCAGGCTAAAGGCTACGAAACTGTTCGATCCATCCTGAATCTGTGTTTTTTCCCCTCTCTCTAGTTATGCTAAGACTAGATTGGAACCCAAAGTTCCAGATTATTTTAAACATTCAGATTGATCAAAATTCTAATCTCACTGAAATTAAAACATTATGATTGTGTTGTCTAGTACTCATAGTCCACATTGTTATATTTCAGGACCCACTGTAGTTAATCAATGGCTGATTTTAATAATACTAGAAACTGAAGATGTGTACCATCTTTGGTTGTGAAGTTAAATCTGTCTTCATCCTTGCTCCTTTCCAAAGTATTTAGTAGAAACAAATGGTTGTAAGTCATGACAATGCATTTGTAATAAACTGTAGGACGGGGTAGGCAACCTATGGCAGACGTGCCAAAGGCAGCACACAAGCTGATTTTCAGTGGCACTCACACTGCCCAGGTCCTGGCTACCAGTCTGGGGGACTCTGCATTTTAATGTCATTTTAAATGAAGTTTCTTAAACATTTTAAAAACCTTATTTGCTTTACATACAACAATAGTTTAGTTATATATTACAGACTTAAGAAAGAGACCTTCTAAAAACATTAAAATGTATTACTGGCATGCAAAACCTTAAATTAGAGTGATAAAATGAAGACTTGGCACACCACTTCTGCAAGATTGCTGACTTTTGCTGTAGGAGACACTTTTACCAACTGGCTACATGACTAGACAACCATCTTAGAAACACCTTTTAGAGCTGCTGTTTACATATATAGGTTATACATGTAAGAGTTCTGTGAAAGTCCAAAGCAAACTTTTTTTGGGTGAGGTATAGCAGTAAATAGATGTAAATTACAATTACACATAGGAATTGCCAGATGGAATCAGACCATTGGTTCATATAGTTCAGTAGCCTGTCTCCAGCAATAGCTAGTACTGGTTGCAAGAAATCTTTTTATGGACCCGTGTGAAATAATTTGCTCATAGGAGAAACTTCTTAACCATCAGTCAATAGTTGGTTTATGCCTTGAAGCAGAAGGGCTTATATCCATTATTTTATCTTACTACCATAGATAGGTCTGCTGATGTTAGGTCTAACTCTTTTCTGAAACTTAGTAAGTGCTTGGTCTCTGTGACTAAGACTCAAACTTTAAGGCCAGAAGACACCCATTATCATCTAGTCTGACCTCCTGCACATCACAGGCCACAGAACTTAACCCACTCATTCCTGGAGTAGGCCCATTACTTTTGGCTAAAGTTAATGAAGTTCTCAAATCCTGATTTAAAAGTCTTCAATTTATTGAGAACCCAGCATTTTTTTTCTAGTTCAAACCAGCAAGTGACCCATGTCCCCCATAGCAGAGGCAGCAAAAAACCTCTGGCATCTCTGCCAGTCTGACCTAGGGGAAAATTCCTTCCAAACCCCAAATATGGTAATCAGTTAGACGAGGGATTGGCAACCTTTCAGAAGTGGTGTGCCGAGTCTTCATTTATTCGATCTAATTTAAGGTTTTGCACACGAGTAATACATTAACATTTTTAAAAGGTCTCTTTCTATAAGTCTTCAATACATAACTAGACTATTGTTGTATGTGAAGTAAATAAATGTTTAAGAAGCTTCATTTAAAATTAAATTAAAATGCAGAGCCCCACAGACCGGTGACCAGGACCCAGGCAGTGCGAGTGTCACTGAAAATCAGCTTGCGTGCTACCTTCGGCACCCATGCCATAGGTTGCCTACCCCTGAGTTAGACCCTGAGCATGTGGGCAAGACCATCAAGACAGAAAACTGGGACAGAATTCACTGCAGTAACTCAAAAGTACGCCCCCTCTAGTGTCCCATCTCTGTCATTCTTAGCAGTATTTTTGTCCAATTTTTTAGTCATCTGATCAGGTTATTAGTGGTATTTTTAAAAGAAAAATGTTGCTACATACTGAGCAGAGATTCAACCACAATGACTCCCACTAAAAATCCCGTTCAACAAACATGACTCCCATTAAAAATCCAGTCCTTTTATCAAGTTGAAAATTGACTGATTATTCCCATTACGTTTTCCATCTTTCACTTTGTGGCATAATTTCTTATAGGATTTTAATTGTTATACAGAGTAAGCATTTCTGCTTCTCAGAGCTTGTAGCAGCAAAGCACCTCACTGGGCTATCTTTGGCACACCCACCACACTCACTATTGCCTCCCCTTTAAACCTACATGCTGTGAATCAGATTCATATGATACAGCCTTCAATCGTTTGAATTAAAAAGTAATGTGCTAGTTTTATTATGTTCTGTTGCCATTTTCATAAAAGATCCACCATATAGTGTGTATGTTTTGTTTGGTTAACTGCTTCTTAATTACACTTAATTGTCTTAGTGGTTTGTAAAAGTCATATTTCTGAATATGTACAGAACAGGTGATAGTCAGGCATCAGTAGCGCTGTATCCTTTTGTGAAGGTTCCACAAATTATCATCACATTTTATTGTTTAGATTAGAATACGCCTTGCTCTAAAGTTAAGGTGACTGAAGCAAATGAAGTCTTACTGCACTTCTCTGGACTCCAGAAGCACTGAAATAAGGAGTAAGACAGCAGGGCTTTGCTATCAAATTTCCATTGAAGACTACAAAGATATCACCTGCAAATGGATATTACTTTACTTACAATGTAACTGTCTAGCTATAAACATTCTGAGCTGCCACAGCCTAATATCTTGTGTACAGCCTAACATTTTCCCTTGTGTCCAAATAAGATCCTAGCAACTATACATATATGGAGTAAGATCAGTAGTATTTACCATACAGTACCCCGTTTTTTTTCCATTTTACCAGTTGTTTACAAAGGAAACCAACAGAATACAGGAATCTTACTTTAAATGGAGTTATATTTTGCTTTCAAGATTCAATTCAGGTTTACGCTATGTCAAATACATTTTAGCACAATAAAAACAAACATACACAAGAATACTGAGTTACAATTTGACCAACACTTGCTAGATGATGTACAATCCCAACATTAATATGGCATTTACAATAAACACACATTATATGGTCCTCAGAGAAGTATATTCCTAATTTCACATTGCAGTGTGTCTTCCCATGGTTTTTAATAAGTTATTTTGGAGTTGTCTTTGCATTTCATTTTCAGAAGATAACTACAGTGCCAATGAAAAGCCATATGCATGGAATTTCTGTACAAAGTGAACATCCTAAGTCTCAATGAAGTCAAACTCCTCCCACTCATTATCATTAGTAGTACTTAATAAGTATTTATGGGCCCAATCAAAGATCAGGACTGCATCATGTGAGGCACTATATAAATATGTACTAAGAAGTCAGTGTCTGCCCTACATGGTATTAAGTGTCTTTAGAGGAAGACACAGGGCTGGCGTGCTCAACTCCAACCCAAGATGCTGCATTTCCTCTTCCCCTGCCTGCAAGATGATGTATTTTCATAGACACCGTGGCAACAGACAACAAACGTCCGTTCTGGCTCTGCTTCATTGACTAATTTATGCTGACCAGCATATATGTAGTAATATTTTTATATATATTAGTGTGCATTAAGCACAAATATTGTAATAGTGATGTAGCCTAAAACTAGCCTACACCAAATCCCATAATTTCTTCCATTTGCTGATGTAAATATTTGGCATAAACAGATAAGAAACTTGTCAAAAATCAAGATATGTTCATTTTTTGTCTTAATACAAGCTAGAGGAGGCACCTTCATGGACCAATACCTAGAATGCTAGTATCTAAATCAAGATAAGGAAGGAACAGAACAAGTTAGGGAGCTGGGATAAACTGATGGGTTGGATTTTAGTGACACGCAGAGAGACACAAAACTTGTATTGTATATAAATACCAGCTGAAACGTGTAACTTGGGAAGCACACCTTCTGTCTAAGGTGAATGTAACATCACTGCATGACATGGCTTCCCAGAGACTGGTATCATAATATAACCTTACTCCTGTACCATATTATTGTCTTAGAGCAGTAAAACATGTTCATATGATTCATTAAGTATGGTGGCCAAGCAATTGACTATACAATTTATCAACACCCACAAATTCACCACCAACCTCAGTAAAATCCTGCTATTGTGGTTAAATCACTTTTGGAAACCTGCTCTTCTAGGGATATCTACCCTGATTTTACCAAAATTCCCTATAGATTTCCAGTGCCCCTTAATTATACAACTAGCCTGCCTTGCAAAGATAAAACTAGACCTATTCATGCAGCGCTATCCTGTTCTCCCATCATCAAAAACTTGGTAGTTACATTGCTATCGAATTAGACTACATACATGTAAAAAGCAAACTGAATTTACAGAAATTAAGGTAAGGCTAGTACAATAAAATATTTTATTAGAACAAGACTTGATTTTTGAAATATACTTGCATTGTATCAGACAATTTTTGGTTTCTAGTTTTTATAAGGAATCCCTTGATTTCCCCAGATAAAAGACGACATTAGACCAAAGAGGATGTGGAACATCTAACGATAAGGATATATACTCTTTTTCTGGTCCTTAAAAATTCCTCCTTTTTAATAGTGTAGAGTTTTGCCCACAACATGCTGCAAAGACAGTGCAATTAAGGAAAGCGTCTTAATGGTTTACTCTGCCTTGGGCTGCAGTTTATTTTTTTCTGGCTGAAAGAAATACTCTTCGATAGCACTGACCAGCTCGTCTAATTCCTTCTTCAGTTGGTCAGGGTCACTAAAAAACAAAAAAGAAAAACAAAACCAAAAAATCATAGTTGCGCAGCAAAAAAGGCTAGAAGAAAAAGGGCTATATTCTCAGAGCTTGTCAAAACAGTTAGTGCATGGCAAACTGGGATGTAAATTACAGTACACTAGCAGTCCATGTGGACCTGGCTATTGCACAATAAAAGTTCCCCAATGTGCACTGATTTATACCCCAGCTTGCCCAAGCACTAAGTCTAGACTAGCCCTCAGTCTGATCTGAGATGTTTTAACCGCATATTTTCTATTAATGATAGTAAAAGTGTTCGTTGTGGTTCTAATAAATCGATGTGGGACTATGTCAGTGTTTAGCTCTAAATCTTTGTGTATCAAGGAGCTGAATTTACATGTTTGTCCATGTTTTATTTTTTTAATATATTATTTGATATACGACAACAGCTAACAGTTACGATTTAAACTTCAAATCTTTCCCATTTCATCCCTAGTTTATATGTTTAGTATCATGAGAAAGCATAAATACCATTAGCCTTATTTAACAAAAGTCAGCATATTTTAAAAAAATACTTAAATGCATATATTCGTATTTTTGAATCCATCTGTTGCCACTCATCTTAGATTGTAAGCTTAAGGACTGTCTTTCAGATATTGTTATATAGGGTCTATCACAATGTGATTGGGACCTTTAGGCAAATATTACCATAATATTCAACATTAAATATTTTAAGATCAATTTTGAGGAGCAATTCATAGACAGTTTTTTCTGTTTTCTATTTGAGTTAGTCGTTAGTGTCCAAAGTCTTCAATCATCACTACAGTTTAGCAATCAAAGTGATGAATAGATACAGAAAATGGAAGAAATGCAAGCTTCTCCACAATACTCCATCAATGTGCATCAGCCAAAACATAGCACACTGATATGGCAGTCTCCATTTCTATTCAATCCTTGACTTCTGCCGAAACTTCCAAAAACTGTTGTTTTTTTTGTTTTATGGAAACCAACTGAGCCACCAATTTATTTCACACAGAGCATGGTTCAGACACTACCAATCTGGGCTAGATCTGAATTATTAACCTAAAAAGTAAAATACTACGTATGCTAATTGTCAAAACTATAAGGCACATTTCCCCTCCTCCCTTTTAAAAACAGGGAATAAGAGTGCTTTGAGATTTGAAGTTGCTTGCTTAAACGATGGTAGGTTATACTAATTACACTGTTGCACTTAGAACATTACTTGTTATGTACTCTTAAGTTATCTCAAGAAAGCCTAAAGCATACAGACATGTGCCAGTTTTCAGCATTTGTACATCTAGATAAATGTGTCTTTGGTTGAAAGAGGAGAGGAAAGATAATGCAGAGCTTCTGATGAGGGATCCAGAACATCCACCACATAATTAAGAATATGTTCTTTGAAAAAAATAACTCTCCAAATTTTACACATTTATGAAAGTGGCCCAAATTGCGCCGGGGTCAGACAAATGGGCTAAACACCAAGATGTTACTGTATTTGACTTATGACAGCCCAAGGCTACTTGAGTCAAAGGAATAAGTATTCCTTCAGAAATTAGAAGTCTTAAAATTATTAACTTTGAAACAAAAAAAAAATTGAGAAAGGAAGAACCCTTTCAAGTTATCTCAGAATATTTTAATAGAATAGAATTTTAAAATATCAAGTTGAGGGCCCCTTCCTGCTCCTATGGAAGTCAAGACAATGTTCAATGAAACTTCAGTTACAGCAAGAATTGGCCATTAATTGTGCAGAATTAGAGCTTGGAACATATTCTTTTGCTAAAGAGTATAATTATTAAAATTATATTAAAATAGGCCCTTTAAAAAAAAACCCTGAATTTAATCCTAAAAGCAACACAATACCTGTTTCCAGGAGGAGCACACAGTTCAGCATAGTATTTGATTTTGGGTTCTGTCCCACTGGTCCTCATAGTAGCCACGCCTCCATTAGCAAAAGTAAATGTTATCATTTGGCTACTTTTACTGGTAGGAAGTACCTAGAAATACATATACACACACACACTATAGAATAGCTTCCTTAAAGATTTGCTACTTAAATATATACAATGAGTTTTAGATGCAGGGAAAAAAAATCCAACAACTTGTATTCAGTACCAAATATACCAACTGAATTATTTTAGTTTGGCCTACCAATTTCAACAGACACATTGGAGCTAATCACAATCTTACCCTCAACCTAGGATTTGAAAAGTGAAGCCACGTCATGGCTTGTGAGTCACTACTAGATAACACATCTTGAAATCTTGTCAAGATTTTGGTAGCATATAGAAAAAGTTACATAAAGCATGTGCTCAGTGACTGTCAAAAGAAAAAAAAATACAAATCACCCTTGATTCTAAAATAAGCCTAAAGAACCCAAAACTTCACATCTGAATAGATATTTTACATTTCTTATATCAATGCTGAGGGGAAGAAAATCCCTCCAAGCAGTAGGAAAAAAGAGAAAAAAACTTTAAGCTGTAGTAAATAGCACAAACCCACAGAGCTTCCTCAGCTGAATCTGCCATTTTATGCAGCTTAGACAAGACCACGAAGTATGGCTACAAGAATCTGTGTGGTTTTTAGTTGGTACACCGGACCCTTGCTATAGCCCAGGGTTTGGGATCCAGGCATCCTCCCGTGCTAATGCGGGGGATGCGTTGCCATGGATTCTAATTTAAATATTTACATTTGAGATCCATGACAACGACCACGCTGTATGCAAACCCATGCTATAGCGACACAGGCTATAGTGAGGGTCCGGTGTATTTTCACTTTTTTCTCAATGTTAAGTATAGTGTTAATCATATGACTATAAAATCTGATCTATCATTTTTATAAAAGGATACTTACCGCCTTTTGATCAGGCTGGCTGCTATCATAGCCAGTAGTTAGATCCCTTACTCCTGAAACTTTAAATTTGCCACATGATTTTGGATAAGTGTTCTTTCCATCATAATTCCTAAGATGTTCAAATAGCTCTTTAATAGTCTTAGGATCATGGCAGATAAAATATGAAGCTTTAGTAATATGGTAGCCATACCTGTTAAAAGAAAATAGAGAACATGGTTTATTAATTTGAGAACATAGTCTACTTAAGCACACATTGTGTATACCTTCTCATTGTGATACAAATGTATCATGGTGTGTTTTGTGTTTATAATGCATCAAGATCAAGGGTTCGCAACCTTTTTCTTTCTGAGGCCCCCCTACATGCTATAAAAACTCTACACCCCACATGTGCCATAACAATTGCATACAAAAGCCATGGCCAGTGCTGGGGGTAGCAAGAAGGGCAGTTGCCCAGGGCCCCATGCCACAGGGGGCCCTGTAAAGTTAAGTCGCTCAGGCTTTGGCTTCAGCCCCATGCAGCGGGGCTTCAGTTTTCTACCCTTGGCCTCAGCAAGTGTAATGCTGGCCCTGCTTGGCGGACCTCCTGAAGCCTACTCACAGCCCCACAGGAGGCCCTGGACCCCTAGTTGAGAACCACTCATTTAGACAATATAAAAATAACTGATCCTCACACTCGTCTAAAACGGCAGAATACGTATTTTTCACTTGCATTTTTGTTTTGTTAAAGACCAAACTGTTGGCATTTAGTTTATCATGAACTTCCCCCTGTATTTTAACTGCTGCAAAAATACTATTTTTTATAATCGGGAATGCTAAGGGGTACAATTACAAATGACAAAAAGAATGGTACCCTGTTGTAACTGTGGATCTTCAAGACGTCTTGTCCACAACACGTCTCCCCCACCCTAAAAAAACAGCCCTATCCAACACCACAGATACTCTAAGGTAGGTAATTGTCCCCATAGATTCTACTCTTGGTAAATAACAAGCAGTAGTTGGTTTGCTTGGAGGTGGATACTGGGAGTCCTACTTAAACAATGACTACAAAACAGTTCTACCAAAGCAGGCATCCAATGTAGAAGCTTTTACCAAAAATATTGTTTTGTGACTGTGTAGACTCTACATAGCTATGCTACAAATTTCAGAAAGGACATTCACCTTCCCTTTCCAGAAGAGCTAATGATATAAAAGATGATCAGAAACTGCTGGCCTATGCCTTGTTAATGTAATCAGATACCATGTATCGGCAAAACTTTCAACAACACACAGGTCTTACAGGCAAGAAATAACATTATATAAAAGACAGGGGCCAGTCCTGTGTGTAACAGGAGCTCTAGTCTCCCATCAAGCACATCTTTGGCATTAATGGGAATTACACACAGGGCTGTCCGTACCAATTATGGTGCCCTATGCAGCCCGAGCACCTCCACCCACCCCATCTTGGTTGCACTCACAGCCTGTGGGGCCAGGGAGGCAGGAGCTGTGCAGGGCCACTTTGGGGATCCCCACAGGCCCAGAGTGACGCGGGGGATTACCAGGGGGCTGGGAGCAGGAAGCAGAACGACCCGGCCCCAGCCTGCTCCGCTCCCCATGCCCCAGACGTGTCACTTGGGGAAAGGGGTCTGCCCAGCCCTGCACTCAAGCAGGAAGTGGAGCAACCTGGCCCCAGCCCGCTCCACTCTGCCAACTCCCAGCCGCATTGGTCTGCTTCCCACTGCTGGTGAGTGCAGAGGGTGGTCCTTTCCCCAATCTTGCCCCCCTCCCTGCCCTGCCAGAGGAAAGCAGAGTGACCTGGCCCCAGTCCACTCCACTCCACTCCACTCCCCCACGTCTCAGCTGTGTTGCTCAGGGGAGGTGGCTTGGAGGAAGGAGTCCCCACCCTGCTTCACTGGCAGTGGGAAGCAGAGCGATGTTGCTGGGAGCTGGTGGAATAGAGCAGGCTGAGGCCGGGTTGCTCCACTTCCCGCCACTGCTGGTGAATGTGGGGTCACTGGAGAAAGAGACTTGGTGGTGAGGAAAGAGGTGGAAGGGAGGTAGAGCAGGGGGGAAGAGTAAGAGGTGAGGCAGAGGGAGTTGACTGACATACCCTTAGGGACAGCCTTTCCCCTTGCAGTGGGCGCAGCCCGTGGGAGTCTGGACGAGGGATAGGGCTGGTTGCTGGAGCTGGTGTTGCTGCATATACGGCACGCAGCTGTCTAGGGCACCATGAAATTTGGTGCCCCAAATTTCATGGTGCCCTACGCAGCTGCATATGCCTAGGAACTGCTGTGATTACACATACACCAGGAGCTGAATAGTCCCGCCTAAGTTTACTATTCTGTGACTGTGTCAGTCCCAGGATATTAGAGAGAGAAGCTGGATGAGGTAATATCTTTAATTGGACTAGCTCCTGTTGTGAAATAGATAAGCTTTCAAGCTACTGAAACAAGCTACGCCTTGTTTACGTATCTTACGAAGCACGTAGAAGATTCATGGGGGATGAGGCTGTACCGCTTCCCAAGATACACAAAACTTTAAAAGCTTAAATTCACAACTTTGCTAGACACTAAAAATCAGTCTTAATAAAAAGACTAGATTTATGACTTATTACAGCAATCTGTAAATAACCCACCAACCCTTCCTTTTTTATCCTATGACTGCCAGGGTGTTAACAGGCCACTTCATCTTGAATGGTTCCTTAGAATGTGTGTTAATTTCTTATGCTAACCAATCTGTTCCACCTTGTATTTAATGGTGACACTGAGTGCCATTCCCTGACCTGAAGAGCTTTGTGTAGTTCTACAGCTTGTGTCTTTCACCAACAGATGCTGGTCCAATAAACTATATTACTTCACCCACCTTGTCGCTTCTGGGACCAACACAGCTGCCACACTGTAAACTTAGGATGGTCCATTTGGCACCTGTGTATTTGTTATTCTCATTAATGCCAAAGATGTGCTTGATGGGAGAATAGATCTCATTACATACAGAACTGGACCCTGTCTTACAGAACCTGTTTTTTCTTGCCTACAAGATCTATGCGATACTGAAAGTGTTACTGAAACAGCTGTATAGCTTGTCACTTGAATAAAGACTCAAACTGAACAAATCAGTTGAGGCAACTGTGTATATTCTTAAATGAGAGAGAGACAGGCATTGAATGTGTTAAGCTTTGTTTTTAAAAGACAGGAAAACTTGCAAGTAGAGAATTACTGTTGCAAAAAGTACTTTGCCTCTATATTGTACTACATATTATTAAGTAGCAAGTTAACTAACATATTGGAGATGGAGAGCATCCAATAACTAGACAACAAAATTAAACTCACTCATCATAGATAGCTTTCAGCTGCTGAGACAAAGACAAATTTTTGGTTGTTAGCCAACTAGACATCTCTGCAGTTATAACAGCAGCACTGACACCATCTTTGTCCAGGACAACAGGGCTGCACATATATCCTAAACAAAATAAAGCATAAAAAAAGAAACCTGTAACAAAAGGAATTGTAGTATACAGACAAAACCAGGTTGGCAAAGAAACTGACACGCTACAGAAGTTGAAAGGTTTAGCAAACAAAAGTATCACCACCGCATTCTGGTGACAGGAAGAAGAGCACTCATAAAAATTATATGATAAACTTCAATGTTTCTGCAAGCAACATTTCAGGTGATTTTTTGGCACAAAGAGATGAAATTACACACTTCAGTACTGTAGAAACAAATCAGTGAAACATATTCCAACCAATCTGCAGATCCACTCATAAGAGGTACTTTTAAGGGGGGGAAAATAAAAAGATCAAAGTTTCACAATGGGGAAGCTTAACCACAGAGTTTGGTCCCAAATTTGATTCTTCCATATAGTAGCATGTGGTAGTACCAATGGAACTCCAAAAGTCACTTCACTGATAGCTTCCCAAATGTGCCATGTGTGCGTGTCAATTATTCACAACAATTAGAGTTGGATTTTTTTCTTTCTAAATTGCCGCCCATGGAAATGTGAATCTCAGATTTCAAGTTAACTTGGCTTCTTCATGGCTCATGCATATTTTGCAATTGGAACTGCATGAACAATTCTGATAATGTACAAGCCAGCTTGCTACCATACCTGCATCATCTCTGAAGTAGTAAAAACTTAGTCAGTCAGGTAGATATGATACTGCACACTCAAGAATGAGTGTTGAAATGACAGCATTTTTATATAGCCACTTTTTGGAGCAGAAGTGATCTTTACTGTTCTATACTGTTAATTTCTTACCTATAGCTTCTTCAAATGCAAATAAAACAGTTTTCCCTTGGTCCATAAGCTGCTTGGCTCGATTTCCCATCCACTTGAAACCTGTCAATGTCTCCTAAAGTGAGATTGCGAGGGGGGGAAAAATGTAAGACACATTGCACAGAAAAACAAAAACATGAATACAGACTTTTACACAACAGTTTACCTCAAAGTGAAAGCCTTCCTTCAGTGCAATTGCTCTCAAGATTTTGGAAGAGACAGTGCTGGAGAACATGTACACATCTTTGATGGCAGTAGGATCTTGATTCTGATTTTTCCAGCAAGTGAAGATCCACCAGCCTAAAAGAGCTCCTAGCTCATTGCCAGAAAACACTTTCCACTCACCACTGAAAACAAAACACAATGCCACCATCATAAAACCAATTTAAAAGACAATACTGGAGAG
This sequence comes from Dermatemys mawii, assembly GCA_007922305.1. Lineage (NCBI taxonomy): Eukaryota > Metazoa > Chordata > Testudines > Dermatemydidae > Dermatemys > Dermatemys mawii. The sequence goes on along the minus strand of ML677326.1, from coordinate 33,530,171 downwards.
CATTTAACAGTTGTTGTGTACAAGAAAATTGGCAGAACAGATTAAATCATCTAACCGCTGTGGAGGTGAATTTGATTTTCAAAGGACAAATGGGAGTTAGGCATCTGACTGCCACTGAAAAAAAATAATGAGAACTGGGTGTCTAACTTCCCTTGGAAAATGTTCTTTACTTTTTTATCCAACTAAAATAAGACACTCTCCTCCTTGTCATTCCCATGTGCTTATGTGCCTGTCAAAGGCTGCAACAATTCACTATCCACATTTGATGATATAACTTAAAAGTTAAAGAGAATTAAACAAGTATATTTCATTTTAAACTAAGGTATTTTGGAGCATCTATCTCATATCTTTATAAAAAAGACCTTGTATTCACAAGTTACAACAGTGGTTCTTAAACTGGGGGTCACGACCCCCCGGGGGTCGACAAGCGCTCCCAGGGGGGTCACGAGCTCCTGGCGTCACTGAAAAGCCGCCGAATGCATTACTTCTGCATTCAGCGGCTTTTCGGCGGACGTACCGAGCGGCTGCAGTCGGGAGCGCTCGGCATGTCCGCCAAAAAGCCACCGAATGCGGAAGAAATGCATTCGGCAGCTTTTCGGCGAACATACAAGGGTCCGCCGCGGCAGCCGAACCACCAAAAAGGTGTCGAGGTTCTCATAAGTTTGAGAACCGCTGAGCTACAACATCATGACTTGGGGAAAAACAACTCGGTACTAAATGACCATTATCAGAGTGGGTTCAGTGAAGGTTTGGGTTACTAATTTTTAATTAACCGCAAGTACATCAGGACACTAGGTCATTAAGGAAGACTGGAAAGTCTCAAACATCGGGAGAAATATCAAAAGAGACAAAGGTGACTCAATTACTGGAAGAGCAAGGAAAACGAAAGGAAAAGCAGAAGAGAAAAGGGGACAGAGAAAACTGTTCAAAAATCCAGTTGTGAAGGGGAACAAAGACAGTACTAAAGCTGACATAAATCAAGACCTACAAAAACAGTACCTGTTGTGAAAGAGAAGCAGTCTCAGTCTCTTGCATCTATTGATGCCAATAGGCACAAAGTAATGCACAGCAACAGTTTAGTGTAATAGCAGATGACAAACTACTTGAGCTCTAATGGGAGTTTCTGTCAAGGAAGAAGTACAAATACTGTAGAAGTCTATTCTTAACATACTAGTTAGTGTACAAAAATCTACAGCAGGAGGAAGAGGAGAGGACTCAAAATGTGAGGACTATGGCTGGCCAAGAGATTAGAAAAGAGAAAGGCACAGAAAAGCAAGAACACACATCATCATGTACTTAATTCAGACCTAGCTCTTACTGCTATAAAAGCGTGAGAAACTACAAGCAGAGTTTCTAACGTAGAATATTAAAGTCAGATTTTAAAAAACCTAAATACACATTTGGAACTCTGCATTAGGTAAATGTCCCCAGCAGAAGCATTTTCTTTTCCCTCAATGTCGAGGAAGTCTTTTGTGTGTGTTTGACACTTGCAACATTTTGCTCGCTGCTTGACTTTGCACCGTCTTCCTAATTAACACATTTGCTTTTTACATTTTATTTTTGCTGGTATGTTAATGGACTTGGAAATTCTGTTCCTGACTGAAATGTACTTCTGATTTAAAACTTCAGTGCATGCATCGCTATATAAGCGCCATCATACTGGGTCAGACCAAAGGTCTATCTAGCCCAATATCCTGTCTTCCGTCAGTAATCAATGCCAGGTGCCTCAGAGGGAATGAACAGAGCAGGTAACCATCAAGTGATCCATCCCTTGTTGCCCATTCCCAGCTTTGGAAAACAGAGGCTAGGGGCACCATCTCTGTCCACCTCGGCTAATAGCTATGCTCCATAAATTTATCTAGTTCTTTTTTGAACCCTGTTATAGTCTTGGCCTTCACAACATCCTGTGACAAGGCGTTCCACAGGTTGACTGTGGGCTAAGTGAAAAAATACTTCCTTTTGTTTGTTTTAAACCTGCTCCCTATTAATTTCATTTGGTGGCCCCACATTCTTGTGTTATGAGAAGGAGTAAACAACACTTCCTTATTTACTTTCTCCACGCCAATTATGATTTTACAAATCTCTAGCATATCCCTGTTAGTTGTCTTGTTTCCAAGGTAAAAAGTCCCAGTCTTAATAGCCTCTCCTTATACGGCAGCCGTTTCACATCCCTAATATTTTTTGTTGCCCTTTTCTGAATGTTTTCCAATTCCAATATGTCTTTTTTTGAGATGGGCAGTATTCAGATGTGGGCGTACCATGGATTTATATAGATGCAATAAGATATGATCATTGTCCAAAAAGGGAGGAAAAAAAAAAGAAAAGGCAAACCTAGCTGTGTGCCGGCAAAAGATTAATATCTTGGAACTGACACGGCTACAACTACAAGGCATAAAACATTTGAGAGTATAGGATGACAGGTTTAATCTACATGTCTTTAACAGATCCAGGGGAGAGGGTGCTGATAAGTCCATTCCTCTTCCCAGATACAGAAGAGCCTCTCTAATTCACACAGCTGGAGCAAGGGAAAGCCCTTGAGTTGCTGTAGGAATGAAGAGGATCTGAGTTCTTCTGGTGGGCAGGAAGAATACTTGTGCTCTCCTCCTCTTCTTCTGTGGGAACTTGAGAGCCTGAATTCATTGGAGTGGTAAACTCAAACCTCTCTAATTTCAACAACCACAGGAGACATGATAAACAGCCCTCTCTCAGCACTTAGCCAGTGTCAAGGATGAGGCCTGGGTTTCAAATCACTCTGATAGCTCATACATAGTGAAATATCTCCCATACTGCCCCTTCCCTTGGTAGCAGCAGCCGAACTTTATTCTATACTGCAAGGAAATAAAAACCTGAAATCCACCTTTGGTGCAGGTTTACAGTAGGGCTGTCCATTAATCGCAGTTAACTCAGACTCATAGACTTTAAGGTCAGAAGGGACCGTTATGATCATCTAGTCTGACCTCCTTCATAATGCAGACCACAGAATATCACCCACCCACTCCTGTAGTAAACCCCTAATCTATGTCTGAGCTACTGAAGTCCTTAAATTAAGGCTTAAAGAATTCATGCAAATAACTACAAAAAATTCATTGAAATTAAAAATATTAATTACAGTTTTAATTGCACTATTAAGCAACAGAATACCAACTGAAATTAAATATTTTTAGCTGTTTTTCAACATTTTCCAATGTATCAACTTCAATCACAACACAGAATACAAAGTGTACGGTGCTCACTTTATTTTTTTTTATTACAAATATTTGCACTGTAAAAACAAGAAATAGTATTTTTCAATTCATCTGAGTACTGTAATGCAATCTCTATCATGAAAGTGCAACTTACAAATGTAATTTTTTTGTTACATAACTGCACTCAAAAACAAAACACTGTAAAATTTTAGAGCCTGCAAGTCCACTCAGTCCTACTTCTCGTTCAGCAAATCACTAAGAAAGACATGTTTGTTTACATTTATGGATGATACTACTCCTCTCTTCTTAATTACAATGTCACATGAAAGGGAGAACAAGTGCTCCCATGGCACTGTTGTAGCCGGTGTCACAAGATATTTATGTGCCAGATGCGATAAAGATTCATATGCCTCTTTATGCTTCAGCCACTGCTCCAGAAAACATGCTTCCACGCTGATGATGCTCATTAAAAAAAAAAAAAAGAAGTCTTTAATTAAATTTGTGACTGACCTCCTTGGGGGAGAATTGTATGTCTCCTGCTCTTTTTTACCAGCATTCTGCCATATATTTCATGTTATTGTAGTCTTGGATGATAACCCAGGACATGTTCATTTTAAGAACACTTTCAGTGCAAATTTCTCAAAACACAAAGAAGGTACTAATGTGAGATTTCTAAAGATAGCTACAGCACTTGACCCCAGGTTTAAAAATCTGAAGTGCCTTCCAACATCTGAGAGGGACAAGGTGTGGAACACGCTTTCAAAAGTCTTAAAAGAGCAACACTCTGATGCAGAAACTACAGAACCCAAACCACCAAAAAAGAAAGTGAACCTTCTGCTAGTGGCATCTGACTCAGATGATGAAAATGAACATACGTCGGTCTGTACCACTTTGGATCGTTATCAAGCAGAACCTGTTATCAGCATGGATGCATGTCCTCTGGAATGGCGGTTGAAGCATGAGGGGACATATGAATCTTTAGTGCATCTGGCATGTAAATATCTTGTGACACTGACTACAACAGTGCCATGAGGACGTCTTTTCTCACTTTCAGGTAACTTTGTTAACAAGAAGCGGGCAGCGTTATTTTCTGCAAATGTAAACGAACTTGTTTGATTGAGCAACTGGCAGAACAAGAAGTAGGACTGAGTGGACTTGTAGGCTCTAAAGTTTTACTTTCTTTTAAATGCAGTTTTTTGTACATAATTCTACATATGTAAGTTCAACTGTCATGATAGAGATTGCACTACAGTACTTGTATTAGGTGAAATGAAAAATACTATTTTTTTACAGTGCAAATATTTGTAACAAAAATATAGTGAGCACTGTACACTTTGTATTCTGTTACTGAAATCAGTATTTTTGAAAATGTTGAAAACATCAACAAAAATCATATTCTATTATTAACAGCACGATTAATCATGATTAATTTTTTTAAATCGCTTGACAGACCTAATTTACAGCTATATAGATTAACTTCCGCTCTACCGGATTAGGTAGAATGAGAAACATTAAATTTCTGTGTGACAATATTCAGTGGTGCACTCCAACTGAATCCCTATCATCTGGTACAGCTTTTCAGAAGCAGTCTGTATAATGCTGGTCACTCAAGGGGACTACTGGGTGGTGAGCCAGAATTACAAGTCACATAGGCCACAGGCACATTTGACAAATGTGGCAGGTCGCCACCTTAAGGAGCTTACTTTCTGTGGCCTCAGCAATAGAGTCTAAATAGACACAAATGTCCAGCTATGTGTGTTTTACAATGGAATTGAGAACTAGTAACCAGATCATCGGAAGTTGCTGAGCACCTACAAATCTCATAGGAGTCAAAGTGAGATGCAGATACACAGAATCTTTGAAAAATCAGGCTCAAGGTGTCTAATAAATATCTTAGCATATGTAGTTAATCATTACCCCTATTTCTGAATTGGGGAAAAAAATAGAAGGGAGTTGATATATGAATGAACTATGGTGTCTCCCTGATTCTGGAGGTCAATGAAAGAGCGACATGCAATTAAAGATGTTAGTTACTACTTACTAAATGAAACGGGTAAGAACACATGTTTCGCAGCATACGACAAAAGATTTCTATTTAAAAACCTTGATATATGACAAAGTAGACTAAGCTATTTGGGGTAAGGGCTGTCTCTTCATATTTGCCTTTTTGTACATTACCTAGCACAATGGACTCTAATTCATTATTGCAGCCTCTGGGTGCTATTGCAATTAAAGGTATTATCAATCCCCCCGCCCACCCACACACTTTTAGAGCTCTCAGCTTTTCCCAATAATATCTATGAAAAGATAATGCCAGAAGTAGCCATGCAGGAGATCAGACTAAATGATCACAATTATAAAGGCCACAAGACTTCCTAGAATTAATTCAGGCTTCAAGTCAAATAGCTGTGGTTGAACTACAGCATATTTTTATTACTGTACCTTTCTTGTTTCTCTGCAACAAGAAGTCGATCAGCATCTGGGTCATTTGCTAAAATAATTCCAGCCCCTTCTTTTTCAGCCAAAGCAAAAGATAACGTCTAGAAAACAATAGTATAGTGCAACACCAGAAAAGAATCATCAATATTTCTCAATAATACTTTCATTTTTTATGAAATGAAACACTCATTTTATTTTCACTTGAACCCACAACACTATGTTTATAGCAGAAACACCATCCTTAACTCATCCAAGGGTACCCTCAGTGTTGTAGAGCTCTCAATGGGTAACAGCAGAACATTAAAAGATATGGAGTGTTAAGAGTAAATTAATTACACCTGTTTCTACATTTGGGAACTGATTCAAAGCCCACTGAAGTTAATGGACTACTCACACAAGCCAATTTACCCCATGAATGTTTGTAGATAAAGCGGCCTCAGATCTCCACACTTGATATCATCTTATTCTATAGTTTAACTATTAACAGCTGTTGGATTCAGGTTCTTAAAAATTTCATTCTAAATGGACATTTTTGAAGATGGAGGAACATTCTCAGTTTGTTTTTTTAAGGGCCATTTTATTCTCCATGCTGATAATGTATATTCTATTGGAGAGCTAAAGAAAAAAATCGTCTAGTAGTTTATCTTGTTATTAGATAACCAGTTCATTAAAAGCTAAACTATGAAAACACACTTGTTAGCTTTCCAAGAAAGCTGACGGAATGGAAACTCAAAATGAAAAACTTTTATAACATTTTTATACCTAGGTTTACAGTGACAATTTCTGGCTAGTGGAGAGAACACTTAATATAGATTACAAACATTTAAAAAAGATATTACCAGTACACCTTTACCCTCTTCAGGATTTGGGTACTTCACTGTTGGAAATTCTGGATCAGGATCCTTCTGTTCAGGAACAGCCAATGGAGGTTTAAAGTCAAATGCCTTAAAGGCTGACTGCACAAATTCATGGCCTACACCATGCACAGAAGTGTGGACGAACTTCAGCTTTGTTTCCTTGTTTATATTCCTGAAATCAAGTAAATTAAGGATGATGATAAATTAACGTGGCCACTGTGTGCCACTTAACGGGGTTTAGAAACAACCCATGACTCAATACTCTGCAACAATGTTAAACTATGAAATCAAAGAAAGACAATTTGTATTAAAAAGTACCTTTTTTACCCCTATCTCTAGCCCTACATACGACTGTACCAAGACATAAGACAAGCTCTACAGAGTCTTATAGAGCAGTGGTCTTCAAACTTTCGGCGCCACGGCCCCCTTTTACGCTCCCCACTCCGCTCGCGGCCCCCCGTGGTTTGTCCGCCAAAATGCCGCTGAATAGAAAGCTTCCACTTTCTTTCGGCAGCATTTCGGTGGGCCAAAAATAGACCGCGACTTTGGCGGTCTCCCGGGAAGGATCGGCGGCGGCACCTGGGTCTCGCGCACCCTCTGGGGTGCGTGCACCCCAGTTTGAAGACCACTGTTATGGAGCACCGGAGGAGGTGGAAGAACATGCATGACTGGCTGATAAGATTCAGTACCCCAAGTTGAGTAATGGCATTTAAACAGACTTCTGCACAGGAGCAGAAGCTACACTGAACCACAGTGTTATCTGTTGCTATGTTGTTTATTTTTCACTCCATGTATGCTTTTGTTATAATTCTTAAATACTTTACTTAGAGGCACATACAATTAAGAACTAAAACCACTTATTCTCCTAAGTAGATGCATAATGCTTGTTTGTAATATTACAGCATCATTTTTCATATATTCCTGGCTTTCTGGTATATTAAGTTTAGCAGTTGCTAGCTTAAGGGTAAATTAATGTAGTTTACAGAAATTAAAGTTTTAGTACCCAGCTCCTTCGACTCCTCACCCCCAGTTTTAGTTTTAATTTTTCTTGTTTAAAATCAAATTAAAAATATAGTTTTGTCACCAAGAGAATGACAATCACCACGAGCTCACCTGTGAAAGCAGTGCTTCTGGATGTCTTTAAAGTAGTCCTTATTGATAGTGACATAAGGATCATGAAGTAGCAAGCTGCTGTCAATCAGACCGTCATCCCAAGCCTGAGGCCATGGCTCTTGGTTCTCTTCGATAGCTTGAGAGATTCCTTTGTCATGAGGTGAGGTTATCTGTGCACCATTTTCCCAATAAACCTAAATGGTACACAGGACATATAGGGGTTACTTTAAACATGAATACTTTTACTGATTTAAGTTGGCTAAATACTGGCACAACTCATGGCTGATTCCAGGGAATATACAGCTAAAACAATACAGTGTAACATATTTTGGATATAGATTTCCCTAAGCTTTGTTTTTCTGAGGATGTAGTACCCTATATTTAAATCCCCCATGAAAAACAAGACGACCACCAGTGGGCTCATCTCATTTAGAGATAAAAACCATATTTCAGGCCATTTGTTAGGCAGATAGTTAATACTTGTCCATAATACGTTGTATCAACCTACATAGTTTACTCTAATTTTATATAACCACTATGCATGAGACAAGGCAAGAAAAAAAGGAAGAAAATATTTTTAGTACCCAAAAATGACAATTTTTAGATGCAAAAGCAGTTAAAATCTTTTAGTCCCCTACAACACCTGCTGCTCTTGGTCTTTGAACTACTTCCATCCATGCGACAAACCATTAAAGTCATGTTACTATAAAATTCTTAAAACTTTCAAAGGTCTGAACATATTTGAAAAAGCAGCAAAATTATTGAAAATTTTTAAATATATATATATATATATATATATATATATAACATTTTAGAACAGGGAAGCAACACATTCCAGAGGAATGAACATAGGATGAATGACAAAGATCCGAGTTCTAATCTTGCCTCTGCCCCAACTTGCTCTATGGCCCTGGGCCAGCCACGGTCTCATCTGTAAAATGGGGATGATACTACTTGCCTCCCTCCTTCCTAAGGCTAACTTTGAAGATTAAGGATTGGATAGCTTTTTGAACACACAGAGTGCTATTATAAATGCTATTATTAAATAATCATTAAATAGTCTGAAAATAGTGGAAGATTTAAGTTATGTAGGAATACCTTGTAACCATTATCTTGCTTTGGGTTATGGGAAGCAGTAATCATAACTCCAGCAGAAAGTTTCAGATGAGTTATTGTGTAGGGCTGTAAAACAATAGTGTAAACAGAGTTATCCTGGAGTCTCCATCCTGCTAAATTCTGGGAATTAACCATACAATCATGATTTCAAGTCTAGAAAATATCTGCATTGATTGTGACCATGCCATCTAGTGGCCTGACTGCTTAATTGCAGGCATAATCAATGCCACACATGTCCTATAAAAAGTGTGAGGTCAAACAAAGAACATTTGATTTTCCAATGACTAAATCTGGACTGAATATACCAAAATAATGAAAACAAAGAAATAATGTATATTAAAAATGTTAGCCTTGTTAATTTTATTGTTGTGAAATTTAAGTGCAACTAATTCCCTTCACAGTATATTTTAATTGAAGTTTACTTAAAATTAGAGCTATAGAGTATCAATATTTAAGTCAACCAGAATTCAGAGTACAGGAGATTCCTCCACTTTGGGACAGCACAGTGAACAACTGTCACCATCAAGAGATGTTCCTAACTCACAGAGGACATTTTTAAAGTAATGCTGATCTCCTGAGAGCAGTAGCCAGCCCACTGCGTTACCACACAGGTCCAAAAAGTTGGTAGGCATTTTGTGTACTGGATTAGGGACCAAATCTTGCTAGCTGTATGGCAGCCCAGCATGGCCAAAAGGAGCAAACTAACAGTCAAGAACAGGCAACAGTGAAAAATTCACAAAGTATTACATTAAAGGAAGAAATGAAGGCTGTTACATAAGCAAACATGTAGAAAAAGTGTAAGCACAGACACACCAAAGACCTAAGCATGACCATTACAAGATCATATCCTCATTAAAGAACAGTCATTGTCATCCTACAGGTTAAATAATTTCCTGAAAGACAACTCATTGAATCATGGCCTGACTGAAGAGTATTTTATAGGAAAAAATCAATATTTTTTTCTTCTATCTTGAAATTAGAATACTATATTTCAAGATAGAAGAAAAAAATATTATTTGTAGAACATAGTAACCTAGGGATGATTGGAAAATAGAGTCATATTTCCCATCTATGAAATGTTTAATACTTTTGCTACCAGACAGGTGTGCTTATGTAGCACCAGTTTAAACCTAGATTGAAGTTACTGGAATATGATATTCCAGATACATTAAGCAGCACAGGAGGTCCTGAAATACCCAATACCATTTGCAGCTACCAACTAGTTAGTAGCTGATCTAGTTTAAATAATTTTATTTGCTGGAAATGTTGTCTGGATTCTTGGAGTTGAAGCTCATCTCACCTCATCTATAAATATATATATACACACATCTTTTGGAAGACATCAGCCATTGCTCATTAGCAGAAGTGTAGCAGCTAGTCTTCCAAAATTCAATAGGTAACATGTATCCCATCAGGCAGGTGTGAAGGGACATGGCCCTCACATCCCCATCTTTCAGAAGAGCTGCGATCTGGATAGCAGCACAGTATGGTTAAACAGAATCAGAAACAGGTAGAGCACTGGCTGCTTCAGAAGAAGCTGAGAAGTTCGGGTAAAATATCAACTGCATATCCTAATCAGTTCCTCTATGGATTACTGTACCTGAAGCAGCTAGGATCTTAAATAAGCCTGAGAGTAGCAAATTAAGAAATCAGTTTGTTTTTTCTAAAAAAAGATTAATCGTTTTTTGTACTTGACAGTACCCTAGTACGTTGAATGGAAAAGAAATTATAGACAGCCATACCACAAAAGGTGTTGGTGTTATATTGGAGAAGAGGTACACTGGAATTCCTTGACTGATGAAAGTTGTTGCAGCAAGCCTTGCAAACCTAAATGACAACAAAAGTTTATTTGGAAATAACATTCATGAGACTCTCTAACTAGAGAGTTAATTAAAACTCCTTAGGGGGTTGAATGACTCCTCTGGTGTCATTCATTTGTCCCTTATTCTGATTACAAACATGGTCCTAATTTGCGGTACAGACTGGATTTTACCTGTGTTTCATATCAAAATGTAAAAGAAGGGCAAAGCTATATTTCTTATCTTCAGATGTACAGTGTACACATTTTTACATTCAAACTGCACACTCATCTAACAGCTCCAAAGAAAATGCTGTACTATTGAAGCAGTGGACAAACTAGAATATATTCCATATAACACGCAAAAAAAAAGTCATCATTTCCACAGATTACTAAGAGTACCTCTTGCTGCTACTTCCACTTGAAGGATGGGCACGAGCATCAAAACCAATGACTACCCCTCTTTTCTTTAGATCACTGAAGTTCTTTTCAAGGTACTTGCAAAATCCCTAAAGACAACAAAACTCAGAACTCAGTCTTAGTATTTTAAATATGGCTGTAATACATTTTAAAATCATTTAAAAAAGCAAATAAAATACTCTAAACCAATTTAGAGTACAGTTTTCTGGGAGCAAGAAATATTGATTGAAAACCAAGAAAATGGAGAGTCTCCAAACAAAAATCCTGAACTATCAGACGGGTCTTATAATATGAATAATTCCAAATGAAAAAATTTAAACCCAGGTAGATTAATCCAAAATTATTATTTTTATCTACAGAATTTCACAAGTGATTAATTCAGATGCCCTTTTCTGGCCTGAAAAAGTAATCACTACTAGTGAACACATTCACTTTTTAATCTCAAAAACACCAAAATGAAGCCTGTTTAGGACAAAGTAAATCAGTGATACAGGATACACCCTTACTTTTATTCAGCTTCTCCATGTATAGCAGATCTACTCTAGAATGTATGAGGTATTAGAACTTTTATGCAAATAAAGTAAGTTTTGCTTTAGTTAATAAGACTTGTCTGTAAGTGTGTATTTGGGTAAGATCTGAAGTATTCATTAAACCTGGGGGCGGAAATGTTTCTTATCCTTTGGGACTGGTAGAACTTTTTCATATAAGATTTTCAGTAATCCTCATATCTGACTTGGGCCTGAGGCTGGGTTACTTTAAGTGAACTGTGTTATTGGCTTCTGGGTAACCAGTGAGTGAGGTATTATAGAAGGTGTTTTGTGCTGGCTTGGTAAATCTAAGTATTGGAATATCCACCAGCTTTGGGGCTTGTCTGCCCCATTCTTTGCAGTACACCCTGAGTGACCTCAGCTGGCTCCCCCGAAATTCTGGTCACAGAGGGTTACCCACTAACTGAAACTTATCCAACACCATACTATACTATCATGAACCTAACTATTTACAGGACAAAAGTTCAAACCATTAGAGAAGTTGCGCTTGCAAAGCAAGAGCTAACAAGCGTTCCAGCTAACTATCACAGGCAGTAAGAAGGAACTGAAGTGGCGGCAGATCAGCAGGGCCCTATATTCAGCGCTATGAAGGCGCAATCCCAGAGGGAACCTGGACCGATCCGACAGGTACTGCTAAAGGAAAAACCTTCTGGCTGCTGTGCATGCACACCTAATTGGAATGGACATGAGCAATCACTCAAAAAAACTAGAATTTCAATATACGTTAGTGGGTTTTCTGAAGTGGTCAACATTGGCCTAACTCTGCTCCCAGTGAAAACCAGCCTTGAGATTTTGGACAGTGGTTAAGCTTAATTTTATTTCCATTTTTCATCCGGTTACTTTTTCACTAAAAATTTTAGTTTCTACTGAATGCAGAAGAAAAGTCTGCAGTTAATAACAGAAAAACAAAGAGAACCTTGTACCTGAGTTGTCTGGATAATAGTCAAGTCATTCATCTGAGAAATTCCCGCCCCCATGGCTGCTCTGAGCCCTGCTGTCCCAAACTCCATCCGTGAACCAAAACATTTTTGTAGTTCTCCTGCATTTTCTTCAGCAACTAGTTGCTTCACTATTTCTGAGGTTTTAGTATTCTGTAGAAAGATAAAATTATAGTATGTTGCTATTCTGAGAAAGCTTGTTATAACTTTAGTCTCCAACTGTGACATTCCTTACCACTTCCTCTGCTGAACCGATTCTCAGACTAGACCTGGCGTACCACGTCTAAAACTCCAAAGTATTTGTCATAAAACCTTCATGATTTTAATCAGTGTTGTTATAATGGATTCTTATTCCAATACTACATCCATAATCTGACATACCAATTGCAGTTTGCATACCATTTTGAGAACTTGATGCTGAAATGTTAGAAATCTTTGCTATATTTGAGAGTCTGTCAAATACAAGAATATACGATGAGAGAATTTCTGTTATGTGAATAAAGGAATTTGAAAGAGAAAGCATACTGAAAGGCTATTTAGGAAGATAAAAAACAAATGTGAAATATCACTTATATAGTACTACACATGAAGCTGTTAAAAAAAGTCATCATCTCTGTCCCACAAGTTTAAAGTCTGCCGAATACAATAGCTACAGGAGGAAAAAATATGTGAAGGGGTGAAAAGGGAGGGAAGATCAGGGCTCTGGGGATGAGGGTGCAGGAGGATTCTCTGGGCTGGGACCAAGGGGTTTGAAGGGCTGGGGAAGGGGGTTGGGACACTGGGGTAATAAGGGCTCCAGCTAGGGCTGTAAGCTCTGGGGTGGGACTGGGGATGAGGAGTTGGAGGTGCATGAGTGTGCTCTGGGTTGGGACCAGGGGCTCAGAGGGCAGAAGGGGAATCAGGGCTGGGACCGGGGTTTGGGGTCTGGGAGAGGTGCAGGTCAGAGGGTGCAGGCTCAGGGGAGCGCTTACCTCAATCAGCTCCCTGAAGGAGCAGCATGTCCTCCCCCATCCGGCTCCTATGCGAAGGCGTGGCCAAGCGGTTCTGCACGCTGCCCCGTCCACAGGCACCCCCCCTGAAGCTCCCATTGGCCGCAGTTCCCGGCCAATAGGAGCTGTGGGGACTGCAATTGGGGTGAGGATAGCCCCTGGATGTGGAGCCCCTGGATGCCCTTACACTTAGGAGTCAGAGGGGGGACATGCCACTGCTTCCAGAAGCCATGCAGAGCCATGGCGTGGTTGGAGCCAGGCAGACTCCTGACTCCACTCCCTGACAGGAGCTCAAGGGCCTGAGACAAACAACTGAAGGGCCAGATGTGTTTGCCATAGTTTGCCCACCCCGACCTAGTGTATCTGGATTGTCCAGGAGTGGACTAGACACTGCAGAACACACATTGGGGAGTGGGGGGATGACTCAGGACTAGTGGCATGTTGGGGTCACCTGCAAATAGTAACGAAGGCTCCTGGAAGCTGCTGTTTGTTGACAGGAGGCTAGGGTCAAAGCTGCTGGACCAGGACTGTGGTTTTACACAGATACTCAGGGTTCAACCTGCATACTGGCTGGCTGATTATAGAACCATACAATATTAGGGTTGGAAGAGACCTCAGCAGATCATCTAGTCCAAAACCCTGCTCAAAGCTGGACCAATACTCACTAAATCATCCCATCAAGGGCTTTGTCAAGCCTGATCTTAAAAACCTCTAAGGATGGAGATCCATTCTTTATTCTTTCACTATAAAGCAGGTTTTGCAGATCCTGATTCATTCTCATGGCTCTTTTCTGAACTCTTCCCAGTTTTTCAACATCCTTGAGTGACCCAAACTGAAAGCTACAGCAGCAAAGACTGTAAAGCCCGGCAGGTATCAGGATAGGGGTGACTCAGCCCATCTGGTCTGGACTGCACCCTGACATGTCTTAGGGACAAAACAGGAAAATTAAAATACAACATTGCTGAAAACAAACTAAATGTAAGAGCCAAGTAGAATATTCACATGCCAAGTAAAGTGTCATAATTAAGAAGGGGCTGGTAATAACTAAAATCAATTCTAAAAAAATCCAGTAGAGATTATGATAAAAGAGAGACCTAGTGGTCAGAGTATTGGGCAGGGGCTCTGGAGATCTGGGTTCTAGGCCCAGCTCTATACTTCCCTGGTTTGCTGCACAACCCTTAGGCACGTCACCTCCCTGTGCCTCGGGTTCCTCTTCTGCAACACTGTACAGAAGGCCAAAAACTTTTCAACACAACCCCAATTCATCAACATCAAAAACAAACCCTTTTGCCGCCATGAATTGTTTGGGTTACACTTTTGCTCAGGTTCTGAAGAGAATTACTGGTCACTCGCCTGGGATGTGGGAACCCAAAGGCCAAGTTCCTGCTCTCAATCAACCCTGACTTTTACATTTAAAAGCCACCAGCCCAGTGTCTGGGCGGGGCGGGGTGTGTCTGGCGGTGACTTCTGGTCCGTACGTTTCTAGGATTTCACCCTTGTTCGGGAAACGCGAAGCTGCTCCGCCAACGACACGGAACTGCCGGGGCGGCATCCACGGCAACCATCGCTCTAGCCGGCTGTTGTCCCAATCAACAAGTCGGGCCTAAAACTCTGGGCTTCGCGGAGCCGTTTCCTCCCAGCCGCCGGCCGATGCAGCGCTCCCCGCGGGGCCCGGCGAGCGGCTCCAGCGCAGCGCTCACGGCCGAGCCACGCGGCACGTTCTTGCTCCGTCCGCTCCACAAAGGAGAGCGAAGGCGGCCCGGGGACGCAGCCGCTTCCCGCGCTTTGCGATCCCGCGGGCAGGCAGCAGCGGCGCGGATCCCCGCGGCACATGGGCAGGGGGCGTGCCCGGCACCTGCCGCCCGTCAGGACCGCGCAGGGGGATACCCGGGGACCCGCGCCGCGGGGCGATGCCGGGGCCAGCGAGCGCGCCGGGCTCCGCTCCTTACCTTGTCCCAGCGCAGCCACTGAGCCGCCGCCTCCGTCAGACTCGGCGCCGCCATCCTACGCGCTGCCTGCAGCTCGGCACGGCCCTTCCGCAGCCGGGCGCTCAGAGCGGCGGGGACGGCAACGGCCGGTAACTTCCCTCCGCTTAGTCCCTGGGCGGGGCCATCAGCCCGGGTGGGGGGAGGAGAAGAGGAAAGATCTTGTGGGTTGTAAACCGCTACCCTTACTGAGCATGCGCCGTCTGACGAAGCAAAACGCTCCCTCTGAGAATGCACTACAGACGCTGTACTGAGCATGCGCAGAGTATCATTCGCTGTCGCGGCTGCCCTCACGCTGCCCGTCCGCGAGTCAGACTTTGGTGCCTGCTCTTTGGCGGGGTGAAAGGGGGCCCGTCGCAGCGGGGGGAGGGGAGCCAGGGTCTGAGCAGGGGGCAGAAATGTACTAGCCGGGGGGGGGGGGGCGCGGAGATCAGGCTACTGTAGGCGGCGGCAGAAGAGGGGCGGGAGGGGAAAATGCGGCGTGGGAGCCGCTGCGAGACCCTGTGCGGGGACAAAACGCCCCGTCCCCGGACGGGGAACAGTTACCCCATGGGATGAGCCACCTGCTCTGCTTGCAAACACTGGGGTGTGGTGAGGGCCAGAGGCGTTTTTATTTCTCCTGGCAGGACGGTGCGTGTCCGCACTGGAGCCGCGGGCGGGTTCCTGGGGCTGGGTTCTTCTCTCTTATGTAAGTGCTGAGATGCTACGTTACTGCTACAGCCGGGAGAGACTGTTGTGAACTGTTGTACCTACATCACCTCCCTCCAACTCTGCCTCACACATGCAGAGTATGTAAAAGAGCCTCGTGTCAGTTTGTATGTCTGTATGAAGTCACTGCAGCTCCTTTCTCTTATATAATGTGCTGAGGTGCTAAACTCACTCTCAGAACACACATGTCTGCACCCCCTTCTGTACCCCAATCTCCTGCCTCAAGTCAGAGCCTACACCGCTCACCCAAACCCCCTCATAGCCTGCACCCCAACAGGGCCACGTTAACTTTTTGTGGGCCCCCATGGGAGCAATGGGAACATGGGGCAACAGAGCAGAATCCTCAGAGCGAGGGGTTAGCCGGGGGCAATGGGAGATGGGGTGTGGGATGGTATGGCAGGGACAGCCCTGCTCCACCCAGCCCAGCACAAGGGCTCCGATTACAAACCGGTAGCCACCAGATGTGCACTGGCCTGCCTGGCCCTGCACTGCCATTGTGCTTCTTCCATTTGGGGGTAGGCCCATTCCACACCTTGCTACCTCCCTGCCCAGCAGCCCTCGGACCACCTACACCCAGTGCCACACTGTCCAGAGACACCCACAAACCTGTATGCCTAGTGTCTTCCCACAGACCACTATTCCTGTCACCTCACTGCCCACTCAGAACCCCCACCCACAGATCCTCTGTGCCCCCCAACCGAACACCCCACACATCTCTCCTACCACAACTGCACAGTACCTTGCAACTCCCAGCCCAGAGCCTCCCCATAGATTGCCTCGCTGTCCAGTGCCCCCATAATCTCCCCATCGCAACTGCTCAGTGATCCACACCGATCCCCCTAACTTCCCAGTGCCCTGATGCACAGATCTCCCCTACTGCACAGCCCCCCCAACACACACACAGATCTTCCCACTGCCCAGTGCTTCCCAAAGCTCCCCAGCACCCCAAAACACAAACCTTCCCCACTGCCAAGCACCTCCCACCCCTTCACTGCCCAGCACACACACACCCAGCCTCCCTAGAGACCTACTCTCCCACGCCCTTACCCCTCACCCTGATGGGAAGTGACTGTGTCTGCCAGGCTGAGCCTGCAGTGCAGCCAGGGCTGGTCCTGGGGCAGGATAACTCTGGCCCCTTGAGAGTGGTGCCATCAGCCAGGCTGGAGCAGGAGCAGAGCCTGCCCAGGCCAGGCTTCCTCAGGACCCAAATGCCTGGCAGGACCCAACCAAACTCCCCTCCCATCCCCTGAGACTGGCCTGGCCTCTGTGCCAGTTCCCTGCCCTGAACCCCTCATGCACCATCTTTTCTGTTACTAAAACCACACTGGGTGGGAGTGCTGTGTGGTGTTCTTAAGGGGCCTGGGAGAGGAGAAAGGGTGCCTAAAAAGTGATCCACTCAGTAGGCAGCCACTCTGCCACAATGGTGAATTTTTTTGTAAACTATGGGATAGGTTCTGCTCGGGGCCATGGTCACCAAAAACAACAATAATAGATATTAGAATCAAATGCTCCACTTTAGAAAAGGTTCTAGCATTCAAGGTTGCTGTAGTCTAGTGTAGAGGTAACAAATGCTGGATGTCTAACTGAAGGGGCACATCTGAGAGGGAAAGAACCAATCTGAGAGGGAAAAAAAAGACACCTGCGTTCTGGGCCTCAGGGACTGGAGAAGTGTCAGGAAAACCTTGAGTTTGCAAACCACTTTGACAATGTGTGACAGATGATCTAACCTCAGAGAAAAATTGTATATTGCAGTAGATCCTCAGAATGCTTCGTCTGCCAATCCCAGGCCAATTTTACTCAGACTGACTATAAACCAGCTGGTTTTCTTTCAGGGCCCAGTTACTGCCAGATATTGGAAGCGTAAGAAAATAGCTCTCTCCAAGGCTGATTATGTAGTAGCCCATTCCACCTAACAATGTCTCTCTGCAATTTCACATAGAAATTGAAGAAAGCATCACCCGGGGGGTCTCTCTGAACAGAATGACTAGAACCACTCTAAGTTGATTCCATCAGCTCCTGGAAGGTGCTGCAGTCCTGCAAACAGCCCCCATGATCGATGGATATTGAAGGGTGCTGAAAACTTGTGGTAACAAGAATGTCTGACCTCTGTCTACTGCTCAGCTGAGATTGTCACCTCTGTGATTAATACCACTTGCATGCCACGGTTGTGATCCAAATCATTTGAAGATAGCAGATGCTGTTGGCTTGACACTTTCTCAGTGACCTACCCCAGAAAGGGATGATTAGAAAACAAGCAATATGTTATAATGATGCTAATATTTCCAGTTGGATTCTTGAACAAGTTCTCTATCAGATTGTTGGAGTGTTGCTTGAGCTTGCCCTCCTTTAGGGATGCATTAATGACTCCCTCCAGTTTAGGGCCCACACATTCCCTTCTAGTTTTCGGTAGCCAAGATGACCATTGGTTTAAGTCACAGATGGCTGAGTAGAAGACTCATGAAAAACAGATGCAATTCAACCATGAAAGATAGTGGCTTGTTCCCTGTGGCTTTAACAGCTGTTGTCCTAAATCAAATTGATCTGTTTTGCAAAATATGTTGGCAGTTGCTAATTTTACTCCAGCTATCTTCAGGACACATGCTATATATTATCTGCTAGAGCTCCCGAAGTCGAGTACTTCACTGTTCCTCTTAAAGTATACCTGTCTGCTTATATCTGCCACCAACTTCAAATCAACACTTGAACTAGTAACCCACAGTCATGATGAATTGTAGCAGCACCACAGGCTGACCTCTGCATAGCACCCTCAACTGTTTTTTAAGTCCTATTACTGCACAAATAAAATGAGGCTCTGACTCATTTACATAGTAAACAAGACAAATGTAATCAAGAAAAAATAAGAAGCTTTAAAGTGAACTCAGTATTGGTGGCAGAGATTTACTTGAAAGTTCTCAATTTCATTAAATCTCCCTTTTGTTGTTTGTGTTTAAGGAACTGATCCAACTCCCAGGGAAGTCAATCAGCTGGAAAGATTTCAGTTGACTTCAGTGGGAGCTGGAACAGGTCCTAAATCGCATCAGCACTGGCAATTATTTCTTTTTCTTTCCCTTTGAGAGAAAAGCATTTCACAATAAGTCAATGAACAATAACAAATCTTTAAAGGGAGTATGTAAGCAGTCAGCTCTATGTTCTTAGGGAACCAGGACACAGTATCCAGCCTGTCTGACTCATGAAGGACATCCCCCCGGCCCCGTTCCCAGCCTCTGCATGAGCCAAAATGGATCAGAAGAAAGACTTACAGAAAGCAATGAAAAGGCAGTGGGAGACACACCTAGACCACTCCTGCCAAGGGGACAAGATTAAGGCATCTCCTCCTATCCTCATCTGCACCAAAGATGGGACAGGGAGGTAACTCCATTAGCATACAGAATGGAGAAAAGAGATTCCATGGTAAGAACCGCACTGAACTCTGGGACCAGAAAAGCAGGGAAGCACTGCATCATGGGGGATCTCTGCTCCAGATGCTAATGAACCTATGCCTGCACACACCCAGCTCAGCAGTTATCAAACCAATTCTGGTAATGAATTCTTGCTTGATATCCAAAATATTGAAGCTGTGTAATTCCATTGTGAGTTCCTTTGAAGGAACACCACCCATAGCCAGGAATGAGCAATTCCTATTGTCTAGTAAGGAAACCCTTGAGTCATTAGTTTACCCATTAACAAATCTAGTGTTCACCCCTGAACCATTGTTGTTTCCCTACAAAGACCCCCTACCCACACTCAAGTAAGTTTTCTGATACATGGATCCAAACTCTGCATCAGTTCCACTGGGACATCATCTTCTCCTGGCTGATCACTCTGCCTGTCTCCAGCATTCAGGAGTCAGGACCCTGAGCTACCATCATCACCTGGGAACCCTGACCAGTTCAAGCTTCATGAAGTGGTGAGACCCCAGCTCTCTCTCTCTATCTCTATTTTCTTTTCTATCTCAGGTATAACTTTTTAACCCTGACGTGTTTGATCAGGTATAGTATTCTATATATGACTTTTGTAGTATTTTATAATGTAACTGTTCTGTTTGTTTAGGCTCTCTTTGTGTGGTTATCAGTATTACTCAATAAATAACTTTTATGGTTAAGCTTGGTGCTTCCCTCCCTCTCTCTCTCTCTGAACTTTATTCTTTTGCATGTCTGGCTTCCCCATTTACTCTGCAGCAGCACTCCTCTTACCTAAGCTATAGATCCCTGTAGCTCACAAACTTCTGTGGGGTTTGCCCATCAAGTGGGTTACTACTAGAGCAACTGTAAAGTGAAAGTAGGGATAGGAATGTGCTGAACCTGGGACATACAAGGATGACAGCTTGGAAATGCTGCTTGACCCAATCTGCTGAGTGCAGGGGCGTATAAGGGTGGCAGCCTGGAAGTGCTGTTCGACCTAGCCTGCTCAGGCTTACTTTATTCCGGTGCGGTACCTGTAGCATAGAAGGATGGGAGCTTGACCCAGCCTACTGAATGTGTGTGTGTGTGTGTGTGTGTGTGTGTGTGTGTGTGTGTGTGTAGGAACCCAGCCCTGGGAACCTAAGCACCATATGAAAACACAATAGAAACACAAACAATAGAATACCTCACCCCAGAAGAGTAACCCTAATAAATGACCATGCCCCAAAGTAACGGCCAAATCTGATAACAAGTAGTAAGTAAACAAGAAAAAAGGAACACCTGGATTACAAAAACACATACATTTGACAAGAAAATACTTTATATTGCCTTTAACTTGGAGTCCATTTAGACTCAAAGCAGCTGACTGATAGTACTAGTGAGGCAGGCTTTTTACAGGGTCACACATAATTCTGCCAATGTAACTTAAGCCTGAACTGCTATTCCAGTCATCAGCAGAATCAGCCAAATGTGCCAAAGTTTGTCTATTTGTGTGTTGGTTGGTCAGACTGCCAATCCTTGAGAAACTGCTGTACAAGAACATGGCATGCCCCCTAAAAGTCAGAATGATAGTAAAGCTCCAAAAATATCCATGATCCAGAGACAAGCTGACACAGGACATCCTTGGGTCATGTCACACAGCACATATATCATGTTCTTATGTGATATACATCTGCTTTTCATAAATATGTTTTTTTCTGAAGATCAAAGATGATGTAGAATGACAGTGAGTTGGATAAAAGCGGAATTGTCTATGAGATAGAATAGTCTAATGCACTGTTCATAGGAGTAGGGAAAGAAATCAAATCTGTTCTGTCAGGTGCCTATCCATTCTCAGGCTTGGGGGGGGGAAATTGACATTTTTAGGTTTCAGAGTTAAAGCTCTCAAAGCTTTCACTGGTGGGGCATCCATTGCTACTACAAATTCCACTATTCCAGTTATTAAAATGATGTTAAAGAAAGCAGAAGAGGAATTTAATAAGGAACTTTAAAGAAAACCTATGTTTGATCCCAGTGTAAATAGGCTATAAACAAGATGGTCTGAATTCACTTATTAGGGGATATATATAATTTTGATTAAGCAAATTTATATTATTCCTTCCCTCCCACTGCAAATAACCAAAACCAACCACCGAACCAGGGTCAGCCGAGACATGCACCTCAGGCTTTTCATTTTCCCATTGGAAGCAGGTATGCCCTGATGCTGACTTGCAATGTAACTTTGGGCAAGTCACTTATTGTCTCTATCTCAGCTGCTGCAGCTGTAAGACGTAGCTAGTACGTATCTAACTCACAGATGTGTTATGAGAACTGATTTAATATTTGTACATTAATTTGAAAATATGAGTCCAGTGCTATTAGTAACCCTGCAGATTATAGACAAGAGAGGACTTCAGTACAGCAAATCAAAGGGGATATTTATTGAGCAGCTGTATGCAGGCTGATAACTAGTAGTTCTTTGTTCCTCTCTCTTTTAGATTGATGAACACAGTGGTGTCTACATCAAAGGAACTTATAACTTAGGGCAGGCTAGGATTTATCTGACCATTCCATCAATGCATTATACATTCCTAGTAATACTGTAGATTTAGAAGCAAGATATTACATAAGAAATCATTCCCAATAACATGCAACTCACCGCAAGTTGAAATGATGTGATGAAGAATACCAGCTATCTTACTGACAACATCTCTAAAAGAATAATGGTGAAACCACTTGGGGAGAATAGGCAAGGTTTCATGTACTTTATAGCAAACTGCACATAAACGCATCAAGGGCACTGAATTCTGTGCCACTACAGTGTAGTTGAGTGGAAATTTTGCCCAAAATTAATGTAAATTAAATGTGGAAGTTTTTAATAACTATAGAATAAATACCACAATCAGACTAATTGCCTGTGTATTATTTATGTAGCTATTACATTTTGTTATTTTACACAGTCCTTACATCTTCTTTTTTCAATGTGCTGTGAATTCTTGGACTGTTCTGTAAATGCTGCAAGCTGGAGAGGGGATAGTTAGGACTTTTGGTTTCTATGGAAATAAAGGAGACAATCTAAGGTTGTACAATAAGCATAAAAGTTAGACATTATTGATAAAATATTGACAGTGAAATTGATGTTTTTATGTTTCAGAGTTAAACAAGTCAACCTGTTGCTTTACTTTCAAACCAGAAACCTTGTTCTTCTGAGGTTGATTTTTATTTTCTCTCTCAAATTATTCAGTTGCATCAATGTAAATAAGGTCTTTAGCACTGGAAATAATGTATCCCCTATACCAGTGATTAAGTATTGTCATTTTTACAACAGAATTTGAAACGTTAATGGCTTTAGTTTCGTGGCTTTATTAATGAACATATACAGATTATTGTGACTAAATCCCTTTGTAGAAGTCGCTCAGGAATACTTTCTTTGATACTGATATAACTGTTTACTTTCCTTTTTTCGATAATTTGATTGCACTTTGTTTTGAATTAAGTGATTTTTCTTCATTCCTAAATAGAAATGCTAAATACGTAACTTGATTTCAACAACATGACACCATGATTATATGGCAATTAGATTCTTGAGGATGATTGTTGGTGTACTCATGTGCTAAAGTATAGGCAAGTTCTTCCATGACAGACATTAGATGGGGTTTCAGAAAAAAGTTTAAAGCTGTTATAGCCTAAATGCAGTGGGCACTTTGTTGCCTTACAGCTCTAGGCATCAGGTTACTAGGGACAAGATTTCCAAAATGTTAAGTTTCTAAATTCATCTTTAGGAACCTGAAGTCATGTTTTCAGAAGTGCTGAACATGCAGCAGCTCCCACTGAATGCTGCAGTCTTATAGGTACATGAGCGGCATGGTGGTGAAAATCAGCTTTATACAAAGCACATTATTTCTGCTAAATAGAGGGACCAGTCTGCCAATACTAAGCTTTGAAACATTATTTGTTTTACACCCATCAAATCTCTTAACATTGGATCCAAAACATATTAATATGTGCCTATTCACGGATAAATATATAGATAAAATGTGTAACCATGGAAGCTTTTAGGAGGTGGGCAAAGTGCAGTCTTTTGATTTTTATAATTTTGGAACATTTGTTTCCCTCCCTCTCTCCCCCAGTTCTGTAGCTAGAGTGTACTACAAAGCTGCAAATTTGAGAGCTCAAAAAAAAGTTCATTACACTGAGGCTGCATTGACTGGAATGTTACTTTTCTTGACCTAAAAATATCCACAGCTGAAGAGTTGGGCAGAGAGAAGCAGACTCATTATATTATAGATATATTTACTTTTGTCTGCAGAGTTGAGGTTGCAAGTGTCACTCAGGAAAGCATAAAAACACTAAATAGGTATCTCATCTTAGGCTCTCTTATCTGTTGTGTTTGAAAACTGGTAAAGGCACCACGACTTTGAACTTGGAATTAACAACTGAGGGTAATTCAATTGCAAGTGAAATATTACTTTACTTTCTTTTTCTTACAGTGTCACTATAAAGTGTAACTGGGTGGCTAGCCCCTAAATTGCAGGAGGCTGTTGCTAGCCAATCCTGGTTAGAGAATGAGCCCCACTTGAGAGTAATCAAGTGAGTCCTGCTGCTTTTATACTGGAAATTGAGGGGAAAGAGGAGAGAGTGTCCAGGAAGTTGTGGTTATGCCTGCAGAGAATAGGAGGTTCCTGCAAGACCCTGAGTCCACATCGGGGAAGGTGCCAGCAGTCAAGGCCTATGGAGAAGGCCAAACTCCAGGTGGGAAGCAGAAAGCCAGATCCTCAGGGAAAAGCAGCTGTGCTCAACTGAAATGGGGATGAGGACTGAGTTTGTGTTCTGTCATCATCATCTTGTTCCTATTATGCCTCTGGCGTTTAGGGCAGTGACAAAGCTCCTCTATTCCTGTCTATTTCTGACAAGTCTTTCAATGGTTCCCCAGCTTGGTCCAGGTTTTTCAGGTCAGCTTCCACAGCTTGTTGCCATATTGTTTTCAGGCGGCCTCGTTTTCTCCTGCCTTCAGGTGTCCATCTTATTGCTACTTTGGTGATGGAATCAATTTCCATCCGAAGCACATGACCAATCCATCTCCAGCGCCTCCTGGCAATGATGGTGCTCAGATCCTCTTGGCTGCACTGTGTCAATAGATCTTGGTTTGAGATTGTTCTGGGCCAAAACATAAAGGATTTTTCTGAGTCAGGTTGTATGGAATGAAGACAGTTTGGACATGTCATACTTTCTCATTCCCCAACATTCTATAAAGTAGTGTTGAAAGTACACAGCTCTCATAAATCTCGAGTTGTATTTTGATGATTTCCAGACTATATTTAAGCTCCTGAAGGTGTTCTTGGCTTTACTGATTTTGTTCTGGATGTCCTGGCTTGTTCCATTGTCCTGGCAGATGGTTCTGCCCAAGTATGTGAATGTTTCTACACTGGTGAGAACATAATCATCTATCTGTACTGATGATGATGAGGCAATATTAAATGTTATGATATCTGACTTATTGCAGTTGATTTTTCAATCTAATTTGCTGCCTGAATGCATTGAGTCAAGTTGTTTTTTCTTGTATGTGGTGTTGGGTATGTGATAGGAGAGTGACATCTGCCAAGTCCAGGTCTTCAAGGGATGAGAAGAGTATCCATTTAATGCCTCTTGGCGTGTCTTCTGTTGTACGCCACGTTACCCAGTCAATGGCAGTGTTGAAGAGGATTGTGGATATGGGACATCCCTGACATATTCTAGTTTTGACTTCAAAACTGAGCTCCCT
This sequence comes from Dermatemys mawii, assembly GCA_007922305.1. Lineage (NCBI taxonomy): Eukaryota > Metazoa > Chordata > Testudines > Dermatemydidae > Dermatemys > Dermatemys mawii. The sequence goes on along the minus strand of ML677326.1, from coordinate 33,504,934 downwards.
GTGATCAACACCGCAAGTAAAGTTGAAATAGAAGCTTTTGATGATGTTGATTATACAGAAAGGAATTCCATATGTCCACAGAACGTGCCATACGCTGGTCCTGTGGATGCCATCAAAAGCTTTCTGAGACTCTATGAAATTTATGTAGAGTTGCTGTTGCCATTCTAAACACTGTCCTCTGATGTTGGCACCTTGTCATGGCAGGAAGGCTTGCATGCTCTAACAGTCCCCAGAGTCTGTGCTGGCAGGGGCTTTTTGCTCCCTGTTGGTTCCAACATGCTGGATTGGTCTGTGGGGGTGGAACCAGACAAAACAAACTCCCTGGTCCTCCAGGTTGGGGGTTAAGCACAGGTCTAACAACTCTGTCTTGTAAAAAACAAAATATGTTACAGAAACAGCAACAGAGAATGTACGTGAGTAAGGGTGATAACTAATGACATCTGAAGTGTAATAAATATGTTGTTTGTATTAGTGTGCAAAAGAAGTCCTAGGAGGGGTATCTTTGAGCTGGTCTAGGGGACAGAATCCTGCTGTCCTGATTGAATCAGTACTGTAGCTCTTATGGGGTGCTACTACTGAGCTTTATTGACAATAAATGCCTAGTGCCTTCGCTACCATGGGCGGCGGGAACCATAGACTCGGGATGTCTGTGCCTCCCTAAACAGCCAGGTGTGACCCCACCCACACTCCATCCCCAGGCCACCCCTGCTTCTGCTCAGCACGGCCGCTCCAGTCTGCCACCGTGTGGGGTGGCCCTGGCTCAGGCCACGCCACCTGCCGCCCCGGTGCTCCAGAGTGGGGAAGCTGGAGCCGCACCACCTGCTCTGGGGCTGGAGGGAGAAGGGGTCTAGCCTGGGGTGGGGGCTGGTGGCTGCAGGGGAGGCCCTCTGGGCTTGGGCAAGGGTGTGGAAGGGGTGGGGCTTCAGGTAGAAGGGGCAGGCTTGGAGCTAGCCTCCCCAGTTGGTGGTTCACACACCACCCATGTTCGCTATCATACCAAGCCTGTGGTCTTTCTTATGAAGAACACTGAGATCTGCTAAATTAACATGCTGCACTCTGTTAGTGCCGCTGGCATTGGAACTCCAAGAACAGTAACCCTAGCAGCGTTTACACTGCTGCAGCATCAGCAACACTCCACAGCACTAACAACAACATCTTCCAACAAACCACATTTTTATTACTGTTAACACTGCTAGCCCTTTCAAAACAGTATTACAACACTCATTTTAACAGTCATTGTGGTTAGTTACAGTTGGACAGGGAATGTGATGAAGGAGGTGTGTGTCTTGTGAATTGTGGACAGAGACGCAAAAGTGTGCTAGTTAAGTGATATGTAGTATTGTAGATGGTGGGGAGAGGAGGATGAACTTCAGTGGCTGGTTGCTGAGTTTGTTTGCAAATCTGTGTAGTCTGCTTTGGTGGATGTTGCACTTCAGCAATCTTGACTGTTATTCAGTTTTGGGGGGGGGATAGCTAATGAGATGGTGACACATTTTTATTGCCATGGATTATTTAAATTGTAAAATTTTAATGAGGCAGATTAAGTTCTATTTAATATATAAATAATATAACGTTAGACCATACTGTGATGGCATTCTGTCTACATTACATACACACACCAGCTGCAAACTTGGATAAACCTTTAATTAAGGTGGTGTTTTGTTTCTGTTTGGATATTTAAAAGCTATAGGTATAGTGCAGCATAGAATCTGCAAAGAAGGGACTCTTTTGTACATATTCAATGGGTTTCAGTATTTCAGCATCAAATCATGATTTTGTAGGAAAGGATGCCCTCTGCAGGACATGGAAGAAAAACTTTTTCAGACACTTTACATTACAATATTAATGTTCTAGAAATGGCTCAGCCCCGTAATCACTTTCTTTTTTAAATAAATACTCTCTTGTCAGATGGTAGATCAATATTTAGTCATGTGTTTTGATAACCCAGTAATATCCTTCCTACAAGACACTAGGCAGAAGTTTCTTCTCTTTATCTCTAAGTAGTTGTTCAAATGGAAATTAAAAATCACATAGAATTCTTTAATACTAATAATAGCAGGGATATAACCTCAGTGCAGGAGCATTGGATATTGGAAAACCAAATATCATTGTCCCAATTTATTACCCAACCATTAACAACAACAAAAACGCCTTTCCCCACCTCCCATTCCCCGACACAACCAAATCCAAAGTGGTATGTTGAGGTATTTCCTAAAGTTGAAAAAGCTGCTGAAAATTGGTATGGTGATTTTTAACTGGCCCTACAAAAATGTTTCAGAATTACTGTTATTAATATTGCTCAGAAATTTTCACTTTCCTCCTACTTTCCATTTCATGACTTCAAAGTACTTAAAAATAACCATTAGTGGAATGCCAGGACACCTCTCCACCCTCAAGAGGGAGTTTTATTGCACAGTGCCTAGCACAATTGGGGGCCAATCTTGGTTGTAGCCTTTAGGGGCTGCCTTCCTACAAATAATAAATATCCAACATGATATGTTGATGGGAAGTGATGTGGGAGCGAGGACACAGTGGAAGGTTGCTTAGATGGTGGGGGGAGAGAAAGAAGATAGATCTCTCTGAGATACAATTGTCCTCTATCCCCCCAAACCCAAACTAATTCAATAGGGCTTATGTTTTCTTTAATTTTCTGCACGCTTTTAAAAAGAAGTAAAGTTAGTCAGCTGTAGTCTAAATCTGTGACATCTCCAACTGACAGAAGCTCATAAAATGAGATCCTCAGCTGGGAACCATGACTTCAGTTCCACACAGTCAATGTGTTTCATCTTGGCTACTCACAATCCTCCTTAACTGTTATGATGGCATAGGTTGCTCAGAAGCTGGCCAGATGTAAGGTACAAAGTACCAGGCTTAAGTGGGCATATTGGCTAACACTGTATCTTTCTCTTATACTAGAAAACATTCCTTTGGATCAATTGTGAAGCACTTAACATCACTGGTTCTCTAGACTTGGATCCTTAACTGGAATGAAAGGAAATGTGGAGGCCATAGGCATTTCTTGCAAACCTATTACTATTACTTGGAGAGTTAACCTGCAAACATCTGCCCTTAGACAATGCGTATAATCATTCCAATGCCAGGTAATAGGAAAAAAACAAACTGCACTAGGAAGGATTGAATCAGACAAAGTTCCAAGCAGAAGTTGTGCATTTATCAAAAATATTACTAATTACCAGTTATCAGACAGACAGACGACTTATTAGTCATCCAATGGGTATGCTATCACCTCTTACATACAAAGACCAACCAAAAATCATTGTCAGCAAAATAAGATTTGCTTATCTGGGCAATAATAAAGTGAATATGCATAAAGAAAAGATGATAATCCACTTCCTAGCCACACTAAGCTCTCTACAATAATATAACAGATTGTGACCATTATGATTCAAAGTCTGAAAACGATTATCAGCAGATTCCTATGTGCTATAAAAAAGGATCATGTTCATTTTCCTGCCAACTCTTCCACAGCTAATAGATTGTAGGATTAGGGCAGGAGCGCATGGATCAGATGGCCTTTTTCTGCTCCTAAAATAAATTCATGCTCCTATTTTAACCTACTTGCCATACAATGCTCAGCTAAATCAGTAGAGTGACCAGGTGTCCAGTTTTTGAACTTGGTGGAAAAGGGATCCTGACAGGCACTGGTGACCAGGCCATTGACTGTCTGGTTGGCAGCGCAGCTCAGCACGGCTTGTAGGAAGCAGTGACATATCCACCTTCTGGCTCCGACACATAGGGGAAACCAGGGGACTCCACACAGTGCCTCCGCCTTAAGCGCTGCCCCCACAGCTCCCATTGGCTGGGAACTACAGCCAATGAGAGCTGCAGGGGTGGTGCCTATGGATGGGGCGGAGTGCAGAGCTGCCTGCTGCGTCTCCACATAGGAGCCCGAGAGGGGACATGCTGCTGCTTCCGGGAGATGTTTGAGATAAGCATCTCCCAGAGCCTGACCCCGTCCTGGGCCCCAACCCCAGCCCCAGCCCCGATCCCCCTCCTGCCCTCTGAACCCTTTGATCTCAGCCCAGAGCACCCTCCTGCACCCCAATCCCTCATCCTTAGCCCCACCCTAGAGCATGCACTTCCAGCCAGAGCCCTCACTCTTCCCGCCCCCACACCTCAACCCCCTATCCCAGCCCTGATCCCCTCCCACTCTCCAAACCCCTCAGTCCCAGCCTGGAGCATCCTCCTGCACCCCATATCCCTCATACCTGGCCCCACCCCAGAGCCTGCACCCCAGACGGACCACTCCCTTCCTGCACTCAGCCCACTGCCCCAGCCTGAAGCACACTCCCACACTGAACCCCTCATTTCTGGAGCCCGCACACCCAACCAGAGCCCTCATGCCCCCCCTGCCCAAACCCCAACCTCTTGCCCCACCCAAGAACCCCTTCCTGCAGCCCAAACCCCTCAGCCCTGGTCCCCCCCCAGAGCCTGGAGCCCTCCTAGCCTCCTGCACCCCAACCCCCAGCATGGTGAAAGTGAGTGAGGGTGGGGGAGAGCAAGCGATGGAGGGAGGGTGGATGGAGTGAGTGTTGGAGCCTGGGTGGGGCCTCGGAGGAAAGGGATGGAGCATGGGGCGAGGCGCGGTGTTCGGTTTTGTGCTATTAGAAAGTTGGCAACCCTATGAATCAATCCTGATATCTGGCTTAATTGATATATAGACTTGGAGAAGACACAAACTGTGTGGCTTGTGATTGAAAGATGGTGTAGCCAAAGCACTCTACATTCTGTAGGAGCAGGGCAGAGCCATTACTAAATCTTTAGGGAGGATTTGGCTTAGTTGAGGCACCTCAGCCCAAATGGCTCACCATGATTTTGTGAATGCATAGAACCCTTATTTGTGTAAGATGGTTTTCCCCCCCTTCGCTAGTTTGAATAGTCAGACATTTTGTGTTATCAGCGTCTAAGCTTGGGCCTGTGCTCATCCATTTGCGTACATTCTCTCAGCCACTGCAGTGACAAGCTGTGCTTCAGTCCTGAAGGTCATTGTATGGTAGATAAGGAGATGCCCAAAAATCATGCTCTGACTTCTTTGCCGTCTAGATTGTTTGAGTGAAGAGAACTTCACGGACAGCTTCTTACCTTTGCTCGGGTGACCTTTGTAGTTGGGACAGGATTAGATTCTATAAACATCAGGTGAAAGCACTGATTAAGGCTTTTTATTTTTTAATATACTATCAGTAAAAGAAAATATTTGGAAATGCATAACCTTATGTTAACATAACATCACTATTAATCTCGTGGAGTATTTCTAAATGTCTTTCTTTAAGCATCTGAATGAAGGTCATGTTCATCAATCCTTACAAAAAACTATTTAGATATTTTCAGTGAAGTGATCCATTAAGAATTTCCTAGTTTTCAGCAGCTGTTTTACGAGAGAGAGGCTCACATATTTCTTCTATCCTATTTCTGTACTGGAGTAAATGGCAACTAAGTATATGATTCTTAGAGACAGTTATAGCTATTACTTTATATAAAAACTGATTTGCACATCTGCACGTGGACATCAAGAACCCTGGTGCTTCCATTTCTTGACCTCAAAAGAGTCAGAGCAGTGGCTGTGGCCTTATTGCATCCCATTCCACAGAAGTCCCAAAGGCAAATGATATGCTGGAATACAGAGGTGCAACTACATTAACTTCAACAGAGTTGTTATACCAGAGCTGATTTTGGCCCCAAATGATAATCCTTATAACACTTTAACTTGCTAATGTAACCTCAAGATATTTTTCCTATTCATGTAATTATCTAATCTTTTTTTTTTAAAAAAAAATTGCTGAAGTGTTTGCCTCTCATCCTGTGGTAGGGTAGATTGCACAGCAGAGCAAACAGGACAGTAAATAAGATTGTGTGTGCCCCACATTGGAATATAGAAGATAAATAGCAGTACATAAACAACTGTTCAAGAACACATCCTGATTGATTCTTTTAAAGAAGCTCACTGTATTCTAATAGCTGAATTAACAACTATTTTAAGAGGAACTTGTATCAAAGTTTGTCAGCTTTAAAAAACAGAACTATTTATGCAAATTTACCAGCTTGGCCAGGACAGGCCCGGATTTGTGACACAAATTCTAGGAAACTGGCATTGATGCCTGTGTTTCCCAGGAATGTTCACAGACCTCTTGTTCCTCAAGAAAACTAACAACTCAAGCCACTTTGCTCCCTAGTAGCTATCCCTTCCAGTGAAGCACTTAGCAGCAACCTTGCAGGGCTTTTATTGCTAGTTTTCCTGTAAGAGGACTCTGTATAAAGAAGTTTATATAAAAGGTTTAGAAACTATGACCTATGAAGGAAGTCTAAAAAAAAAAAAAAAAAAAAAAAAAAAAAAAGCAGCCTGAAAGGGGACCTGATAACACTCTTTAAATACATGAAGGGCTGTTATAAAGAAGATGGAGATCAGTTGTTCTCCATGCCCACTGAAGGTAAGAGAAGAACTAGTGGGCTTAATCTGCAGCAAGAGAGAGAGTTTAGAATATTAGAACTATAAGGATAGTTAAGTACTAAAGTAAACTACAAACAAAAGTTGTGGAATCCCTGTCATTGAAGGTTTTTAAGAACAGTTTAGGCAAACACCAGTCAGAGATGGTCTAGATTTATCTGGTCCTGCCTCAGTGCAGCAGGCTGGACAGGATGATCACTCAAGATCCGATCTCTCTCTATAAAGAAGAGGCCTTGGTCTGCATCCATATTAAGAGATCAGCAGCCATTAGCTAAAAAGCAGGAAGTCAACACCTCACATTCCATTTAATTACATTAAAACAATGTAATATCAGGCTGTTAAGGAGATCCTGTCCTAATAATAGCACCCACTATCACCAGATAAAGAACCAGATCTTAAGATGGTTAAAGAAAACTTAGTCTGATAGCATTCTTCTCTGGCAAGAAATCACGTATCAATAGTTGTGGCAGTGAAATCCTCATTTCTTTATTGTTTTAATCTTTATGGTCCCCACTTCCCTATTGTTTGGTCTGTATGATCTCTGGTCCTTTGATTTGTTTCTCTCTCTTTCAGAATAAATTTTGCTAGGTATAAATTAATTAAAAGTGGTAGGGAATGAATGGATAGAAAAATTTGTTACAATATGTTAGGATTAGTTAGAAAATTTTTAGTATAATGATTGGTTAAGGAATAGCTAAGCTATATAAACTGAGATCCAAAAGGAAGTTCTTTGGGAACCAACTCCAGGACACAGCCTCAAGAACAAAGCTTCCAGACCTCAACACTCTGCCAATGACATCATGCAGAAACTGGAGTCCCACAGATGGTCCTGATCATGACAGGCCAGCAGGGAAAGTTTGTCTATCTTATTGGAAGTGGTGAGCATTTTATGTGTAGTGTGCTTTCTGTTTTGGTGATTGTTAATAAATAGAGGTTATGTGGGATATTACTGTGTAAGGCTCTCTCACGGGTAAAAGACCCCGCAATCCTGCGGAGTGTAAGGTTACATCTGAGCCCACAGAAGGATAAGAATGGGGTAATTGACAGGGTTACGCCTTGAGTCCTAGGAACTGCATAAAGGTGGGTGCCCCTAGAGTGTGTGGGTAACAATTTTGTGCAGGTACTAGCCCTACATTTCTATCAAGTAGAGCTTCTACTCTGACATCCAGCAGAGCCCCTGCAAAGCCAGGATGAGATCCTCACTACTGTCTTTTCCCAATCCCGTGACACCCCTTCTCTGCCTCTAGCCCCATTACCAAACAAACCCTCTGGCTCCTCTCCAGATCTGGATTCTTTGCAAGATTGGCAGCTGTGTATATATGCATAAGAATCCAGCTAAGAGAGCACTAGCTGTTCACATTTCCAGATAGCAACACTAAACCTACTTTGATTTGCCTCTTCAAAAGCAACAGTTATTTCCTAGTCTAAAACAAGTGTGAATGTGTTTCACTTGGAGGAACAAAACAATACAACTCATCATTTTTTACAGTGTCCTCAGGCTGATCGCCCGGCTGGCAGTGTAGGCAGCTGCAGGTCATTTTTCAACCATCCCTCTGCAGCTGTAGCATTCCTCTCATCAGAATGCTGCTTAAAATAATGTTGTGCTGTATTTCTCATATCATTTCCTTTTGCCTTAATGAAATAGGAGACTGAAGAAATCTCTCCTAGCTCTGTCAAGAACTTCTTGTTTAGTTTTCGATCAAATAATCCAGCTGAGCACTTGATTTTTTTTTTAAGTTTTCATTGCAATAAGAAAAGCAATTCAGGAACTACTGTAAGAGGCTGACTTGACACGAAGACCTAATTTGGAAATGCTCCACAACAACTGTGCATAGACAATACAAAATAAAGAACTGCAGAAAATCCCCAGCATTCATGAGTCACATTAATTTCAAGCGACAAGCAAAATGGATGTGCATGCTGTCAGAAAGGAACTAACAAACAACATGAAATGACGTACAATGGGTATATTTATAGCCATCTCCATCGCTTCTCTTTCTATTTTTAGAGACATATTACTCTTTATAAAAGTGTTCCCTGGCTCCAAATGTTTGACTTCGCAGAGAACATAGTTTTTCCTTCTCCATATATTTTCTGATTTGCATTATCATCCATTGCATTTATTATGCTGCTCTTTACCTTGGTTTGCAGCTCTGAGACCAATTGGTATGGTTTCTCCTTCAAAGAGTTTCACACACAAAGTAGATCTCATAAATAGGCCTGGCAGGACTGGATTTTCACTTGTCAGCTTTGCTCCATATAGAGTTTAAAGATAGAATAGCCAATGTCCTATTAACCATGCAAAAAATGAGCTCTGCATGCATGAACACTGTCATTCCCTTCAAAAAGATTCACTGCAAATTACGGAATAGGACTCTAAGTGTGTAGTCTTCACTTGCACACATACAAAATGGGAAATGACTGCCTAAGGAGGAGTATGGTGGAAAGAATTCTGGGGGTTATAGTGGATCACAAGTTAAATGAGTCAATAGTGTAATACTGTTGCAAAACAAGCAACATAATTCTGAATGTATTAGCAGGAGTGTTGTAAGCAAGATATGACCACTCTACTCCATGGTCATGAGGCTCAGCTGGAGTACTGTGTCCAGTTCTGGGTGCCACATTTCAGGAAAGATGTAGACAACTTGGAGAAAGGCCACAGGAGAGCAACAAAAATTATTGAAGGTCTAGAAAACATGACCTATGAGGAAAGATTGAAAAACTTGGGTTTTACTCTGGAGAAGAGAAAATTGAGGGTACGTCTATACTACCTGCCGGATCAACGAGTAGTGTTGGATATATTGGGGATCGATTTATCGTGTCTCATCTAGACTCCAGAACTCCAGCTCCGCAACAGGAGTAAGGGGAGCCGCCGCAGTCGACTCATCTCTGAGGATGGCCAGGAAAGTCAAATTAAGATACATAACTTCAGCAACGCTATTCATGTTGCTGAAGTCGATGTATCTTAGTTCCAATTGCCCCCTCCCTCCAGTGTAGCCCAGGCCTTATAGGGGACATAACTGTTTTCAAGTACATAAAAGGTTGTTACAAGGATGAGGGTGAAAAATTATTCTCCTTAACCTCTGAGGATAGGACAAGAAGCAATAGGCTTGAATTACAGCAAGAAAGGTTTAGGTTAGATATTAGGAAAATCTTCCTAACTCTCAGGATAGTTAAGTACTGGAATAAATTGCCTAGGGAAGTTGTGGAATCGTCATCCTTGGAAGTTTTAAAGAGCTGGTTAGACAAACACCTGTCAGGAATGGTTTAGTTCAGGGGCAGGCAACCTATGGCACATGCGCTGAAAGCAGCAAATGAGCTGATTTTCAGTGGCACTCAGTGCCTGGGTCCTGGCCACCAGTCAGGAGGACTCTGCATTTTAATTTAATTTTAAATGAAGCTTCTTAAGAATTTTAAAAATCTTATTTACTTTACATACAACAAGTGTTGAGTTATATATTAGAGACTTATAGAAAGAGACCTTCTAAAAACATTAACGTACTACTGGCATGCAAAACCTTAAATTAGAGTGAATAAATGAAAACTCGGCACTCCACTTCTGAAAGGTTGCTGACCCTTGGTTTAGTTATTTAATTAGTCCTGCCTTGAGTGCAGGGACTGGAGTAGATAACCTATTGAGATCCCTTCCAGTCCTACACTTCTGATTCATGTTGCGTCTGATTGCTTGATGTGGATAAAAGTCCAAGGCCTTATGGTAAAGTAATTGATCATGTTTAATCATGGCTGCATCTAAGGATGTTAGTTGCTTATGATTTGGCCAGCTAGTATGGTCAACCAATATCAGACTTAGTTTCTAGAAATCATTTTATAGACTGTGCCACACTACCAAACCATGTTAGAAACTCTTTCAGTGGGAACACTATTTAAACTTATTCTTAAACAGTTCTCTTGCACAATTAAAAGACAATGTAGTTGAAGCTTAAGCCAGACTCTATGCTACTTTGAAGGAATGTGTCATTTCAACTGCACAGATGCCATAAGATTACCACAGCATTCAAATTGATCAGAAACAACTTTATCACCATCTTTTTCTCAATGTCTGATGCAGACAAGTGAATTAATGCAGCAAACCACATTTTTTAAACTTTACTATTGACATCTGCTTCATATTCTGGAAATAGAAGTGAATCAGAGAGGGTAACATGGAAATAGAGGAACAACAGGGAAGTAATTGTACTTACAATGCTTGCTTAGTAGTTGTGGCCAACATTTTTAAAAGATATTTAGGTATTGTTCCTCTCAGCATTGATTTCAATGGGAGAGAAGCACCCAGGTGTTCTTAAGAATCCCATTAGGTGTTCATCTGAATCTTTAGGTACATAAATGCCTTTCAAATCTGGTCCTTATATGCTTAAGTCTCACTGAAAGTCAATAGAACTTCAGCTACTAAGTGCCTAAATTACTTCTGCCAATGGGACCCAGCCATCTAAATCAGTCAGGCATTGCTTTGCACAGCATTGCAAGGCTGTGATGGTGCTGTTCCTGGTGTGACGCACTGAGAGTGTTAGATCAGGACAAATTGCTTCCAAAAGGGGCAATTACAGCCCAAAGCTGGGGTTTCTCTACCCTAAAGGCAAACCAAACCAGCCGAACAGAAAAGACTTTGGTTTCGCCCCACTGGCTAGCCACAAGTCACACAAGCAATTCCCTTAGACACTCCAGCTTCCCAGTATCACCACCAGCAGCCACCTGTCCTGGGAACAAATGGTTATGAAAACCAATACCCCAAATAAAGAAAACGGTTCTCCCCGATTCCAAAGAATCAGGCCGCAGACCCAGGTCAATATACAAATCAGATCTCAACCATAAATCACACTGTAGCCAATCCTTTAGAATCTAAAATCTAAAGGTTTACTATAGAAGGAAAAAGATCTAGGTGAGGGTTAGGAATGGTTAAAGTTAAATCAAATGCAAGCCATTACTGCATGTATCAGCTGTAGAATAACTGCAGGTTCAAATCAGAGTCTCTGGAATACATTCCCAGGAGGAATGGGTCATCAATCCTTTGGCCAGACTACCCCTTTGTAGCAAAGTCCTATCCAGAAGTAGGAACCAGACGAGACTGGAGATTAAAGACAAAATGGAGATCTTTCTCCCAGGTTTATATAGACTTCCTCTTGTGGGTGGAGACTGCCTCCTTCTTGCTAATTAGAGTCCAGCTGTAAAATGGAGTTTCACAGCCATGTAGTCCAGTTACATGACTTCAAGATTCAGCACCTGAGCAGCCAGGCCACATTCCTGGGGAAGCTCAGGCGTGGACAGGCATCTACAAAGTTCATTGTTAGTTTGATTGGAACATGATGGGCCATCAGGAAGGCCAGGCCAACAGTAACTTTGTTTGGGATTTCACCCAAAAGCAAGCATAAGTTTGAAATACAGATACTATACAGCCAATCTTCGTAACTTTAGCTACAAACAAGATACACACATACAGATAGCATAATCATAATCAGCAGACCATAACCTGGTCATAGACACCTTATATGACCCCCTTTACCTAAGATTTGGTGCCCCTACAGGACCTTACTTGCACCAATGATCTATATGGTCCCAGATAATTTCAATAATGTGACAAAGGCCTACATACCTTTCTTTCCAAATCTAGATATGTATGTCTTGAGGTAAAAAATGACTGATTCAAAGCACCACGCAGCTTTGTGTGATGTCCAGTTGGTAATTTAATTATCTTGTTTGTGCTGTTAGTCCGACTTCTTAATGCTATGTTTATCAGCTTCTTGATCTTTCATTCTCCACAATAAGGATACACAAGGCATAATTTACTCAAGTTATAGTTCTTTAGCTACCACAGTTGTACCAGAGAAGTGTAAAAAAAGTTAAACAAGCATCAATGTTTGCTTGAATTGACGTGAACTTTAAATTATGAAAGAGGGAGCAAAGGGACTAGGTAATACATAATGAACTGTCTTTGTAAAGGAGGCGGGGGGCAGCATAACTACTCCTATTAAAACATCTTTCATTAGGATTTCATCAGTTCCTACCATAAAGTGGCCTGAGGATGTAAAGGCCCTTTTTACAATGATCAATTCATAAGCAAACCAGATAGCAGCAAAAAAGCAAAGCAGTCCATTACTAGGGGAGAGCAAATTCATTATCTGTGCTGCATTTTGACAAGGTCAGTCCTGAATTATTTCTACATTGCTGTTAGAATATTAATAAAAGCTTTAGTGTTTCTCATATTTTGTTTTCTCCTTACTTCCTCATAGTCTATTTTCTATAGAAATTACCTGACAAGAAAGATAGATGATTACTCAAAAGTTCAGATTTTTATCTGAATTTTATCATTCATTGATAAATCATGCATATGTGGGAAGATTGTGTCCAATTCCCAGTTTCTCTGTTCTTGCAGCTTGGGATAGGAATAGATGGGGTGGGGAGAAAGGTGAATTCAAGTTACCCTTTTACTTATTGGGTGAAATTCTCACCCTATTGGATTCAATGAGAATTTTGCCCAGCCTCTGCTTTGCTAGATGATCACAGGTGCTCTACTTCATGCTATGTTTCCCATGGTCCCTGGGAAACAGAGAAGATCCCCTACCACACCCCTGATATCCCTGCTACACTAGTCAAGTAGGGGCTTTGCTCAGGGATCTATTTCTGCCCTCCTTTAAACATCCAGAATGTGTAAAATGGCCTTAGCATAATTGAGACCAAGGTTTCTTGCAGGCCTTGTTGTCCCTGTGCATTGAAACCAAGCTAGCTCACACATGCCTAGCAACTTCATGTAATACTACAGATTCTCCTTATTCAGTCATAACATCATCCACTCCTTTGGGTAGTTTCCCCACAGCTTTTGCAGCTTCTATTATACCTCATTGGTTTGTTAGAAGTCAACAACACAGTTGCCTTAAAGTAACTCTGCCTCAGGCATCCATCTAGACACCCAAGTCAAAATGATGAGGATTACTGAAAATTTTATTCAATGTATAAAAAACATTCTACCAATCTGAAAGTATCGGACATATTACCTTGCAGATTAGTCAATATTCCAGACCTGTCCCAAATACACACTTACAGCCAATTCTTATTAAATAACTAAGTGGTGGGGAAGAGAGGGAGAAAGTATAGGTTAAAAGTCAGTACACAGACAGACAGACATAAGAACAATCTTGAGCTTCAGATTCATAGCAGAGATGGAGAGCGTTGTAGTTGCAAAGAGTTCTTTTAGAATTTAGTCCATATGTTATAGTCCAATGCCCAATATATTCAAGGTGTTCCAGTTTAGGACTGGGATCTTGATCTTGTGACTCAAACTTCCCCTGATGAAGTTTAAGCAGGTCTGAGATAAAAAGGATTGGGACCTGTAGCAGGTCAAAGACTTACTGGTGCGACACCTCCTGCTCGTCATCTTGGGAATTAGATTGGTTAGCAGAGGGGGTTCCAAGCTGTAAGCAATGTCCTGCCTGCCTTAGGCCTCCCTGGGTCCTTACCATACCCTGGTGTCTTTTCTTTAGGGTTCTGCCCACTGTAGTACCCCCACATTCTGGGTCTCCCTTCCCAGGGGAACCCCCAGCCCTCTAAACCCATCTTGCCTCAGTGGCTACTGCCACTCATCATCTAGCCCCCGCTCACTGGTGCAGACTACAGTCTGTTATGGCAATTATTACTGGTAGGGGTTAGGACCTGCTGCCTTTTCCTATCCCTGGGCTACTCCTCTGCAGCCCCAGTACCTGTGTAGGTCTTTAGCAAGGTCTGCAGCCTGGGGGTGTACCATGCTGGAGATCCCCAGCTCCTTTGCCCTCTTCCCCAGCACTGCTCCACTTCAGGTACATTGCTCTCAGAAAGTTAACCCTTCCAACTCCAGGACTAGAGTGAGACTCCTTCCAGCTCCTAGCCCACATCCCTCTTATATCAGGGCCAGCTGGGCCCTGATTGGTCTGGCCACAGCTGTGGCTGCTTCCCCAATCAGCCCTTTCACAGCCTAAGCCCTCTCTAGGGCTACTTTTACTCTTTTTTACCCAGGAGTGGGGCAGCTGCTAGGTAGGATAGCATAGGATCCAAGGGTATTTTATATAGTTTTCTAGCAGCCACTTGACCAGCTAGTCCTGGATAAACAATAGGTTTTATAAACCTTCTGTTTCCTAAACCTCACCAGTAATTAACTACATGGATTAACATGAAATAATTCATAGATTAAGCAGTTTATTAGCAGTTTATTATTATTTATAGCAGACAAGCCATAGAGCACTGATGATAAGATATTTTAAAGTTCTTTGTCGTTCCATTACTAGAGCTAATTGGAACAATTTTGAGTAAATGTATTTTCATCAAAATATGCTATAAATTCATCAGACTGTTGTGCAGAGATATATACATTTTGACTACATTTTTGATGGGAAGGTTTCTGAGATCCAGAATGAACTCTCTGGTCACTTCTGACCTGAGTCAAAAAGAGACCCATATTGAAAAACCTGACCTTTTCGTCCATAAACAAATGTTGCAACATAATTCTGTTTTGTGAAAATGTTTGAAAGACTTTGTTTACATTCTGGTTTAAAAATGAAAACAAAACCTGAAACCTCAACCCATTGTTGCAAAATGGACTTGTCATCCTCCAACCAGCTGTACTTATTACCATTGATAAGAATTAATCAATGGAATACATGATGGATTTTCTGAATGGGCTGCCTTGAAGAAATGCTGAGGAAAAAATCATTATTGGTGCAATATGTCTACTTTGTTGTTCAGTGTTTCCTATTTTAGGGTATCCAGTGACTGGGTGTATTTAGTTTAGTTATTTATACAATTTTTATAAATATGTGCTTACTGTGACCTTTATGTTCTTGTACACTCAATAGCTATATAACCATAGTTAAACAGTTAGTTGAACTCAGCTGAACTCTTAGTTATTGTAATTCAGCTAGTAACTCTCTAGCCACAAAAGAACTCCTTCAATCCACCACAGAATAAGAAGTCTGAACAAGCTGTGAAAAATGAAGGGTGTGGGGAAGGGAAGGGAGGGGAGGGGAGTAACTCCCTTTTATGGACACTCAACTAGCTATAAAGTCCTTCTTGGTGGCTGTTCTCTGCTTGCTTTACCTGTAAAGTCACCCAAGTAAAGAAAAGGAAGTGGGCACCTGACCTAAAAGAGTCAAAAGGAAGGTAGAACTTTTTAAAATTGGGAAATAAACTTTCCCTTTGTCTGTTGTTCTCTCTGGGCTGCAGGGACACAGAGCAGCAATGCTATAAGCAGGAATGCTTTGCAGGATTTGAACTAGGTATGAAAAATTATCTTCCATACCAAGAAGGAATCATTTGGATAGGAAATGTTAGATAAATGCAATCAGGTTTATTTCTTTATTTTGGCTTGTAGATCTCCTCTGTACTATCCCCAAATGCTTTTGTTTTGCTTGTAATCTTTAAGCTGGACCTCAGGAAGGTTATTCTTGATGTTTATTTTTTGTGAATGGATTTTTTAAATCTAGCAAAAGCCCAAGTTCCAGATGTATTTTCTTTCTTTTTTGTTTTTAATAAAATATACCTTTTTTAAGAAAAGGATTGATTTTTTGGTGTCCTAAGAGGTTTGTGCATATGTTGTTTAATTAGCTGGTGGCAACAGCTAATTTATTTTGCTTTCTTTCTCAGCCTTTCCCTCGGGGTGGGGTGGTAGTGGTGAAAGGGCCTGAGGAAGGAATTCCCAAGTATGTCTTCCTGGGTTTTTAAAAGGTGTAGTTTTTTTTGTGTAGTGTTTTGTTTTTTGTGCACTTGGGTAGTAGCAGCATTTATCAAGCCAAGGTCAGAGAAAAGCTGTAATCTTGGGAGTTTAATGAAGTGCCAAAGTAGGGAATTAGCCTTGACACAAGCAAATAGATCTTTCTGCATGTCCTGAATATCAGCTAATTTGGACTGTCAGATCACAGGGGGAAACCCAAGTCAGAGACCAAGTTCTAGCATGGAGAACCAATTGACCCAAGCCCAAGGTAAACAAATAAAAGATGTGTCAATTCAATGTCCCAGTGGATCACAACTGCTAAGTTAAAGCACTGGAGGAGAGGCTGTTTCTAGAATAGCCAGGACCTAAAACTACCCCTCATTTATTCAAAAATGAGCTAGATATCAGTGGAATCTGTGGAGCACAGGAAGAACATGCTGTGGAATTCTGTACCTCAAAGCAGCACTCTGGAACCCCTATGTTCACCCCCATCATATAATTATGACATATTTCATACAAAACATGCCATGTAAGTTATCATAACAAAGGTCATGATCTGTTGAAACCAATTTGTTCTGTCAAAATATGTATACCATTAGTGTGTATGAGTTATGAGATTTTTACTAGAGTGCTGTTACTGAAATACACTATAAGTTCTGGGGGTGTCCACTGCCAGTTCTCCAGTGCCATCAGCTACCTCTAAGCTGATCCTGATTGGCTGGAAATAAGGTGGCCGGATTAATTATCAGACCCATCTGAGGGGGAGCTGGATGATTTCCATTAAGAGCTGGGAGACCACTATTGGGGAAGGAGAGGTGTATGAGGGCCATTGTCTTCTGTGGCTGGTTCTGAATGGATGGGGGTTGGGGGAAAGGGAAGTAGGAAGTTCCTGGGAAAAAGTTAACTCCCTGGCTGATGGTTTGACAGCAGGATCCAGGCTGGGGAAAGAACTCCAAGGAAGAAGCCTTCCTTGAGCATCAGTGGCTTGGTCAGAGTTGAACCTCCCTGGAGAAAGTGCAGAGGGTCAACTCCTCTATGAGAAAGTGGGGTGGATGGTGTCATAAGTGTGAAGTAGCCTAGAATTAGTGTTTACCTGTAAGGGGTTAAGCTAAAGGTAACCTGAGAGATGGACAACTGACCAATGAGAAATTCCTCAAGAGACAAAGGATTTTAAGTTTCAGTTTCTCTCTGGGTCTCTCTCTGTTCACCTCGGCTATGGGATGAACACAGCTATGTCTTTCACTATAACTATAAGATTCTAGTAAGTATTCTAGTCAGTAAGTTTACCTTCTCTTTATCACTTGGAGAGTTCTCAGTGGTGAGTGTTGGCTGGGTGCTTCTTGATATTGTAAGCTTCAGCAGAGATATCAACTGTGGGAGAAAATTGCCTCGGGGGAGAGGTTTGGTTTCTGAATCCTTTTGTTGATTATGGTAGATGCTGTTCTATTGATGGTTATAAGGGATTTATTCCTTTCTTTTTTCTTTTATTAAAATCTTTCTTTTAAGAAGCTGACTGCTTGTTTTTCATGGTGTAAGATCCTGGTTTTGGATGGGGCACGTCTCGCAGGATCAGGCAAGGTTTGGTTTTTTTTCCTCTCAAGCTTCCCAGGGAAGGAAGAAGTTTGGGGGGTTAGTGGAAAGGGAAAGAAGGGTCCCAAACTACCCTAGACCTAGTTTGGTGGTGGCAGCGTACCAGGTCCAAATACAAAAGAATTTGTGTTCTGGGGAAAAACATTTTAACCCAAGCTGGTAAAATAAGCTTGTGGGGGTCATTTCTTTTTTCATGCGGGTCCCCACATCTGTACCCTAGAGTTCAGAGTGGGGAGGCAATCCTGACAGATGGATAGTCTAATAAGGGTGAAATACACTATTTATTTATGTATATACACCCCTGATTATAACAAAAAATGAAATGGTGTCAGGAGGGGTAAAGGGCTAACACCAATCTGAAATTCATTCCTTTGTGAGCAAAATTCATACCTACAACCAAACACAATTTTCTTAAAAACCAGTGTGTCATCCTAAAAACAGATCTTTTATTCATTAAAAGCAACTGAAATTTCTTTCAAACATATTTCAAATTTTGTTCAAAAGGCCAAACTTTAGGGATTCCACAGGTACATGTGGCTAGAGCCATGCATAAGGGATATTCTGTTTAGACCAACCAAGCCATGTAGAGCCCAATACTTCCAAGGTCTCTCTGTTGATCCTCTTGAAGGCTCAGGCTCTAAATATGATGGGTAATTCTAGCAAAACGTTTGGGTGATTTTTGCAAATTTACTCCTTACTACGTGCAAATATGGGAAACACATAAGAAGCCGGGGGAAACGTTTGTCTTTACGAGGCACATCGTATGCTTTAGGCCAGTTCCTCCCACCTCCATACATTTTGTGTCCCCAGTCTGCATGTGGCAGGAGCAGGACGAATATAGCTGTTTGCATTTTACTATATTTACTTCCTTGCCGTGGGCGCCATGGGACAGTCACTATCTACATCAAAGGCAGCTACTTTGGTTTGGGAGCGAGATTATTAAGTAGGCGTGAGGCTGGCTCACAGGGTATAAACGCGTGACCCGGGCACGGCCGGAGGGCTCGAGGAGCCGCGCTTCCAGCAGAGGCACAGACCCCTGACCCCTCTTTCTACACTCCCGCCCCATTCACCCCCAGGCTTTACCCGCTTCCTGAGCGGACCAAGGGGGCGTGGCGAGGCGAGGCTCAGCGGCTCCCGGGCATGCTCCGTGGTGCGAGGGAGCGACGCGGCTCCTAGGCGGGGCGGGCGGGAAGGCCTCGCCCCTGGGGAGAGGGCCGGGCAGCGCGAGCTGCAGCAGCTGGGAGCAGGGTTGGTTCCGTGGGAAGCGACGGTGGCGGCGGCCGGGGCCTCCCCGACCCTCCCTACGCGGGGCATGGTGGCCTCTCAGGGGAACCGCTCTGAGCTCGGTGGGTGACCGCGTTGTTTCCCTGCGCCGCGCGGGAGTTTCGTTGGGGGATGAACGTTGGGTCGGGGCTGGAGCCGCCGCCCGCCCGCCGGGCTGGCCCCCGAACCCCCGTTTCCCGGCCCCCGAACCCCCGTTTCCCGGCCCCTGCCTTTCCCCTGCCCGCCCCTCACCGCGCCTGGGTTCGCCTCCCCCGGCTGCGGCCTCCGTGTTACACGCCCGAGTCCCCCCGAGGTGTGCGGCCCCGGGGCTCCGTGTTCCGCTTGTCCCCGCAGCCCTTCCCCCGAGCAGGCAGCTTTCCTCGGGGGGCATCCGCCACCGGCCGCCCCAGGCCCTCCCTCAGTCCCGGTCCTAGATCTCCCGGGGCTCCTCGTCGTATCTTCCCCCGGCTTCCCGTCCCACCCCGCCCCCCTCTACGTCTCTGCCTCGCTTCCTTCTTCTGACTGCCCACGGGCTTCCCCGGGGATCCGCTAACCGACACTCGCCCCTATCTGAGCACCCCCGGAGGGGAGCAGAGGTAGCCACAGCTCTGGGGGCGACCCGGGTCCTTCCGGGTAGCTAGCCCAGAGCAGCCGTTCGTTACTGGGAGGCGCTGTCCGCGGAGTCTCCTAATCTCTGCCCGAGGTGAGAGCGGCAGGCTGGGGCCACAGGCACTTTCTGAGGAGTTTGTATTATGTAGACTCCGGGCTGGGTATTTCCTCCTCCGTTCCGAGCAGCTGCCCTTTCTCTGGGCGATCTTACTCTTCCGAGAGTTGGAAGAGGTCTTCTAGCCCGCCCTCCGTGCAGGTGAGAGTTCACTTCGGTACAACTTCTTGTGCAATATCCCATAACAAGAGGCATAGCAGAGAGTAGTGAGATCCCTGCAATGTTTCAAAGCTGTAACAAGAAAGTTCTTGGTTTTTCATTTTCACCTCATGGTGCAAGTTGCCCAATTTTTGCTAAGACAAACCACTAAAAATATTGGTTTCGTCAATTGTTTTTTGCATTTCTTATATGAATTACGTATGTCTATGTTAAACGTGAGTCCAAAATTCAAGGCAGATGACTTGTCTTCAAAGGATTTCTCTTGCTGGTTGAGGGAGATAAAGTGGTCCCTGAAACAGAAGATTGCATCTGTTTGAAAGAATGCTGTCAAATTTGGTTCAAAATTTAAACTTTAGTAATTAAATTTTTATAATTCATGAGACCCCTATATTTAATTCATGTTAAAAGGAAATTTAAATGAAAACAGTTTTTAAATTAACACTCCTCTACATGGATTTCAACCCAAACATTGCAGTACTAAATAAACTAAAGTGGAAACTGACTTCATTGCTTTTTATTGTCCAAGATAAGAAATGTAGAAAGTAATTGGAGCATAATTAGTGACATGTAAATTTGGCTTAAAAAAATCATTAAATTTTAAGGTGGTGTCCAGAGTTTTAGGTAAAGATACTTGTTTATAGTGTGACTTTAAAATTCACATATTATTAAATCACATATTATTAAATCACATTTATTAAATCACATATTAAAATTTTGAATAGTCTTGTGGAATGGAGTTGGGATATCCAAATGATTGGCTTGTTTAATTTGAAATTTTTAGTTCACTGTGGAAGGGTCAACCTATGCAAACACCTGGGTATGATATTACGCATTGCCCCAAGGCTTTTTACACAACGATTTTGCAGATCTATCATTCCCAGATGGTGCAGTTAGATTGGGGGGAAATATCTGCACTATGGCTTCTGCTGGAAGAGCTGCACCTAAAGGTATATCTGTGTTGTAGCTAGAAGCAAACCTCCCAGCCCAAATAAACCGACTCTCACTAGTGGGGCTCAAGTTAGTACGCAAAAGATAACAATTTGAATGTTGTGGTTCAGCCTCTCAAGCATGGGTGGTGCATGAATCATGGGCTGGGAGACGTTGGGAGGATCAGAAGCAGAAGGGGGAGCCTTGGGGCGGAATGTGGAGGGGGCCATGCCTGGCTATTTGGGACTGATACCAGCTGCCCATGCTCTCAAGCCTTGGTGGGCAGTTGGGCGTGACTCAAATGTAGTTCTATTGAGTTTGAAGACGGTTACACCTGTGAATTCTTGGGGTGGCCTATAATCAACCAGCCCCATTTACCTGGGCTGGAAGGCTCACTCTCAGCTGCAGTGTAGATGAACCCTGTGAGTCTGAAAGATCATAGTGTAGATAGACAAAGCCTTGGAGCACACACTAACGCAGGGATCGGCAACGTTGGCAGGCGGGACCGTAGGGTAAGCACCCTTAGCAGGCCCCACTGCTTTATTTACCTGGCGTTTCGCTGAACGCGACTCCCACTGGCTCGCCGTCCCAGTCCAATGGGGGCTGCGGGAAGCGGCACGGTGCTGGCCGCTGCTTTCTGCAGCCCCAATTGGACCAGGATGGTGAACCGCAGCCAGTGGGAGCCATGGTCGGTGAACCACCAGGTTATAAAGCAGTGGGGCCCGCTAAGAGTGCTTACCCTGCGGTCCCGCGTGCCAACATTACCGATCCCTGCACTAACGTTTAGCATCATATCCAGGTGTTGGCAAAGTTGACTCTGATTTGTCAGTCCCAAATTTTCATTAAAACAGGCTCATCTTTTGGCGTTACTAACTTGTATTGACTCGCAGGTTTTCTACCAAGGGAATTAATTATTTTTTTTCTGGTGTGTGTGGGGGGAGGAAATGGTAAGAAAAGGAGGGAATTTTTCTTTTTTTTCCCCTGAACACAGCCATTCTCCTCTGTTTTCATTCATGTTTATGTAAAATACTACTGAGTAAGACTTATATAAACCTTTGAGTGTGAAATACAGGTTTGTGCATGCTATAGTTGCTGTGCAGTTTATGTGCTATAGCTTCATGACGAGAAACTGTTATTTATACAAATTTATTTAATTAGCCATGAGATTGGAATTGTGAGCATGTACAGACATTTAATGCATGTATGGTAAATATCTATTCAGGTTTAGTTCTGTTGAGCTTGAAAATAATTATGCTGGTGAATTTTTGGGGTGGTATACCTGAGAGGGAGGAGAGTTTAGTAAGATACTCTTTTTAAAAAACAGTTAGTGCCAAGTATCATCAGATGGACAGGGCCTTGTTTCTGAAAACACTGGGACAGGGAACTCGTAAGAGGTTGTGGGAGTCTGGGGCTATTATAAAATTCTTCCTTTCCCCTTTTCTAAAAAGAATAGCTGCTCAGCTACACTCCATGTCTGTGACCCACTGGATGTCAATCTTGGGGAAATGTGGAGAGAATCCCCTTTGTGCTTAAATTTCAGTTTTCAGCTGAGTATCGGAAATGGTAGTGACAACTGTCCTCTCTAGTTAAGGCCCTACCAAAGTCACAGTCCATTTTGGACAATTTCACAGTCACAGGATTTTTAAAATAGTCAGTTTCATGGTTTCAGATGTTTACTTCTGAAATTTCAGAAGTAATTGTAACCATGGGGGCCCTGACCCAAAAGTGGGTCATGGGAAAAGCTACTGTAGGAGGGGTCGTGGGATTGCTACCTTTACTTCTGTGCTACTGCTGGCAGGGGCAGTGCCTTCAGAGCTGGGCAACTGGAGAACAGCTGCTGGCTGAGCTCTAAAGCCAGCACCACTGTCAGCAGCAGCACAAAGCGAGGATTGCGGGATATTGGGGAGAGGATTATAGCCTACGTTTAAGTTTTCCTGTCTGCCTCTCCTCCTGGGTCATGGGTGAAGGGCTAATAGCTGGGGCTGGAACCTCTCCACCTGGATTATGGCCTGTCCCAGCCAGCTGCCATGGAGCTTCCTACAGCTGGGGGGAAGATCCCAGAGGTGGATCTGACCCAGCTCCTGGAGTGGCACCTGCAAGGGAAAAGGAAGTCCTGGCCTACCCAGCCCAATCTGGGATTAGCTGCTGGAGCCTGGCCCACAGTAGGAGCCCATGACTGGTGTGCCCCCAGTCCTGCCCCTCCCATACATTAGCCATATTTCATAAGGATATCAGGTTTCATGGTGCATGATGTGCTTTGCATGATTGTGAATTTGGTAGGGCCCTATCTATAGTGTAAGGGCTGATCTACACTGAAAACTGAAGTTGGCATAGCTACACGTTAGGGTCAGAGACATAACTATGCCAACCTAACCCCCGGTATGGACAGTGCTAGGTCCACGGTGAAGGTGGATTAATTGCGGTGAGGGGAGAATCCCTCCTGTTGCTGTAGTGAGTGTCTACACTGAACTGCCGCAGCTGTGCCATTGTAGCATTTTAAATGTAGGCATACCCTAAAACAGATTGTTGCGATACGGGGCTTGTCTATGTACAGAAGCTGTGCTGGTTTAACTAAGAGAGGTTTTTAAACTGATTTTAATTAAGCCTGTGCAAATCCCTTTGTCGTGACACAATGATTTAAAATTGTTTGCCACCTTAGCTTGTATCTGTAACTTTACCGTTGAAAGCTTAAGTGATATGAATAAGTTTTAAATCTTCAGTGTGACCACAGCAGGTTTTGGACAAGTTTAGCTAAATCAGTTTAAAATAGCACTCTTTGTTAATCCAGGACAGTTTTGCATGTAGACTTTGTGTAAACTGGTGTTCAAAAAAAAGAAGCTCAGACTAAATTACAAAAATTCTGAATAATTAGTCCCTGCCCCAAAAAGTTTACAATTGATCTTTTTGTTCGTGTTTGTACAGGACCTAGTGCAAGGGATCCTGGTCAATGAATGGGGCTTCTAGGTGCTGCTGCAATAGAAATGATAGCTAAATAACAACAAAACATGGGTTCTTCCTGACTTTTGCCCTCAAGTTTCATTTTCAACTACGTGATTCAATGAATTGGGGGTATGGTTACACTTACAGGATTATAGCGCTATTGGTTATAGTGATCCCGTTATACAGCAATATGTATTGTGCTATTGTATGTCCACACTGAGACGCGCCAGCGGTATAGCATGGCCACATTTGCAGCGCTTAATGCGTGGCATTAAGAGTAGCGCATTACGGCATGTATCCCACAATGCATCTCTTCCCGATCTGGTGCAATGCCTTGTTGTAGGGGGGCGTCACTTGCGGGGCATTCTGCATCCTGTTCCAACTACCCATGATGCTTCGTGGCATATCCCAGGGTTTCCATCCACCTCAGACGCCATCTTTCAACAGTTTCAGCAAAGCGCGCTCCATCTTCCATTTTCGTGTGCCGCAATGAATCCACAGCTGCTGAGGGACATGCTGACGACTGTCGCCAGCACATCTCTGTGTGCAGTGGAGTTAATCCTTGACATGCAGGATGACAGTGATGAGTCTGAAGACGAGATCGAAGTGGTGAACGTGTTTGACACGAAGCTTCTTGTATCATTAACGGACATGCTCATGGCCGTTGAATGCCGCTTCTGGGCACGGGAAACAAGCACTGAGTAGTGGGATCGCATCGTCATGCAAGTGTGGGACGACGAGCAGTGGCTGCAAAACTTTCGCACGAGAAAAGCCACTTTCATGGGACTGTGTGCTGAACTCACCCCTGCCCTGCGGCGCAAGGACACCAGATTGAGAGCTGCCCTCCCGGTGGAGAAGCGGGTGGCTATCGCAATCTGGAAGCTGGCCACCCCAGACAGCTACCGATCGGTGGCCAACCACTTTGGGGTGGGAAAGTCGACCGTTGGAGTTGTGCTGATGCAAGTGTGCAGGGCCATTAATCGCATCCTGCTACGAAAAATCGTGACTCTGGGTAATGTGCATGACATCGTGGCTGGCTTTGAAGAAATGGGTTTCCCTAACTGTGGAGGGGTGATAGATGGGACCCATATACCTATTCTGGCGCCCGCCCACCTAGCAGACGAATACGTTAACCGAAAGGGGTACTTCTCCATGGTTCTCCAGGTGCTTGTGGATCACCGTGGGTGTTTTACTGACATTAACGCGGGCTGGTCTGGAAAGGTGCATGACGCACGCATCTTCTGCAACACCGGCCTGTTCACGAAGCTGCAAGCCGGGACTATTTTCCCAGACCAAAGGATCCCCGTGGGGGAAGTCGAAATGCCCATTGTGATTCTTGGTGAACCCGCTTACCCTTTAATGCCCTGGCTCATGAAACCCTACACAGGGAGCCTGGACAGCAGCCAGGAAAGGTTCAACTATAGGCTTAGCCGGTGTCTAATGACTGTGGAGTGTGCTTTTGGGCGTCTCAAAGCCCGCTGTCGCTGTCTTTGAGAGGCTGGAATTGGCTGAGGGTAGTATCTCCGCAGTTATTTCCGCATGCTGTGCCCTACATAATCTTTGTGAGCGGAAGGTTGAAGGCTTCACTCAGGCATGGTCCTCGGAGGTTCACCGCCTTGAGGCCACATACGCACAGCCAGAGAGCAGGGCTCTTAGAGGGGCCCAGCGCGAGGCTGTTAGGATCAGGGATGCCTTGAGGGAGCATTTTGAGGCTGAAAGCCAGTTCTAAAGGGAGATGCAGAGGGAAGGAGGGAGGGAGGGAGTGTGTATTCTTTTAATAGGAACAGGCATTTGCTTTTCTGTAGCCTCTAATAATCTATGTACATTGAATAAAGAAACCCATTTATTAAGAAGACAGTTCATTTATTCAACAGGTAATTCGGTTGCTGAAAGAAAATATTTTGATGCATGTGAGGGGGAAGCGGGGGGAGGTGCAATTGGGGTGGGATGGGGTCAGTCAGAGATTGGAATATGTCCGGATCTCTGAGTCTCCAGTTCCCTCACAGTTGCCGTGTCCCCCAAACTCCATTTGCGGAAGGCAATAAGGCATGTTATTAGGGGTTGACTGCAGTGGATAAGGGTCCTGGGTTTGGAGGTTGCTCGAAGAAGACAGAGGGGTTGGAGGCAGCTGTGGATGGTGATAACCATATAGCTGATGATAGTGGCCTGGAGGGTACAGAGGGCCAGAAGGGGAAGGGTTTTGGGGCAAATGATAAAGGGGGCGGAGAGTGCGGTGCTTCTCCTCCTGAAGGGTGGCAATCCGCTGCATAGTCTCCAATTGAAGCTGCAGTAATGAGAGCAGCTTATCAGTGCTTTTCTGCCGATGAATCGCGTTCTCCTGCCGCGCCTTCTCCCTCAACTTGCTCTGGTCCTCCCTCCACCTCTGTGCAATTCAGTTCTCCGTTACAGCCTGTTGCATTACTTGCTGTACAAGATCCTCTTTGCTCTTTCGTGGCCTCTTCCTCAGTCACCTCAGCCTGTCAGCTGTTGATAACAGCGATGGCACAGGGCTCAAGGCCAATGGTTCTAAAAGAAAAAGGTACATGTAACAGTGGCTCCCTTGTAAACAGCAGACATGCCTATGATTCCCCCGCATTCCCCGTTGGCCTGTCCCGCAGAGAGCACAGAGACAACAATGGAGCCCCTGCCACGGTGAGTCCTCTCCAGAGGCAGGGGGAATGATTGTTTCCTGGCTGTGCTGTGCTATGGCAGGGGGGGAGGAAGTGACGGGAAGTGACGGGAGCCCTACTCTGAACACTGTCCCAACATTCTCCATAGGTGTTTGTCCTGGAAGCTATCTCGCTGCTGCGGGTCACAGAGGAAGAAAGGGAAGGGATTCTAATGAGATGCGGCTTCCGCCCAGGGCCATATGCGGCCTGCCTCTGTGCAGCAATGCTCCCCCCACCCATTGTAGCACAGTGGCGGGGACTAGTGACTGGGACGGGAGCCACGCTGGCTCTCCCGGGAAACCTGCGCAGGCACATTGCAAGTGCTCTTATTGAGACCTTTGAAGAAATTACTGATGACGATTACTGCGAGGTGATAGACTACATCAATGCACTATTCCACATGTAGGCAGGCATGCAAGTATCCGTTTCCACCCCAAGCTGTCTGCCTTCCCAATAGAAAAGCATCTTTACCTCCGCAATCCGCTGCTGCGCTGCCCCCTGCAACCTCCGGACGCTGTGGCTGGCTGCCCTCCTCCTGGCTTGAGAAGAGCTCCTGGCTGCATGCATCCAGGGACTCCTCCGTGCCCTGAGTCGCTGCCGCCGCCTCCTCCTCTTCTTCACCCCCCCCTTCACTCATGGGCTGGGAAGTGTCTATGGTGGTCGATGGAGTGACCGTAGGATCACCACCAAGTATCGCGTACAGCTCCTTATAAAATCTGCAAGTCACCGGGGCTGCCCCGGAGTGGCCGTTTGCCTCGCGGGCTTTGCGATACGCATTCCTAAGCTCCTTTACCTTAACACGGCACTGCAGAGTGTCCCTCTCGTGGCCTCTTTCCGCCAAGGCCCGTGATGTCTGCCCATAGTTATCATAATTCCTGTGACTAGACCACAGCTGAGACTGAACAGCCTTTTTCCCCCAACAGCTGATGAGGTCCAGCACCTCGCTGTTGCTCCATGCTGGGGATCACCTATTGCGAGGAGGCATGGCACATGGAGTCATGATCAATCAGAACGATCACCTGCAAAGATTCCCTGAGAGCACGCCACGCTTGGCTGGAGCAAACAGAAAGGGGATTTTCAAATTTCCCTGGAACTGTAAAGGGCAGGTCTGACGTGTGGTCACCTGAGGACAGGACAAAAGAGTTTGAAAGTGATGAGCAGAGAGGCTCGAACGGGAATTATGGGACAGACTGGAGGCCAATTAATGCACAGTGGGCGTCCACATTCTCGCTGTAGCGCTACAGCCCTTATTCCTCATGCGGAGGTGGATTACCAGGAGCGCTATAACTCCGCGGTTATTGTGCTCTACGTGTCTTGCCAGTGTGGACGGGTGGGAGGTTATAGTGCTTCTGGGGGCTTTATAGCGCTATAAAGTGCCAGTGTAACCATGGCCTAAGTCTTTGGTATCCTTTCATTCTTCTTTTTTTAAACAAAGTTTTTTCCTCACCTCAAAGGGGAGAGCTCCTTCAAGTGATTGCTGCTTGGTCTTTTTCTAATTGTTTCTGGGGTTACCAAGAAAGTGGAGCAGGGCTGGTGTGATTGTTCTGAGGGAGGCTCTCTTGCTTGGATGGAGGGCAGAATTAGGAGTTTGTGTTTCCTGCTACTGCTCTGTTTATGAGACACTTTCTATTTGTTCTGCCACCTTGTTGACTCGAGGACAAAAAGACAGGTGCGTTTTTAGAAATATAAATGCATACAATTTTTTTGTCCCTTTTTTGTGCAGTTTGGAATTTGAGTGTTAACTCTTTTCTCCACAACTGGACTTTAACATTTCTTTCAGTGTTGATGTTTCATAGTAGTTCTCTGGATGTGCAGGCCACCATGGTTTTTCAGACTGTACTGAAAATAGATTCCAATAAAATATGCCACTATCTTTTTTTCAAATGCTGGTGAGTCAGCATTCTAGACCTGAGACAACTTCAGTTTAAATGAAGTTCTCTTACCTAGGTGAGAGTCTTAGTATTTGTTTTTCTTCTCATGGTCCAGTTAATATTGCCTTGCAAGTTATTAAGGAAGAATATTACATACTTGCAATGTTTTCTAAATTCTTAATTTTAACACAGGACATAAATTAAAATCAGTGCTAATGAACTGGCACTCCTGAGCATGAGGGAGGAGAGAAAAAATAAAAATGTAACTCACAGACACAAATAAAGTTTTGATTCTTAAATAACTATAGTGTTTTAAAAGGTTACAAACTAAATTTTTGGAAGAAGCCTTTCTAATAAATTCAAGGGGATGAAACCTTGTGTTCTGACATGTCTGCAGTTAGATAATATAAGAGAAGAAACTGCATTATATTTTTTTGGATTAAGAAGTCTTACGGGGAAAGTGAACAAAAACTTGAGGATGTAGTTCACCAGCTCTAAGTTGGGCTGTTTGGCTGACTAAGGCTATGGCTGCACTTCCACAGCAGGAGTTATGCAGCTGTGCTGCTCTAGTATATATACTTTCTGCAGTGACAGAAGGGGTTTATCTGTACATCCTGTGTGGATGGAAACAGCACTCTGGAGCCTGGCGGCATCGCCACAATGCCACCCAGAACTGGCTGGTGAAAGCCATCCCGTCATCCCTGGGGAAGATCACTATCAACTCCGCCATCACGAGGACAGACAGGTGACTGTGACCCAACATTGTAGTGACCGACACAGAAAAGAAGGTGGTCCTCATGGTAGATGTCACGGTGCCATTTGAAAACAGGTCACTGGCCTTCCACGAGGTCTGAGCACAGAACGTGTTGAAGTATACCCCGCTGGCTGACACTTTGAGAGCCCAGGGCTACGAGGTCCAGATTCACACCCTGGTGGTCATGGGAGCCCTGGGCACATGGGACCCCCAATCTTATTTCTGTTAGCTTAGGTTATAAACTTTCCCAAGGCACAAAATCCTTCTTGTCCTTGGATGGTACCGCTACCACCACCAAGTGATTTAGACAAAGATTCAGGGAAATGACCACTTGGAGTTCCTGTTCCCCCAAAATATTCCCTCGAAGCTGCTTACCTCCTTGTCCTGGGGAGGCTTGAGAATAATATCCTCATCAACTAGTACAAGTGAGCACAGACCGAAACCCCTGGGTTTTTAGGACACTGAAAATCAATCAGGTTCTTAAAAGAAGAATTTTATTTAAAACAAAAGTAAAAGAATTACCTTTGTAAAATCAGGATGAAAGGTAATCCATTGATTACAGGGTAATCAAAAGATTTAAACACAGAGGAACCACCTCCAGACTTAACTTCAAACTTACAGAAAACATGAATAAAACTCTCCTTTACATAGGGAAACTTCACAAGCTAAAACAAAAGGTACTCTAATGCCTTTCCTTGGTTTACTTACTATTTTTTTGTAATCCTAGATGCTTATTTCTGATTGTCTGTAGGAGAGAAACGTTCCTGCCCTGGTCCCTCTCTGGCTTCGAGA
This sequence comes from Dermatemys mawii, assembly GCA_007922305.1. Lineage (NCBI taxonomy): Eukaryota > Metazoa > Chordata > Testudines > Dermatemydidae > Dermatemys > Dermatemys mawii. The sequence goes on along the minus strand of ML677326.1, from coordinate 33,475,091 downwards.
AAACACACACACACAGACCACAAACAAAACCTCCCTCCCGATCCCCCGCACCTCCAGATTTAAAAGTATCTTCTTTCCCCATTGGTCCTTCTGGTCAGATGCCAACTAGGTTATTTGAACTTCTTAATCCCTTACAGGTAAATGATTCTGTACCTCTGGCCAGGAGCGATTTTCTATTATTGCAGACATAAAGATTGTTACCCTTTTCTTTATATTTATGACATCACTGAATTCAGAAATAAGTAGGGCTTTCTGGGAAAAACAAACAAATATCCGCATATACGTGTCCAAATCGTAGTAGTTTATATAACTAGTTAGTAAGGCTTCTGTGAAAAGTGATATTTGTATGTTTGTTAATATAACTTTTCACAGCCTCCCATCTAGCTAGGACAAGGGACTGACCTCTGCTGATGGTCTCAGCAACTAACACCAAGGTGGCTCATTCAGGAACAACAGGAAGGGGAGGGGCTTCTGCTTTGCTTCCCCTCTCCCCAGTCACCAATGGGGAGGCTGTCATGGTAGAAAGAAAAACTGCTCGTGGCCACACTTGAAAAAATTGGCCTAGGGCAGCGGTTCTCAAACTTATGAGAACGCGACCCCTTTTCGCTTCTTGGGTAGCTGCGGCGGACCCTCGTATGTCCACTGAAAAGCCGCCGAATGAATTACTTCCGCATTCGGCGGCTATTTTCGGCGAACATATCGAGCGCTCCCGAAATAGCTCGGTATGTCGGCCGAAAAGCCGCTGAATGCGGAAGTAATTCATTTGGCGGTTTTTAAGCGGTGCCGGGAGCTCGTGACCCCCCTGGGAACGCTCGGCAACCCCCAGTTTGAGAAACCCCAGCCTAGGGAGTCTCTGACCTCATTGTCAGGACAGAGTGAAGTCCTGCTTCCATTGAGATCACTTTGAGTTTTGTCATTGACTTTGGTGGTGCCAGGATTTATATGCCTACTTTTTGAGCAAGAGGACCCAATATAATTCTGAAGGTGCCATGCAAGAACCATCGTTTAGACTTTTGCGTGTGGTGTTGGGGAGTCTGTATGCTGCTGCTTTTTGGGGGAATGTACGTTGTGCCCTGAGACTGAAAATTATGTGCATGATTTATATTTTTAGTGTTCTGAAAGTAGATGTAGTTGTAAATATTTTAATGTTGAAAGAAACACTAGATTTCCATTTAATTTCTTTAGTGTTTACTTACTTTGTGAAATTTTGTTTTAGATAATTTTGAGTAAAGCTTACCTATTGCTTTTGTAACGTGGTACCTTAATCTGGCTTTAGTCTTTTTCTGAACATAATACTCCTCTGTGAAGAGAGACTGACTCTGTCCTTTCCTTCTTTTTTCATGTCACTTCCTCTCTTCTTTACTTCCTGTGTGTCTCACTCAGATCTGCATGATGTGCTGGTAAAGTAAAATGAAGCTCTGCGTTAAAGCCAGTAGCGTAGAAAACATTATGTCTGGGCTTCATACAGTGCTTGTTCTGATAGGAGGCGCTGAATTTGGCTGAGCTGTATCAATAGTGTAAATGAGGTCTACGGGAGGGAAGTCATATAAAGAATATCAGCAGGCTGCAGTTTGATCATCTTTACTTTTTAATGCTAATTACATGTTGGACTATCAAGAGGAACTTTGGTAAAATTTTACAAGGTATTATTTAAGAAAACAACTTTATTCCCATGGTTTTAAACAAGCAGTGTGGTAATACAAATCTCTGAACTATACAGAGGTATAAACTGCTACTTCAGGTGTACCCAGCTTGATCAGATACACTGTTTATCAGTTGTAAATATTGATTGTTCGAACAAAGAACCCTGAAAGGGCATGCCAGAAGATTCATTGGACTAAAACTATGCACAGTTTGGAAAGCAGACATAAAATAGAATTCTTTGCCAATGAATGAAAACATTACATTTTTTAAAGGATATTTTATGTTTAGTAAATAACAGAAAACTAGCTGATGGCAAGTGCTGTAAGTAATCAGACTTGCTTTACAGTGGTAGATTTATCAAGTTACAGTATGAGAGACTTGGAAAAATAAAGAAAATTTAGTATTTAATCTCTGGTTTTGTATAGTCTCCGTGTGTGTATATGTATATATATGTGTGTGTATATATATGTGTATATATAGTATAAACAGATTGATCTTTGTTGCAAAGAGGGTTTATTCTGAGAGAATCTGAATCTGTAGTTAAACAGCTTCAAAGTATGGTATATATTAACTTAACCAGTAATTCTTATTCTATTTTATTATATGGTTGCAAATGTAGGCGAGTGGGTCATTCATGGGACGGCCTGGTGCTCAAGAGTACAGAGAGCACAGTTATGGTGTCAAATATGAAATCTGTTACAAATACATAATACTAAACAAGTATTCTGTGCGAAAGAAACTTTATCACTCAGTACACTACTGCAAACATTAGAGCTGATTTGGACGCTGCAGGAGGGGAACCAATCTGTCCCATCTGTTTTCCCTGAACTGCCAAAAGAATGGACAGTGACTGTAGGCCAGTGATTCCCAAACTTTAACAACCTGTGAACCCCCTTCACTTAAATGTAAAACCTTGTGGACCCCCTCCTAAAAATGAATATTTCCAGGGATTTTCTCCTTTATCTGACTATAAATTATAAAAGCAGTGACCTTGGAATTATAAAATTTGTTTTTATGACATGCTTATTACACACTATTATTAATTATCATTACAGTATTTTTATTACATTGTGAAAACGGCAACACTTTTCCGAGATCTCACTTTTGTAGCTTGTATCACTTTGAATAAGCCTGTTATAAGACAGTGCTCCTGTGTTTCATCAAGGAGTATCAGATGTGAAACAGCATAAAGGTGTTTAAGAAGCCATCTCAAAGAATTCCTCCTACACAAGCATTCAGGTTTTGATCAGTCCAGGCAAACAATGCATGTTACAACAAAGCTTAAACTTGTTTTTCATAATAATTTTATAAACATTTTCATAATAATGTAGCTACCTGTTTAATTTTAAAAATAGTAAAAAAATAAAAATAAAAAATATTCACCTCCCTTTCCATTTTTTATAAGGAATTTTGATGTTTAAATCTCCTCAGTGTGATAGATATGCTTGCTTTGATCTGTTTAGGTCTTGGAAGTCCATGGGATCTGGGATGTTGGCCCTGTGCTGCCTTGGGTCCCTAGCTTTGGGGACAGCTCTGTCCGCCATTAGGGAATTTTTTCCCAAGACCCCCATGTAACATTTCGAAAACCCCCAGGGGTTCACGAAGCCTAGTTGAGAACTAGTGCTGTAGGCTAATGGTGATTCTGTAAAAGGAGAGCAGCAGTATCAGAGATGAAAGAAATGATAAAGGCAGTATTAATGCTAGCAGACAAGGAGCTGTTGCTTTTGCAGGACATAAATCCGTGCCTGTGATCCTTGTAATATAAAAAACTTTAAACATAAAGTAGGGGGAGAGTTTGCATTATATTGCAGTGATTTTTGTCTCATTGTTTTGATGACTAAATGGCCTTCTCAAGCTCCACTCTTGTCATCACAACCCATAGTTCTTTTATTTTTATGTCCGAACATTTTGTCTTGCTGATATGCAGGTAATACAGCACTGAGTTCTAGCATTGGGATAAATGAAGAGATGGTATAAAACATGTAATTTAATGATAGATAGTGAGGTGAAACATTTTAACTTGATTTTTTTTCCTGCTATATCCTTCTGTTTTTTCTGAAGGTGGTCAAACATTTACATTTCTTGAATCAGTGCTGAATGGAGGAATAGAAGATCAACGCTATGTCTGTGTGATTGTGATTAGAAACCCTTAAGAATGCTAGTCTTTAGATGAGTTTTATCATCGTTGGTGCTTCTGCTTTTTAGGTAAGGATTAACCAGAGATGGAGAAAAATTCAAGCCAGATACTCAAATTCTATCAGTTTGTTTTTTAAACAATGAAAAACACCTCAAAGTCCAGATCATATATAGAACTTAAATCTTAAACCTCATTATTAGTGTTAAAATGTGCAAGAGAATTCTGAAGTACCATTTTTAGTGGGTGTCTATCCTATAATCTTAGGTTTTCCATAGCTAGATGGGGACACTCTGGAAAAGGAGTAAAAGGTGGAGAAATAACATAATAGAAGCAATTGGGTTACTATATACTGTACACTGGTCAAATCAGGAAAGCCTGTGCCAGACTGAGCTTTCATTTAGGCTATGTACACCCTAGTAGCATTTTATCAGTACAGGAATATCGGTACACTATACTGCCAAAGTGCTCCTAGCGTGGATGCAATGCTGGTATAGTCACACCCCTCTTCTCCCTCCCCCCCCCCCAAAAAAAGGGGGCAAAATAAACTATACCAGTAAAGGCACAGTTTTGCTGATGTAACTGCATCTAGAGTCTTCTGCCAGCACAGCTACATTGATATGGGAATTGCGCCACTTTGCACCCCTGACAAAGACTGTAATGTACACCTCACCTAAACCCCTCAGGGTATTTCTACACAGCAGTTATACACCCTTGCCAACATCAAACCTGTTGGCCAAGGTTTATGTCTACACTGAAATTAAAAACCCACTGATTGCCAGTTACTGTTAACATGCAAAATATGTGGTGAGTTAGTGATGCCAGTAGATCTGAAGGTCCTAAAGTAAAGTGTAATGCAGACTTTTAAAATCCCTTCGGCTGACTCCAAGTGTTTGTTAGTCTCTCCCATCTAAAGCAAATGTAACTTTATGGAGGATTTGATTTTGATGTCAGAATGTAGCTGAAAACAAGTGTATGCTTCCATTATTTAACCGTTAGTATATTGGAGCACAAGTTATTTATATATCCTAAATGGAAAAGATGTACATCCCCCGCCCCTTTAATTCTCAAGTTAGTAATGACTTCAGAATTGAGGCCAGGTCTAAAATAAAACTTTTGCTAGTAGAGCAGTGTTTGATTAGACAGGTGACTTTTCTGTACTGGCAAAGCCCTAGTATGTACGCAGTTACCCTTGCAGAAGCACTCTTTTGCTGGTATAAGCTGCATATACACTAGGAATGTTTGTTGGTGTAGCTAAATTGGTCTTACAAATAATAGCTAAGGCTCTCAGAAATTTCACTTGCACTGGTTTAAATATACTGTTTTAGAAATTTTAGTGTCTGTAAGCAGACCCCAAATCCTTATCTTGAAAACATCTTGCGTTTGACTTACATTATGCATTTCAAAAATCTAACCAAACTCAGTACATTTTGTCATTTGCATAGTTACTTAGATGGATGACGAATAGTTTGCAGGAACAAGTTCTATGATTACTATAAGATTAAACAATTTCTTCAAAACACTTTGTTTTCAAACAGAATTTCATTGTGCTAGTGCTATCATACACTTCTTCCTTTGGGGAGAGAATAAAAGAACCAATAAACCACATATGACAGATGTTAGTTACATTACTTAATGTATTACTGGAGGGCACGCTATAGTACAGTTTTGAGGCTCATATATGAACTAGTATTTCTCTGCATTTGATAATATTTGTGACTGTCTTCAGTACCTCATCTGCATATCTGCTTTTCTTTCGCTCAGCCCTTCCATGTTTGCTTTTATTCTTTGTTGCTAATATCCACAGAAAACTCAGATCTTCATTCTCATCTAAAGAAAGTGCTTCTGGCTTCTCTTCTGCCAATTTAATTTTTAAGAGCTGTACTTCTTTAGAAAAGGTGGCTGATAATGGTGCTCTTTTAAGCAAATCTTTTTTTTATGTAGTGACTTCTCATGAGCTGAAGTTTTTAGGAATGATGCTCTGGAAAAGCGCTGCTCAGTGATTCTCCATCTCCAGTATATAAAGTGATGTTTGGAATGATGATGACTTGGGGAAAATAAAACTAAGTAATAATCAGCATGAATTTATCAAGAACAAAATCAACCTAATAGCTTTCTTTGACAGGGTAACAAGCCTTGGGGATAAGGGAGAACTGGTAGATGTGATATATCTTGACTTTAGTAAGGCTTTTGATACTGTCTCACATGACCCTGATAAACAAACTAGGGAAATACAACCTAGATGGAGCTACTATAAAGTGGGTCATAACTGGTTGGAAAGCTATTCCTAGAGGGTTATCAGTGGTTCATAGTAAAGCTGGAAGGGCATATTGAGTGGAGTCCTGCAGGAATCAGTTTTGGGTCCAGTTCTGTTCAATATCTTCATCTATGATTTAGATAATGGCATAAAGAGTACACTTAAAATTTGCAGATATCATTAAGCTCAGGGGCAGGATTGCAAGTGCTTTGGTGGATAAGAATAAAATTAAAATGATCTGGAGAAATGGTCTGAAGTAAATAGGATGAAATTTAATAAGACAAATGCAAAGTACTCCATTTAGGAAGGAACAGTCGGTTGCACACACACAATGGAAAATGACTTCCTAGGAAGGAATACTGCAGAAAGAGATCTGGGGATTGAAGTGGATCACAAGTTGATGAGTCAACAGTGTCATGCTGATGAAAAATTAGCAAACATCATTCTGGAAATTATTAGCAAGCGTTGTAAGCAAGATATGAGTTAATTCTTTTGCTCTACTCTGTGTTGATTAGGTCTCAACTGGAGTATTGTGTCCAGTTCTAGGTGCCACATTTCAGGAAAAATGCAGACAAATTGGAGAAAGTCTTCAGAAGAGCAACAAAAATGGTTAAAGGCTTGGAAAACATGATCTATGAGGGAAGATTGAAGAACTTTGGGGGGTTTTTTTGTCTGGAAAAGAGGAGACTGAGAAGGGACATACGTTTTCAAGTACATAAGTTGTTACAAGGAGGAGGGAGAAAAATTATTCTCAACTTCTGGGGGTAGGAGAAGCAGCAGTGGGCATAAATTGCAGCAAGGATGATGTAGGCTGGACATTAGGAAAAACTTCCTATTTGTCAGGGTGATTAAACACTGGAATAAATTGCCTGGAGAGGTTGTGGAATCTCCATCCTTGGAGATTTTTAAGAGCAGGTTAGACAAACACCTGTCAGGGATGGTCTAGATAATATTTAGTCCTGCCATGAAGGCAGGGGATTTGACTAGATGACCTCTCAAGGTTCTTTACAGTCCTATGTTTCTGTGGTGATCCATCAATGAATGCTTGCATAACCATGAAGTACCCCTTTCTGTTTGTCCTCAGAAGCAATTTGAGCTGAGGGTGGTGTCAGAATTTGGAAAAGCATCTTATCTGTTGCCCTACCGTGACCGAGGAATCCCCATTTCATCAAATCATCTATTGTTTTGTGGACGCGTCCAGCCCAACAAGCCTGTGAAATAGGAGATGTTTAATTGTCTTACAACTGCATGATAACTGCCTCCAGTGTAGACATCCAACACCCAGTTGATTGCTCACCCTCTAGTAGGAAGTGGGGTTGCAAGCTTCCAGAGAACAATTACCACCCATTTCTCTACTGTTGGAGCAGCTCTCATCTTGGTGTTTATGCGCTGTAGTGCTGGGATGAGTGTGGCCTTCCGCATACAAAAGTTCTGGAGCCATTACTGATCATCCCAGATTTGCATTATGATCCAGTCCTACCACTACAGTGCTTGTAGTACAGGCCCCCAAAACACTGGTGCACTGTGCAGTTTGTCAGTGAATACCTACAGTAGCTGGTTAGCTTTTTTTGCTATCTCTACTCATCCTCCGTGTCCCCTCTGTGTCTCAACAGTGTGGTTCTTGCAAATATGAAAAAAACCCTTATCCTGTCCTTAAAATGGGCAAGAGAAGCTCCATTGATCTGTGTGGCTTCCAGTAGGGAGGTGAAAAAACTGCAAAAAAGTAGCCAAATGTTAGCTCTCTCTGCTGAAATGGCTGTGAGTAGCAATATTCCTTCCATAAGAACTTCTGTGGGTAAAACTTTTTTTCGTGTAAACAAGTTCTTGGTGGATGCCGCCACTTTTCTGTCAGAATTTCTCTGCTCACTTTTGGGGAAGGTTGCAGTTCTAGGTTTTCTTCATGTAACATCACTATTCAGATCCTTCAACATTCTTGCTAAAGACATCCAGCAAGAAGGGAATGGTGAGGATCTCGCTTATGTATTTCAAATTTAAGTTACATTTACTTAAATGTAGTTTTCGTATTAAATTATTTAAACTGCACAAATGTTGAGGGTTCTTCTTTCTGGAGGGGAACAAACTTGCTAGAGATCTTTCACTTTTTGCACAAACTTCATAGAATTCTTAACCGACTTGCATTCCCCTCATCCTCTTTTTTCAAGCCATTTTGTGCAAACACTTTCTTTTAGTTACTGCAATAACAATATATCTGTTAACATACCTTATACTCTATACTATATCTTTTTAAAATTTTTAATTATATTTGAAATACAAAATTAAATATTTGTCTGCTGCATTCCAAGCTATATTGCGATTTGAGTCCATACTTACAAAATATTTAAACCTAAACTGCACAGGTTTCTTCTTACTTCCTCCTCCTTCACACTCACATGGATATGGACTTCCTCTCTCTTTCTCAAACTTACTTACATCCATAATTATGTTTAAAAAAAAGTCACGACACTTCTGAAGACTGAGCTGCAGCATTTCCTTTTTCCATCCCAACTGTTGCTGATGTCACAGTACCATAAGTCCAGGAATATTGCAAAATTCAAGGGAAATGAGATTGTGTGTGGGGAGAAACAAAAGCAGGAACTGGTTGAATGGGATAGAAGCCAAGCATCTGAGCAGGACAGAGGAAGCTAGCAAGGTTGTCACAGGTAACTGTAGACTTCACTGCTAAGGCAGAGAGCCTGCCTTCATCATGCCTAGTCCATAAGTGGCTCGGAGATATTTGGAGAGTGTTCTTGTTTTAGGCTGTCTTGGATAGGAGAATCCATTTGCCCAGTTGTTTTCACACCTTTCTTAGTTTTCCACTGTTGTTGGGTCTTTCTAATTTAGCCAGGGGTGACGCTAGCCATTAGGCGACTTAGGCGGTCGCCTAGGGCAACAGGAATTGGGGGGCGGCATATTGGCGGTCTCGGTGGCATTTCGGTGGTGTCTGCTCCTTGCCGATTTGGCTGCTGGCGTCAATTCAGCGGTAGCTTCTTGGCAGTAAGGAATTTTTTTTTCTTCACCACTTAGGGTGGCCAAAGAAGCTGGTGCCAGTCCTGAATTTAGCCATATTACTTTCTTTCCAAACTTCAAAATTTATTTGGGGGATAGAACAGGGAGGAAAGAGGGATGACAGTGGAAAGGAAAGAATTCCCGCATTCTCTGCAATATTTATATCTTAAGGTAAGGCAGACCTATAAATTGATCTACTGTGATTTAGTAGCAGGGACAGACGGTATGTAGAAACAATTGGAATACGCCAAATTCTATGGCACAGATAAAACCAAAATTGGTCTCTTAATCAAAGTAAGCCATATACAGTGAAATCTGAAACATTGACTACTGTCTTTAAAACATTTGCATGTATTTCCTATTCCAGAAAGGCCAATATGTCTCTGTCTATACCAGTAAACTTTTTTATTCAGATAATTAGTGACATTTTTGTGAGAGCTTAAATGCCAATATAGAATCAATCTTTCACTTACGTTGTATGTACAAGTTCTTCGCACAAGCTGTGCTTTTTTCCTTTCAGATTTAGAAGATTTTATATTGTAGACTCTTACATAGCAAGTCATTAAAGGTGACTAATTGCTTTCACTTTAACATCTGCTGTGTATGTATGAAAACCTGATTTCCTAACCATTTAGCACATTTTGTATTCCGTAAGGTACAGAGAGCAGATTAGACAAAGTCTGTTCATAAAAACTTCACTTGGTATAAGCAAATAATGGATGTAAACTTTTTTTCAGTGAGAAGCATTAAAGTTTCAGGTTGGTCCAAACTGTGTATTAATATTATGGGGAGGAAATAGAAACTAACTTTTAAGTAATTGTATTGAAGTACAGTTAAACAAAATAACTCACACCTTGTTGATCTGTATGAGGTGGAAATTGAGAGGAAGAGTAAAAGAAGATATTTCTGCTGTAAAAGCCTCTTTATATGTCTTGCGGCATCCCAGTATGGGAAGAACAGGTTGCCCCGGGTTGCCAACCTGTGGCTCTTCAGAAGTTAATATGGGGCTCCTTGTATAGGCACCGACTGAAGCTAAAGGCACCAAATTTCCAGTGTGCTGGGGGGTGCTCATTGCTCAGGCCCTGCTTTCTCTCCACTCCTTCCCCCCATCCCCTGAGCCTGTCATGCCCTCATTCCTTGCCCTCCCCACCGAGCCTCCTGCACACCACAGATGATGGGGTGAGAAGGGGAGGCGCTGATTATTAGGGCTCCTGGTGGGTGGGAGGCATTGGGAGTGGGGAGGAGAACTGATGAGGGGGCTGCTGACGAATTACTGTGGCTCTTTGGCGATGTATATTGGTAAATTCTGGCTCCTTCTCAGGCTCAGGTTGGCCACTCCTAGGATTGCCTCTTCTAAATTTGGTGATATCTTTTTCCCATTACAAGGGTCTGTCCTAAACATAGGCGCTGACTTTGTATGCTCCGGGGCTAGAGCACCCATGGAAAAAAGTAGTGGGTGCTCAGCACCCACCCCCCAATCACTTGTTTGGTGGGCCCTACAGCTCAGCTCCTCCCCTGGGCTTCCCACCTGATGCTGATCAGCTGTTCAACGGTGGGAAGAGGCGCTGGGGGCGGGGAGGGGAAGAGAGGGACTGGGAAGAAGCAGAGTCAGGGTGGGGTATGCTTGTGGGGTGTTGGGGCAGGACGAGGCTTGAAACTTGCAGGGAGGGCTGAGTGGGGATGGGGCACTTCCAGGGAAAGCTGAAAAGTTGGCGTCTTTGGTGCTAAATCCAGTTTCCACTCAGATAGGGAAGATATGGATTCTTCCATAAAAAAAATTGAGACACTGGAAGATAAGAGCTGCAAGGGTCCTATTTTTAAAGTGGTGTCAAATTATCCTTGAGTCCAAGGGGAGGTAATGGGGTTATTTAGTGCTTCTGAGATGTAGGTGTGGATAATACTTATCCACAGGGGGATGGGAGTGGGAGGAATGAACATTCATTGTGGTAGGACCAAATGATGAATGATAGGGGAGGTATATAAACAATTGCATGTTCATTAATGTTAATGGTCAGGTATCTGGTTTGCCTCCAGTAGAACCTGTTCAGTATTTTAGATTAGCTGTGGACTGCTTTTCATTTTACATCAGATCCATTTCCAGTCTTCATTCCACTGATCTTTTTTTCCATTTTGTCCTGGATAAGGATGAGTAATGGATAGTATTTAGCCACTGGTAACTTTGGGTAGCATTGTGGAAGTCTGTTTGCTTTGGAGATAAACTTCCTGAGTGGTGAGGCGTTGAGCATGTGGGTGCATCTGGGTATGGCTTAAACAGCAGTTTCAGAGGCATAATCCTAAGAGCAGATAGTACTCCAATGGAGCATACTAGCTGCAGAGATGCAGATATGCTTCCAATTCAATGAACTATTGTAACAATCTGACAGTACATAAAGTTCCTCTTTCGGATAGTACAGAAAGTATTGTAAAACGGGCCATCTTTATGGTGATAGCCCTAGGCACTTTCTCATTGTTACCAGATGTGTAAGCTGGATTTCAACATTAATGATTTTCTGTCTTAAATTCTATGTCTGAGCTAAACAAAATAAATTCATAATATCTTTAAGGATCTGGATTAACATGAACTTTAACTATATTCAAAGAAAGTTTGATATCTTCCCTCCTGTTTTGAAATATAATGAATGTTTGTGGAAGGAATGTTGCTTAGTGGGTAGAGCTGGGGCCGCTGGGGCCACTGGGGCAAGACTCTTGACTTCCATTCCCAGCTCTGCCACTGAATTGCTGTGTCCTTAAGCAAGTTGCTTCACCTTTTATGCTCGTTTTGCCATCTGTAAAACAGAAAATACTTACTCATAGGGGCTTGGGGCTTAATTCATCAATGGACCTGGATCCATCTGTGGAAAGACTCCCACTGACTTCAGTGGTCTTAATATCAGGCTCATAATTCATCCAATCCTTTGAGATCCTAAAGTCAGAGCTGCTTGAAAGTGTAAAGTATTATCTGGAACTGTGCTTCATAACCATATATTTATTTTACATAGGAAATCAAGATTTTCCTAATATTTTGGCAAGCTATGGTTTAGAAACTACTACACTTAAAACTTCTGGTGATCACAAAGGAAGTGGTGTGCATCCAGAATATGTTGCTTATGGATTGGTTCCTGTCTTTTTCATCATGGGCCTTTTGGGGATCCTCATCTGTCACATGCTTCAGAAAAAAGGATATCGATGTACAACAGAGGCCGAGCAAGAAATTGAAGATGAAAAACTTCAAGAAAAGATAGGTAAGAAATCTCAATTTTTTTTGTTCATTTTTATTCAGTATGTTACTAATTTGGAATATCCGTAGCTGGACTCTTCTTCCCCTCCCCCTTATCATACATATTCTCTATTAAATAATCTAGGAACATCGATTTAACAGACAATCAAATGGTAAATGTGTTTGGCCATTCCCAACCTAACCAAGTGACCTCCATTAGGAAATTCTACCAATTCCAAGTGCCAGTCCTTTCTAAAATATACTTTTAAAACCTTTTTTTTTGAAGGATCATAGTGCCCAAAATACTTCATAGGGACAAGGTGGGTGGGGTAATGTCTTTTATCGGACTAACATCTGTTGGCGAGAGAGACATGGGCTCTTAGTGTCTCTCCCACTTTGTCTCTTTAATATCCTGGGACCAACACGCTACAACAACACTGCGTACAAAATAGTTTATAGCTTTTGTGACTATAAACAGAGATCTGAGTTGCTAACCCACTTGTCTGTATTTCAGCTGCTGTCAGCAGCAGTAGTATGCCGTGCATAACTCTTTTAAAGATTTAATATTCATAAACCAGCTCTTTTTTTTAAAGTGAACTTTTTGGTGGGTGTTTAACAATGCAGATACTTTAATTTTATTTGAGTAAATTTAATACTCTAGTACTAGGATTTCCACCCTCTCTCTTCTCCCCTGTTGTGATGGATTGAAACATTGGTGTGCTCTGGCTATATTCTTTGGTGTCAAGCCTTAACACATTTGTTGCTGTCACTGAAACACAATAATACCAAGATGAGAGCACCTCTGCCAGTTGAGAAGTGAGTGGCAATAGCCCTGTGGAAGTTTGCAATGCCTGACAGCTACCAGTCAGTTGGGAATCAATTTGGAGTGGGCATATCTACTGTGGGGCTGCTGTGATCCAAGTAGCCAACTTGATCACTAACCTTCTGCTATCAAGGATAATGACTCTGGGAAATGTGCAGGTCATAGTGGATGCCTTTGCTGCAATGGGGTTTCCTAACTGTGGCGGGGCAATTGACAGAACGCATATCCCTATCTTGGCATCGGACCACCTTTGTAGCCAGTACGTAAACTGCAAGGGGTACTTTTTAATGGTGCTGAAAGCACTGGTGGATCACAAGGGATGTTTCACCGACATCAGTGTGGGATGTCTGGGAAAGGTGCATGAAGCTCGCATCTTCAGGAACTCTGGTCTGTTTGAACAGCTGCAGGAAGGGATTTACTTCCCAGACCAGAAAATTACTGTTGGGTATGTTGAAATGCCTATAGTTAACCTCGGAGACTCAGCCAGCCCTTACTGCCATGGCTAATGAAGCCGTACACAGGCAGCCTGGATAGTAGTAAGAACTAGTTCAACTATAGTCTGAGCAAGAGCAGAATGGTGGTAGAATGTGCATTTGGACATCTAAGAGCTCACTGGCGCTGTTTGTTGACGAGGTTAGACCTCAGCGAAACCAATATTCCCATTGTAATTGCTGCTTGCTATGTCCTCCACAATATCTGTGAGAGTAAGGGGGAGACGTTTATGGTGGGATGGGAGGTTGAGGCTAATTGCTTGGTGGCAGGTTTCGCGCAGCCAGACCCCAGGGCGATTAGAAGAGCACAGCTGGGCATGCTGCGCATCAGAGAAGCTTTGAAAACCAGTTTCATGACTGGCCAGGCTATGGTGTCTCATTTGTGTTTTGTTACTCCTTGATGCAAACCCGCCCCCTTGGTTGACTCTAATTACCTGTAAGCCAATCACCCTCACCACTTCGATCACAGCTTGCAAAGGAAATAAAGTCACTGTTGTTTCAAAACCATGCATTCTTTATTAATTGATTAAAAATATAGGGAGATAACTCAACAAGTAGCTCAGGTGGTGGGGAAAGGGCAGAAGTAAGGGGAGGAGGGAAGGACAAGGCCACGCTACAAATTAAAACTTATTGAATACCAGCCTTCTGTTGCTTGGGCAATCTTCTGGGGTGGGGTGGCTGGGTGCCTGGAGCTCCCCCTACCCCCTATGTTCTTGGACATCTAGGTGAGAAGGATATGGAACTTGGGGAGGAGGGCAAGTTGTTATAGAGGGGCTCCAGTGATGGTCTGTGCTCAGGCTGCTTTTCCTGCATCAGATCCACCAGACACCTGAGCATGTCTGTTTGCTCCCCCCGTTAGCCTGAACATCACGCTCTTGCCTCCTCTCATCATGCTCACTTGATTCTGTCCTGGACTCTGCCATTGTTTGCCTCCACGCATTCAGCTGCGCTCTATCAGTGTGGGAGGACTGTATGAGCTCAGAAAACATGTCATCACAAGTGTGGTTTTTTTCACCTTCTCATCTGCGATAACGTCTGGGTTGGAGATGATAGGGGGAGCGTAGAAACATTTGCATCTGCAGGAGGAAAAATGGGAGAGTAGAAGTTAAAGATACATTTTAGAGATCAAAAGGGAGACTCTTGCATAGTGAATCAAGCAATTTACAGCAAACAGCACATGTTCTTTTGATACGAGGTTGCATTTTGCCTTTTGTATTGAGTGCCTGCCAGTTTGGTGTGAGACATCTCACAGGGCTTGGCAACAGAGTTCAGCTTGCAGGAAGCCATGGTAAGCCAAAGGGCACATGGAGTTGGCTTTTTACTCTTTCATAATATGTGGGAATGGTTTCAAACTGCGGTGTCCTCGTTTCCTATACCAAGCAATGCCCGCTGCGTTGGCCATTTAAAAGGCAGGGCTGCAGTTTTTGGGTGGATGTGCAGCACAAACTCTCCCCCCTCCCAATTCTTTGGGATGATCCCTTCACCCCTTCCCTCCACCACATGGCTGTAATCAGGGATGATCCCTTTCAGCCAAATGCAAACAGCTCAGCATGAACGGACACCTCTGAGTGTCCTCTTAAACAAATTCCCCTCTTTCAACCAGCTGACCATGATTGATATCACTCTCCTGAGGTTAACAGTGAGAGAGAAAGAATTAATGTTCCTTGAATGTGACCAAAACCCAGGATCATTTGCTGCCATGGTTTGTGCCGCAATGATTCCAGACTACTTGCTACTGGCTTGGCATGGTAAAGTGTCCTACCATGGAGGATGGAATAAGGCAGCCCTACTCAGAAACCTTCTGCAAAGGCTTTCAAGGTACTTCCAGGAGAGCTTCATGGAGATGTCCTTGGAGGATTCCCTCTCCATCCCCAGACACGCTAACAGACTTTTCCAGTAGCTGTACTGGCTGCGAATGCATCCCAAGTTTTCAGGGCATATGAATCATTAAACACAATTGTTTTTAATCCCTGTATTTTATTTACAAAGGTACACTCACCAGAGGTGCCTTCTCCAGCTTCATGGTCCAGGAGCCCGCATTGGGAAGGTATTGGCTCCAGGGTGATGAAAAGTTCCTGGCTGCCGGGGAGAAAGGATTCTCTGCTTGCCTGCTGTGTACTCTTTTTTTTTTTTTTTTTTTTCTTCCTCTACAAAATCCTCCTCCCTGTTTCGTGAGACTCTGCCCTTGCAGGTGTCCATAGACAGTGGTGAGATAGTGGTAGGGTCCCCCCGGCCCCCAGAATTGCATGCAGCTCATCATATTAGCGGCATGTATAGGGTTCTGACCCGGCGCGACCATTTGCCTCCTTTGTTTTCTTCGTAGGCTTGCCTGAGCTCCTTAATTTTCATGCAGCACTGCTGTATGTCCCTGTTGTAGCCACTGTCCATCATGCCCTGGGAGATTTTGGCATATATATTGGCATTTCATCTTTTTGAACAGAGTTCTGCCTGCACAGAGTCTTCTCCCCATACAGCGATCAGATTCAGTGTCTCCCGTTCGGTCCATGCTGGAGGTCTTTTGGGATTCTGGGACTGCATGGTCACCTGTGCTCCTGAGTGAACCAAGCTGGCCAAACAGGAAATGAAATTCAAAAGTTCCCAGGGCTTTTCCCTGGCTTGTGCATCTGAGTTGAAAGTGCTGTCCAGAGCAGTCACAATGGAGCACCCTGGGATAGCTCCCGGAGGCCAGTACCAATGAATTGTGTCTGCAGTACCCCAAATTCGACCCAGCAAAGTCAATTTGAGCGCTAATCCCCTCGCCGAGGAGGAGTACAGAAGTCGATTTTAAGAGCCCTTTAAGTTGACAAAATGGAGTTGGTTCTGTGGATGCATGGAGCATCAAATTGGTCTTACTTTACCATAGGAAATACATTTCTAGGAGGCTGTGATACTGACTATATGTTGTTGTTTCCCCCCATAGAAATGAATGAAAGTGTAAATGACAATAATGATACTGTGGGACGAATCGTCAACATCATTATGGAAAATGAAGGTACAATTTAAAAACAGTTTACCATGTTCTCCCTTAAAGATGTGAATCCCTCTGAAGCAGCTTGATACCATGTAGCTTTTTAAAGTGTTTCCATAGTGTATTATAGGGCTTGCTTCATTCTGATACTCTCTCATACCTTCTTGTTTGCACACGCTTAATGTTCTGAAATTGCTTTGTGAATGAGACTTTCCATATCTTATCTAAAGCTAATTTGTTTTTCTTTTGGAAGGTTGGTTCATGTCAGAACTTTAACTTGTTTCTTTCACTGACAGAAGTTGGTCCGATAAAAGATATTAAAGATACTATCTCACCCATCTTGTCTAATATCCTGGAACCAACACAGCTATAATACTGCAAACTTTCTTTTCCTGTCATTTCTATTTTTTTTTTAATTTTGCGGTGTTTGCAAGAGCCTGAATTTTCTTATTTTTAAAAGGAAAAGATAAAAGAACTAGTTTGTTTGCTTAATGGTAATGTCAAATCCTATTTGGGAGCATTTAAATACTAGCATCACAGTGAATGGCTTGGAATGGAGGGGCAAGTTCCAACTGCTGCACATGTGTGACTGAGGCAAAGGTTTTCAGTAAAGTAGAGAAAACAGGATTGCAGCAGTGCTGTTTACTTTGTGATGGTTATATGTAAGAAATGGAAAAAGAAAAATGTTTGAACAGGGACAAGAATGCTTCTGAGCAGCTATATAGGCATGTTATGTAAGATTTTCCTCTTGTAACATCACATCACATTCTGCCTGCCTGGCCAAACAAAGAGCTAAATGGTTAGGAAAATGTTTTTCTGCTTTGTTTTCAAATTTTGTATTTTGCATTTGTGTAATTCAAATACTTTCTTAAACATTAAACTCAGTCCCCTGACTACAAGTATTTTGGATTTGTTCAATAAAATTGGTTTAGAAAAAGATTGTAGAAGAATTTTTTAAAAAACTGCTGAAAAGATACACTAAGTGGTTTACTGAAGAGCTTTAACAATTACCGAAATGTAGAACCCCCCTCAGTATTTTATATATGTGTAAGCAGCATATATCTGTGTATCTACCCTTTCCATAAATGCACCATATTATATTCATGTTTCAATGTGTGAGCGTATATACGTGTTAAAACATTAAAGTAAACGCTCTACTTTATTTCAAGTTAGTTATTGTCTAGTCAAAGTTACTTAAGGACAGAAGCTTGCCTGTAGCTTGGCATGCAGGGGAGCAATGAAGTAGAATGGCCGTGGGTCCAAAACAGGAGAGTGGTGCCTGTGTAGCACTCTTCTCTGCAATATTGATGGAATCTGCTCTTTGCAACATCACACAATTGGGATTACCTGGGTTTTTAGAGAGTTGTTGGACCTTAATCAGGGAGTAGCTGCTCTGCATTGAACTGCTCTTCTAGTAGTTCTGCCAGTGTAAATTTACGTACAAGTTAAGACTGCCCTTACACCATTAACTTCTCCTTTGTGGCGTCCAAGCTGCAGTGCATAGCTGAGCTAGTGATCTAGTAGCAGTACAGCTCTAGGAATATGCCAAAAGAAATGCAAAGGCTAGTATAGGGGTAGGCAACCTATGGCATGGTTGCCAAAGACGGCACGCGAGCTGATTTTCAGTGGCACATACGCTGCCCAGGTCCAGGCCACCAGTCCGGGGGGCTCTGCATTTTAATTTAATTTTAAATGAAGTTTCTTAAACATTTTAAAAACCTTTTTTACTTTACGTACAGCAATAGTTTAATGATATATTATAGACTTATAGAAAGAGACCTTCTAAAAATGTTAAAATGTATTACTGGCACGCACAATCTTAAATTAGAGCGAATAATGGAAGACTCGGCACACCACTTCTGAAACGTTTCCGACCCCTGAGCTAGTATCTATGTGGATGTCCTGGAAGCTGAGAGAATGGGATCAGATTTTTCTCTGGAAAATATGGGCTTTTCACAGTTGAAGGGTCGCAGCTTCTGGCCTTTCTGTACATTCATAAATACCCCGAAGAGAGAATGTGGCAGCAATTCAGAATTCACTTGTTATAATTGGAATTCTTTTTTTGTGCAGGTTGGGAGTAACTGGCCCTCAATATGTTGCTTTGAATATATCTGCCTACAGTTCTTAAACTGTAGTGTCCTTGAAGTTGTGTAGTACTAGTATGGACTGTTAAAGAGTTGCTTATTTTACCTGAAGGCCGCTTTATTTTAATAGCGGCTGAAATGATTAATTTGAGATCTATCCAAATAATTAAATATTCATTAAGTCTACTAATCTTTGACTTGTGGCCTGGGAGTGCTTTTCAGACAGAGTCATCAGTACTGATAGATTGTATACATGGTATTAATGGTAAGCATTCTCATAACATGAACAATAATATATGTGCTTTGTATTGGGACTGAGATGTGCTCTATAGCAAGAGTAACTTTACCGTCTCAATTATAAACTCCCATAAATTTCACTAAATTGGCATTTCATAGAATTGTAGGACTGGAAGGGACATTGAGAGGTCATCTAGTCCAACCCCCTGCTCACATGGCAGGACTAAATATTATCTAGACCATCCCTGACAGGTGTTTGTCTAACCTGCTCTTAAAATATTTAATCAAGGATATCTTTGCATACTGATTTCTTTTATTTGTTGCCTTTGGCATCTTACCTTTTGGAGATTCTGTAATACAGAATTCTCTGGTCTAGATGGAACTAAATTCAAAGTCTTTCAGTTCAGCTGTAAGATTGTTTTTAATGCACCTTTGCTAAATGAGTTCTGCATCAAAATTAGAATCTTCAGCTTGCTTAGTTTTTACTATCTTTCTTGATTATACAAGGACATAGCAATATTTCTTCTAACAATTTCTGTTTACGCTTTTTGCAGCAAATGCTGATCTGTTAAAAGCCATGGTGGCAGATAACAGTGTGTGTGGTCCTGAAAGGTAAAAGCTTTCTATTTTAGCTGTGTATATTTCCTCTGCTGTGTCAAGGTGCTGTGTCCCATACCAATGAATCTGTGTTAATTAAAACTGAAATCTCAGTGAAATTGCAATCCTTTAAATGCTATTATGATAACTGAAAGTTTGTTCACTCTAGTTTTAGATTCAATAACATTCAACAGCAGTCATTTGGGAGCTTAATCACAGGATGCTACTTCAAAGATACAGTTACTCTGAATGCATTTAAAAAAAATCTTGTCACACTATCACTGTAAGGTTATGTAGTGTCCATTTTTATCAAAACTGGAAATGCACATTTGATTTCATAAAAACAAGGTATCTATCTCTTATGAGAAAAAGTACAGATTGCCACAAGTTGCTTTACTTGTGTTAATCAAGTCTTTTCTATTCTTTTGCTCCCATTTGCCTGAGTCATTTCTGAAAAGAAAATATTTTAATTTCATTGTCTTATTTTTCTCTGATTCACTAAGATTTCCTTTCTCTTCTGAGAGAAACTTTTCTGAGGAACTTTCAATTCTGTGCATATGCATTGAGATTTACAGTAGAAATCTATCATATTAGGTATTGAAAATTGCAAAAGCACTATGAGCTACTGTCACACTTGTTTAAATCTTTAAAACAAGGTTAGGGCTTGAAAAACTAACCCAACACTTAACAGCTAGAGGACTAGCCCACATTGCTAGAGGTTGATCTGAAAAATGAGAGGGGAAGAGACAGTAGCTTTCTAGATGCTTGATTTGTACAAAACTTGACTTAAAAAAAATACACATCTTTTTTCAATATTTGTTCTGTTGTAAATGTACGTATACTTTGGGGTAGCATACATAGTTGTATATAACTATATATGTTTTAGAAAATAAGATAGTTAAAGTGGAACAACCTTCCTTAGTCTTTGTCTGCACTGACAAGTTTATGCGCAGTAAACCAGCTTTCTGCGGTGTAACTACCAAGGTGTACACAGTGCCAAGTCACTTAGTGTGCAGAAACTCCTCAGTTGCCAAAAAAACACCTCGACAAGAGTCGTAGGCCTTACAGTGCAGAGGGTCCAGTGCTGTATTGGCAGTGTAAGCGCATTACAGCAGAGAAAGCAATCAGTTGGCCTCCAGAAGTGTCCCGTAATCCCTCATGTGGCCGCTCTGCTCATTGTTTTGAACTCGGCTGTCATGGAGACATGCACCCCTATCCTTTCAAAGCTCCATTTCTGACAGCCCTTGCGTGCTGTGCTGATCTTCTCTGGGACACAGAGCATGCCATTAATGTGGAATGCTTGTGCTGTTGAACACAGAGGCAGGTGTGTGTGCGCGCAGAGAGCCCAGGGAGGGAGGTGGGGGCTGATGTTGGGGTTTCCTCCTCCCCCTGTCTCAGTCCTGGTTGCTTCCTGATGCTGTCTGAACTTACAAGACAGCATGCTGACACAGTCTCTGTCCCCGAAAACACTGTCTCTCCTCCCCTGCCTCCATACACACACACTCTCTCTGTCACACACTCTGTGAACCCACCTCCCCCCATTGAAAAGCAGCTGGCAATGTAGTAGGATACCCATGGAACAATGCGATTGGGAAACCTGCATCATGTGACACTGTATCTGCCCCATAAGGCATTGCCAACCCCTCCCAAAACACCCTGTGCCAGTTGCACAGTGGAATAGCTAGCACAATGCACTGCTCTCTTTGCCATTGCAAAAGCTGCTAATGTGGATGCGCTCCACCATCACAAGGAGCACAGTATGGACATGCAACAGCAGTTTAATTCCAGTGCTTTAATAAAAGCGGTATAACTTCTTGTGCAGAAACTTGTCAGTGTAGACATACCTGTAGTATGGATGCAGTTGTACCAGTCTCTAAAAGTACTTGTATCTGTACTGATAAAACATGTTTAACTATGTCATCACTGATATAGAAAATGAGGAATACTTGTGGCACCTTAGAGACTAACCAATTTATTTCAGCATAAGCTTTCATGGGGTATAGCCCACTTCATCGACTGCATAGAATGGAACACACAGAAGTAAGATGCATTTATATACACAGAAAGCATAAAAAGTTGGAAATTACCATACCAATTCTAAGAGACTGTTTAATTTGGATGAGCCATTATCAGCATGAGGCTGGTACAACTGCATCTACGTTGAAGAGGGTTGTTCCACTCTTAATTATACCATTTTCTAAACAAATATAGCAGTAAAAAACCTGTGTGTAAATCAGTCCTCTGTATGCACTATTTACATACTTTGTTCCTTTTTCTTCATTTTACCTCCTATTTTACTTGGAACAATTTTTTGAGGAAAATATCTTTACAATCTTGAGGGATGTCTGTTTTCCAATATAAGCCAATTTTAAAATCTTGTGTGATGATGCAGAAGTTGACTTAAAATTTGAACAATTAAATGGTTTTGGCTTCTCTTTCTCTTTTCATAAGAGAAAATGAAGATGTGTATGTGAATTTGCAAAACTGCCTTTTTTGCTGGGTATATATGTGTTTGCTAGTGCTCCTTTCTCAAAAAAAGATGGGAGGAAGTCTGGAATAAATCATAAACTTTTCCACACCAGACTAACGTATCTTTCTGTCAGCTAAAACTACCTTTTGTGGGGAGGGAAAACAACCTAAATTTAACACTAACTGGATATGTGATCAGAGAATAAGGTGGGACGATTATTTAAATTTAAAGAAACCGTATTTCTAAGAACAATTATATGTAATTAAAGTTAAACATTGTTAATGTTTTGTTTGTTTTTGTTTTTAAAAATAGTCCTGTGTCTCCTACCGCTTCAGTCAGTCCTACAAGTCCAGGCTCTCCTTTGTCACCAGGTGATACTCCATCAAAACATAACTGTCGTGGCCATCACTTGCATACTGTTGGGGGAGTAGTAGAGAAGAATGTTTGTACTCGCTGTAGTCACAAAAGATGGCACCTTTTAAAGCCAACCAACAAATCTAAAGAACCAAGAAAAAGCCGACAAGGAGAAGTCACAGTACTTTCTGTGGGAAGGTAAGACTGTTCTGTTTTGTTTCATGCTTTATTTGCATGTTGTCTCGTCTGACTCTCACTGTTGGATTAGTTCTATGCTGCTACCATTTACTGTTGTAACGATTCTTGCCACAACACAGCACATGGATTTTTCTGAATTGCAAGACTGTAATTAACTTTTGAGGCATTGTGTTTGCCTAGACATCAGATGTCTGACCTGTAAATCCAAACTTTGTCAGTTCACTAGTTCTCTTTTTTGATCAAATGTTTTTTTTAAAATTGGTATCTGAAGAAGCATACTGGCAAGCTAAATAATTTTAATGGTGAATGATTAATTTGTATTATCATTAGTGTCTGGAGCCCAAGACATGGACCAGGACCCCATTAGGCTAGATGCCGTACAGATGCAGAATAAAAAGACAGCCCCTGCCCCAAAGAACTTACAGTCTAAGGCCTGGTCTATACCTAAAATTTAGGTCATTCTAATTACGTTGCTTTGGGCAATGAAAATTTTCATTCCCTGTACGATGTAGTTAGGTTGACCTAATCCCTCTGTAGACGCAAGATGGAAGAATTTTTCTGTCAATCTAGCTACCACTCATCGAACAATGGAAAACTCCCTTCTGTCACTGTAGTGAGCATCTATGTTTCAGCACTGTAACTGCACCTTTGTTGGTGTGCTGCTTTAGCACTTGCAGTGTAGACGTAGTCTAAGGCTACGTTTACACTAGACACTTCAAAGAGCTGCAGTGGGAACGCTTCTGTGGCAGTACTTTGAAGTGTGAGTGGGGTCATGTGCGAGCCCTGGGAGAGAGCTCTCCCAGCACTCCTGGTAATCCATCTCCATGAGGGGAATAACCTGTCCACACTACTGCTTTAAAGTGCTCAAACTTGCTGGGTTCGGGGGCGGGGGAGAGTGATTTTTCACACCCCTTAACCAGGAAGTTAGAGCACACTAAGGGCTTATCTACACTTATATTTTATAGTAAGACAAAAGATGACAGATGGGGAAGTATAAGGAAACATTGAGACAATGTTGGTCAGCATGATAGGCAGTGGTCTCAGCACACCATCAACCTAACTATTGTCAGGTTTTTTGTAGACCCTGCGGAAAAGGGAAGTTTGAAGGAGGAGGATGAGCTAGTGTTGCAGATATTGTATATGGAGCTCCTCCCAAGTGTGAAAGGACAGCATGGGAAAATGCACTAAGATGCTTATTTGAAAATTTAACAAGTGGTCACTGGACTGATTGGCGGTGTGATCTAACACATTAATAGTGAATGAGAATTGATAGGGTGGGGAAAGGCTATGAAAGACTGAGAGTAAAAGCAAGTGGATTATGTTTCTTGGCAGAGAGAAAGAGGAGCTAGTGGAAGGATGCATAGAGAGGGGAGACGGGGTGCAAAGAGGGGCCAAGGCTGTGGGAGAGGAAAATTATTTTTGCAGCAGCATTGTGAATGGGTATGACTGAGGCACGATCTAATACATAATTAGAAACTATATCATAAGACATACACATCAAAGGGCTGAATTAAGGTTGCACAGAAATCTTAATTCTGGCATTTCCTATCTTTTGGGGGGTTGACTTTACAACCTTAATGTCTTTTAGCACATGTGCGTGTGCTGCTGGTTTTTATAAGTGCAAACTTAGAAATTCTGTTGTGACATCATATTGACACATCTGGTCATCAGCAGTGTCTAGGGTAACCAGATGTCCCGATTTTATAGGAACAGTCCTGATTTTTGAGTCCCCCTTATATAGACTCCTATTACCCTCCATCCTCTGTCCTGATTTTTCACACTTGCTGTCTGGTCACCCTAGCAGTGTCTGCTATATGAAACTTGGTTATTTGAACAAAATAACTGTTGTCATCCTCTGTGTGGAGGGGGATGAGACATTTTACCAGATGCTTTCACAGATATTTGCTGATACCCAAGGAATGATGAGATCTGGGAATCTTGGGTTCTATCCCAGTCTCAGCGGGGGAGTCATTTTCTCTAGTGATAACAGACCTGTCTGCCTCTTCTGCTCCATCACCACCCAACTTGACCCCTTCTGCTCTGTCCCCTCTAGTCTGGTGTTTTCCAAGTCCTCTCTCTTGCCCCCCTTTGGCTCCTCATCCCATTTTCTTCACCTAGCCATGTCACCACTTTTCCAGCTTCCCATCCTAGTCACAGTCTCCTTGTTCAGTTTAGAGGTTAAAGTATCACCTCCCAGAAGGTATAAAATGAGGCCTGAAGAACTGCGTTTTGCACTAATAGCTGTTGTCATGAAATTCTGATGGGTCCCCATACCTCCTTAACATTCAGATTTATACTGAGTCTTTAGAGCTTCAGGGTTTCAGCAAAAATGTGTGTATATTACTTCCTCCCCTCCTCCCACATACACCCTGATAGAGAGAACTCTTAGGCGGGGAAGTCTACAAGCTCCCAATTTTCCCCTCATAATAAGATCTTCATAGGAACCACAGAAGACCTGGACTCAGGTTCTTCCTCTCATCTGCTCATGTGCACAACGTGCTGACATGAGTATTTGCAGTTTAGTGCTTGGATTGCATGTG
The DNA here is from genome assembly GCA_007922305.1 of Dermatemys mawii. Taxonomy (NCBI): domain Eukaryota; kingdom Metazoa; phylum Chordata; order Testudines; family Dermatemydidae; genus Dermatemys; species Dermatemys mawii. Next base: position 33,450,071 of record ML677326.1, on the reverse strand, counting down.
GACCCTGAAATCTGTGACGTATGTCTTGAGTGTTTAAGCTTTCTTTAAGGGAATGGAAATAGAAGGTGCTTAAGGAGCAAAATTTAAGTGAATTTCACTTCATTGTGGGCTAATATGGTTAATATGTTTTCTTTTTAAGCTAGTCAAGACACTAATGAATTATACTTTGCCTCAGAGCCCGATGGCTTTAGAATTTTTTGCTGTGGAATTTTTTTAAATATCTTCATAGCGCGAGTAGAAATCCAGAGCTGTGGATCCAGTAACACAGCTGCTTAAAAAAGAGCAAGAATTACAGATAGATGAGGATCTATCTCTTGACTTGCTTTACAGTAAGTATCAAATATAGGAGATGCAGTTTTCCCTCTAATTTCAGGGTTTTTTTTTGGCTTTTGGACTGTTCATGATTGTTCAACCAATAGTGTAGTCTTGTTTTAAAATTTTGTCTTCTTTTTTTCCCAAGAGAGGTAGGTATGGTCCAAACACTAGAGTCTGAGATAGGAACTCCCAACTTTAGACTTTACTCCTGCTGTATTCTTGGGGCATGGCTACACTTGCAAATGTAGAGTGCTGAGAGTTAAACCAGCCCTCGAAGACTGCAGCAGGGAAAGCGTTGCCATGTGTTCACAATGTCAGTCGCAAGTGCAGTAGTCTGGCCACATTTGTGGCACTTGAAGTGGTGGCATTGTGGGATAGCTGTCCATAATGCACCACTCCCAGAGCACCTCTTCTGAAGTTTCCATGGTGATCTTTGGAGTGAAAGTGGGATCGCTCCCAAGAATGAAATGACAGGTCATGAGGGCAGCACTGAAGCAGCCTCTCGTGTTTTGTGATAGGCATTCTGCAGATCCTTCACTTTAACCCTGCACTGCTGTGCGTCCCAGTCTCCTTTCCATTGTGTTCCTTGATATATGCCCGAAGGTATCATAATTCCTATGGCTAGAACACAGTTGGGACTGGACGGTTTCCTCCCCCAAAACATTGATGAGGTCCACACCTTGCCATTGCTCCATGCTGGGGATCGCCTGGTGCATGGAGGCATGGTCACCTAGAAAGATGTGTTGAAAGCACTCCATGCCTTGCTGAGCAAACAGGAAGGGGAAGTTCAAAATTCCGCCCTTTAAATTCTCTGGGGTCTGATGATTGGTCATCTGACAGCAGGGCAGTAGAGTTGAAAGTGATGAGCAGAGTGACTAAAACAGGCATGGTGGGACGCTTCTGGAAGCTGATCAGAGTACATTAATAGACCAGGATGTCCACACTGGCGCCATGGCGCTCCAGGTGGGGCACAGCAAGTATTGTGCTTCTCATGGAGGTAGATTACCAGGAATGCACCAGCCATAGAGTCCAGGTGCTCTACGTGCCTTGCCAGTGTGGACATGTCGGGAATTAGAGTGCCCCGGGCTGCTTTAATGCACTCTAACTTGAAAGTGTAGTCAAGCCCTTTGAAAGCCCCTTTAAAATATCTTGTTTTCCATCTGTGTAGTTGGGATAATACTTGCCTCACTGGGATGTTGAAAATTGATTAATTTCTGGAGAAAAACCAACCAACCTATCCTAAGTGGGTTTTGTATTGTTGTTTCAGATTTAGAGTCACAAAAGTAGAGCACAAATCTACATCCAAAGAGCGGAAAGGCTTGATGTCTATTAGTGGTGTTGAAGGTGTCAATGGAGAAGTGCCTGCCACCCCTGTCAAACATGGATCAAGAGAAGATCCTGCCACACCTGTCAGACACGGAGCAAGAGGGAGAACTGGCACAGAATAACAGGTGGGTATTGAAGATTATAGACAGACATGGAAAGTGGGATCTGGTGAGAGGGTCAGATGTATTCTCACCGATTCCTTTTGTTAAGATGTAAAATATGGGTAGCCACATAGTTAAATACACACTGGTTAATTATAAAATGTCACAAAGAGAAAATGCATCTAAAAAGATTTATTACCACATTTTAGTTAATTTATCAAGACTAATAATACCCAGCTAGATTCTTAACCCACCAGACTTTTACCCAATTATTTATTTATATTCTATATTTAACATTTAAATTGAAATAAAATCCATTATCTTTTATGGTGGCTTCCACAATCCAAAGAATGAAGGGGTGTAAAAACATCTGTATTTACTCATTTTCTCTCTAAATTATTTGATTTCATTCCAGGTGCTGGGTGAGGAATATGTCCTCGGTACAAAAAACAATTTCACAACTGGCACTAACTTGAAAATACTTGTGAGCAGAGGCACAAAGCACTGAATGGGCATGGAACCAAACTTATTTATAATGGTAGTTGTTAAAAGACTTGCAGATCACAACCACACAGGAATATCTGAGATGACTGTTATTTCCTATAGTTTAAGTGCTGCAGTTATTGTTTCTTGTATCAGATGTGGTGCCATAACTGTGGAATCTTGGATACCTCTGTAGGTGCACATATCTTATTAGGTTTAAGAATAGCAGCCGTGTTAGTCTGTATCTGTAAATAAAACGAGGAATACTTGTAGCACCTTAGAGACTAACCAGTTTATTTCAGCATAAGCTTTTCGTGGGCTATAGAAAGCTTATGCTGAAATAAACTGGTTAGTCTCTAAGGTGCTACAAGTAGTCCTCATTTTATATACCTTGTTAGGAGCACCATTTCACATTTTGGTCGGGGTGGGGAGGCAACGTTACCCATGATCCCAGGGGCTACTTAAGCACCTCAAAATTCTCCCCCGCCCCCTGATAGTACCTTAGAAATTAGCTGATAGGAGCCCAATATATAATACCTATATAAAGAAAGAAAAAATGCATACAAATGCCAATTAAAGACATATATTTAAGTTTATCTTTAAATCTAGAACAATAATGAGATAATATAGCAAGATATTCCCAATCCCAAAACTGGAATAGATCATCTAACTTTCGGAAACACCTCACTCAGGCAAGGCCCCATGAGTTTATACTGTACCTAGCTAGGATTCTAGGGGTGTTACTGTAGTACAAATAATAATAGACTAGTAATTGACTTTAAACGGGAGTGAAACTGACATTTTCAAGTCAATTTCTCTTCTGTTTAAAGGCTGTTTACTTTCCAGAAGGCTCTTAAACACAACACTACAGTGACTGGGTTGAAGTTCTCACAGAAGAATATTTATAACTAAACACCAAGAAAACGCCACATTTTAAGGTTGAGAAGAAATAGTCTTGTTTATTATTTAGAGTTTATACATATGTTTTTAAAGTTCCTATCTATGTTTAGATGCTATACCTCATTTTTCATTGCTGTAAAATGGGAATAATAATACTTGCCAGCTGTATGGAATTATAAGGATTAGATTGAGATTTGTGGGACAGGAACTAGGCCACCTTAATGGTTTGTATGGTGCTTAGCACAATGGGGGGCTCCTTCTGATTTTGGGACTTTGGTCCCTAGTGTAACATTAGACAGTTGTTTCAATGTCTGCTGGTGGTAGCTAAAGGGGACTTATCTGGTGGGTGGGATGTCAGTGGAGTGCAGGTCGGTATCTGGCCAGCAGCACAGCCTTCATCCCAGTGAGCTCAGCTCCTGCTGGCAGAATTTGCAGTGCAGCCACGGGCACACACCTGTCTTTGAAGCTGCACCCACTAGTAGACATGATGACTCTGGACCAGAAGGATCTGTTCCCAATCTTTTCCCGGGAAGAGGTGAGGGTGCTTCCTGCTTCTCTGAGGGCCAATGGACCAAAACCCACTTAGCTGTTCTTAGTCCCCCATTCTTCTTCAGCGCCCCTTCTGTCAGGATTCTTGCCCCAGAGACTGTTCCCCCTCACTGCCCTCTCCCTCAGGACACAGCCCTATGCCCTCACTCCTCCCTTCCCATGGAGATTGACTCCCTTTCCCACTCCACTACCCCCTGCAAGGCTCCAACACCCATTGCCCCTACCACTGGGCCCCCTTGCTCCCTCTCTCCTTCCCACTATCACCACAAGGGACTCTGTGCTCCCTACTCACTATTGGAGACTGCTTCTTCCTGTCCCTCCCAACCACCACTGGAGACCCTGTGCTCCCCCATCCCACACTGACTGACCCGTTCCTTGCCTGCCCCACTCCCAGAGGCCCTGCTCCTCCAAGGAGCCAACCTCCTTCTCTTTACCTTGGGACAGTTAATTTGTCTGTGTCAGTCCTGCTGTCATTTGACCCCAGTGAGCTAGGCTGTGTGAACCCCTCATCTTCCAAACCGTCAGACTCCATTTGAATCCCCATCCTTGCGTCCCATTGTAAGAGAGCGGCTGCTGATTAGTGGAGAAGGAGGGGACAGGGTGGGTGAGCTAGTGCAGCAGAAGAAACTGGCTCCTGAAAGAGGGGGCCTAGCTGCATCTCACTGCAGGTAAGAGCTCCGCCTGGGACTGGAGTTTGTGCCACAAGAAGACCTCCAATATTAAACGGGACGAAATGGCGCCCCTGCTTGTGTTGGTACATCTTGGCTTTTTAATGGCTATTGCTGCAATGAGGTATAAAGTGACCTACAAAGGACGTCTATTTAAAAAATGGACTTCGCCCTTTTTGCTTCCTTATGTGGTAAAATGGTAACTTGAACACTTTTAATTTTAACTTTTTAAAAGTGTTTTTTCTTGCTTCCCTTTAGAGTCAATCTCTGCCAGCTAACCTGAGGTGATAACTTGATTCTACAATATGGCCTAACCTTGACTCCTTTTCCTAGTGTAACCAAGCCCTCAGTTCTCATCTTTGTTTCTTGACTCTTACTTTTGTTTCACTGGTTCTCCTGTCTCCTTAAAGTATTCCAGCATAAGACAAGGTTGGGCACACTCACGTGCATGCAGGGTTTTTAAGTTTTTGTTTAAATAATAAAAGAAGAAATCCATGCTTTCTAATATATATCATGAAGCAGCAAGAAAAGGACACACAACAATTAAGTGAAAATTGAATTCCAGTATATTTGAAAGGTTATTGTAAAAAAGATTTATTTCAGACTTATACAAAACACTACCTCAAACATGTTTTGTATTTCTTTAATCTTTTTAATAGCATACAACTTGATAGTTTTGAGACTCAGTTTGTTAAATAAAACAGTATTGCTGCATATTACCTAAAAGCTGCTCTCTAAAATTTACTGTATCTTTTAAATTTCAAAATAGACTGTACTCTATGAATGCATGATACTTCTATAGTTTTGCTAGAAACTTTGATTGTCCATCTAAGGCAACTTTGTGTGTATATTGTAGAATCTCCCATAGGATTTAAGTGGGTGCTCTTTATTGAAAACAGAAATAATGTGGATAATGGAAGAGGGACTCAGTGGAAATTTTTGTAAAGTTCATGCCAGTCTGACGTAACTTTTTTGTAAATCATCTGGGAAAGAGCCTAATCCTGCGTTAGGCCATATTCAGGTCTTGACTGATGGCTAAAGCACTTTTCCCTGACAGTTTCTGTTCATACTAGCAAAAAGCTGTTCTAATATACATTGAATCAAAATCCTATTTCACAGATGTGTTTCAGAAAATTAAAGTAATAGTCATTTCAGGAATGTAACTCATATTCCTTTTACTGTCTCCTAAGAAAATATTCTGATTTACTGAAACTGAACAGAGAGAGGCACCTGTTCAGAGTTTTTCTGACTGTAGCCAGTAGACATGTGTTGATGAAATACATTCACATTGAGAGAATTTTGACCCTGATTTTTATTGTAGCTGACAGAGGACTTCATGCAGTTGTAGGCCAGGGACTCACAAAGACATCTTAAAAGCTATGCACCAGCTGCCCATGCAGCATGAAGGGGACATTTCTGGCTGCCAAAAATCACGGGGATATGGCAGCCCTGTGCCGTGACATCAGCTGCAGAATTTGGGCTGGTGTAGGAGCTGTTACATTACAGTATCACTGTGCCACTTGAGGATTCCTGTATGCTGGGGGCATTCTTGCTTTAGGGCGATATTGTACAATATTGCCAACAGTTGCCCTAATATCCTTGAAATTTTCCCTTTGTTCAGACTACCTGCAGCCAGCATATTTTCAGCACTTTTTTGAAGTGAGCCCTGCAATTGCACAGCTTAGGCTTGAATGTCACTGCTGATGGCCTTCCTGGAAGTCAGAGATCAGCCTCTTTGCCAGAGTTTATCCCCAGCATAGCAGTCCGTTTCACAAACTTCATTTATTTTGAAAGTAGTTTACTCGACTTATAAGAAAAAAGAGAAAATAATAAAAAGTTTTAAGCAGAATATAAACATAACTAAATGTGCAGATAGTATAGCAAGCTCAGACTTTGTATTTGGATTGCAATCTATTGGATAAATAAGATACAAACATCACATGGTAGGAAGTTCAGTGTCTGTAGTCAGTGTCCTCCTTTCTCTTTTCCCCCTCCAACTGAATTCCAGTTACCCTGTGGAGTTTTTTCTAAGGGGTTTAAAATTTGTGGTTAGCAAGTTTGGACATTCTCATCTGTTACCTTAAATGTAAACACATAACGACATAGTCTCTATTACACCATATTTAATTAAAATCCTAAAAACAGTTCGTAACTTCTTCCCAATCTCCATGAATACAAAAAAGGCACCTTCCCATTTCAAAGTGTCCCTTTGAAGTTTAGTCATTTAAATTGAATACATGCCTGCTTCATCCTAAAACTAATTATGGAATCTGTAATCTTTGACATTTTCTTAAATGTGTCTTTAGCAAGTTAATAACTTTTTTTACCCTCAGATAACCTTTGTTTACTGGTTTAAGATTGACAGTTAACAGTGTTCAAGAGACAGTACTAATCTTACTAAATGAACAGCAAGTGCAATTCATATCAGATAGTCCATGTGCTGCAAGCAAATAATGTTAATCATTCTTATTAGGGTAAAAAAAAATATCTATAAATCACAGTACAGATAAACTAGATACAACCATAACAGGATTTATAGAACTCCAAAAGATAAGCAGATATAATCATTGTCACACCCACTAATGAGTGTCATCTTAAACTTTCAGCACCAGTGTGCAGAACGCCCCGGAGAAGTGATATAATTAAGGTAGATATATATGCTCTTTGAATGTCTTTTGCAATAGATTACCCACTTGGTAAAATTCTCATCTCTGCATAGGATATGGTTAAAGCTTTAGGAATGTCATTTTACATTAATATTAAAAAAAGGCATTTTCAAATTTTGGACAAATTGCCTCAGGTTTTCTGAGAATGCTTAAGTTACTCTGATATGCATTAAAATTTTAGCACAGGTAAATCTGCCAAGTTCACCCCACATCCATCTTTTTCCGTTTGTTAGTATAACTGTAGCATTAAAATACATAAATGAAAATTGTTCATAATAAATAAAATGTACTCGAACTAGCACCAGCACTGTCATAGCTTCTGTACTACTGTGTAAAAACAACGAGGACTCCTCGTGACAGCTTAGACTAACATTTATTTGGGCATAAGCTTTCATGGGCTATAGCCCACTTCATCAGATGCATGGAGTGAAAATACAGTTGGCAGGTATAAATATACAGCACATGAAAAGATGGGAGTTGCCTTACCAAGTTTGAGGTCAGTGCTAACGAGGCCAGTTCAGTTGAGGCAGATGTGGCCCATTTGCAACGGTGGTTCTTTTGTGTAGAGACTGTACATTGGCCATACTGGACAAGTCTCTACACAAAAGAATAAAGGGACACAAATCAGACATCAAGCATTGTAACATTCAAAACCAGTAGGAGAGCACTTCAGTCTCCCTGGACACTCAATAACAGACTTAAAAGTGGCCATTCTTCAACAAAAAAAAAACTTCCAAAACAGACTTCAACGAGAAACTGCAAAACTGGAATTAATTTGCAAACTTGACACCATCAGATTAGCTTGAATAAAGATTGGGAGTGTCTGGGTTACTATAAAAAGTAATTTTCCTTCTGTTGATATTGTCACCTTCTTGTCAACTGTTGGGAATAGGTCACATCTATCTTGATTGAACTGGCCTCATTAGCACTGACTCCCCACTTGGTTAAGGCAACTCCCATCTTTTCAGATGTTGTATATTTATACCTGCCTTATGTATTCCACTCCATGCATCTGATCAAGTGGGTTATAGCCCACAAAAGTTTATGTCCAGATAAATTTGTTTAGTCTCTAAGGTGCTACAAGGACTCCTTGTTATTTTTGCTGTTACAGACTAACATGTCTACCCCCTCTGAAACGTGTACTAGAGATGTGCTGTACTGCCATTTTCTGACTCCAGTGTCTTTGCCATCATCAGATGACCTATTTACGCTAAGGCAACAAGGAGGAAGAGAAAACACTGAGAAGAGAAGAGGAAAAGACAAAGTACGGAATGTAAATGAGCACTAAAACTTGTGTGACTCTGCTCTACCGGTTGACTTCAAGTCTGTTCAAAATATTGATCTGAATTCTGTGGCAGGGCTCACTGTATATTCCTGCACCTAGTTTAGTCATTCACAATCCAGTTGTTAAACCTGGCATAATTGAAAGGTATGCATACAGGGGATTTTTTTCAGTTAATTGTAAGTTTAATTGTAAGGCATCTGTTATTTATTTACAGTTCTGTTAATCTAAATAGAGGGCAATTACTTACATTTGAGCATGCTGAAAAAAGCCAGCACACATATTGTTCACTATATTAAACTAATATCTTTTGCTATCTTCTCCAGTCTGAGGACCCTCCTCCCAAATTCTGTGTTGACCCGACACTGGTGTGTGTTGAGTAGCCTGTAAACTCCTTTAATCTGTCTGCTGCCAGTGACCCTCTGGACCCTTATAGCAGCCAGGAATTTGCCAGATAAAGGAATATTCCTGGTCTTGCAGCACTTTTTTCCTCACCAGAGCCTCTCTAGCTGGAATTAAGGGTGTCCCAGGAGCTTAGTGATCAAGAGAACTTTCAGGTGGCCAGTTAAGTTGGACCCAGGATTGTTCTGTGCACCCAAAGCGCTGCAGAGCAGCTTCAATATACCAGTGAATTAGGCCTCTCCACTTGTCATGAGCAACATTCTGTTGCATTGTCAACAATGTACTTAAAGTAACTTTTGTAAAGGAAAAACAACAATTCATCAGTTTTATTGTGGGGTAAATAGTTTTGTTTCTGTTGCAGATGGAATTTTTCGAAGTGTGTGTTTGATAATGTTCCTGAAACTGAAAACTTAGGAGATGTACTATGATAGGAAATGTATTTACGTCACTGTAGCTCTTTATAGTTTCTGTGAGGGAGTCTATGCAGGGGTAGATCCTAAACACTTAAGGTTTTCTAGCCAATAAAACATTTCCAGTCACTGACGTGGTGTTGGATCCTGTGGTCAGCAACCGATTCATTTGCCTTCATCTGACAAAGAAAACTGCATGTAACCTTGGGGAAAGCAAAAATTCTTCTATGAAAACTTCCTCACTGCGGTGTCCAAATTAAAATATGTAATGAGCTCAGCAATGTAAACAATAGAAAACAGTCAAGTTATATTATATGGGGACTGCTTTATCCTTTATTTCCAAATAAGAAACTTAATGGCATGGTGGTTGGATGGTTACAGGGATAACTGCACTTTTGACCACTGTTTGATCTCTGAGTATTACCCCTTCAGGTCCTGAGCTCAGGTGTTTACTTCCCCTGGGGTGGTGATTCTCCCACATTTAGAGTGGATCATGGGCTGCATTGGATCAAGTATACTTTCGCCAGCAGGTCCAACTACATTCAATACCTGCTTGTCTTCCTTTGGGAGCTTGTTACCAGTGGCAAATACAATGACCAGACAGCCCTCTGAAAACAAAAGCATTTTTTTAATCTTAACAGTTAGCAACAAAGTAAAACATGAGAGAAAGGATTTTTAAACAACAAAAGACCTACATGCTGTCTGTCCCTATCTAAGCTCTTCCACCCTGCGAGAGAAGCCTAGAAAGGCCTAGCTTTGTCAGATACCATGTCAGGTGTCAGTCTGTTTTCCCTGAACAGCTTCCTGATAACCACCAGACTGTTTAACCAGCCAGAATTTGTCTTCTCACATTCCTGTGCTTGGACTCTGCTGCTCAAAACCAATTTAGTGGGCTCCATTGGAGGTCAAGCACACCTCTTCTGAGCCAATTGCCCTGCCATTGTCTTCTAACACTCCTCCCCGGCAATGTTTGTTGAGGAATGTATTATCTTGAGTCATTGTTTTCCCTTCCTGCTTGCTTTTTTTACAAAGCCTGCTATTAAATTAAACTAAACTAATATCCATACAGTAAACGTCTCTGACAACAATCAAACATATAGCACACAATACAGTATTCAGATATTACTATAGAGCAGCCCCATGTCCTTCAAAGTCTCCATGTCTGAAAATAGGTACACTCAGTCCATTAGTGCCACCTATTAAGCCATACTGTCAGTGTCCTTTATCTTCATATACGAGAGTAACTCACTGATAGAAAATCAATGACTGTTAAGCAGTGCTAATTGTTGTTTGTATCATGATTACCACTTTGCCTTAGAAATGATCTGTTAATTGGGAACATTTGTGATATTTTGGCAAACTTTGATGTATAATAGAAACTGAAAGTGACACTTTTTTGCTCTACTGTGTGCCTAACAAGAATACGCATCTATCTGTAGCTTTAATGCATGTCAGTAGGGATTGTACTAAATCATGAGAAAACTACAAAGCAGTTTAAGGACATGTCTACACTGGAAACTTCAAAGCGCTGCCGGGGGAACGATCCCGAGCAGCGCTTTGAAGAGCAAGTGTGGTCGCACACTGGAAGAGAGGTCTCCCAGTGCTCCTGATAATCCACCTCCAGTGCTTGGAGCCTGTCTACACTAGCGCTTTAAAGTGCTCAGACTTGCTGTGCTCAGGGGGGTGATTTTTCATCCCCCTGAGCCAGCAAGTTAGAGTGCTATGAAATGTCAGTGTAGATACACCCTAATCTGCTTCACAAACTTCTCATAAATAATTCTCTGTAACTGATTCATGTTTTAAATGAATGCTGGGGTTTTTTAGTGTTGGTCCCAGGATATTAGAGACACAATGTGGGTGAGGTTAAAGGACAAGTTCTGTTGGTAAGAGAGACAGAAGTTGGTCCTATAAAAGATCTTGCCTCACCCACCTTATCTTTCTAAATGAATACAGTCAATCTTCTTTAGTCTGAGTAACTGCTCTGATTTTTTTTTCTTTCTCTGAAAGTCAGGTTTTTCCATCAGTGCACGCCATGTTAATTATCAATGTGCATAACAGCAAAAGAACTTTCCTCTATCATCTCACATGCCCCATAAGTTGCCACTTAAAGTTCAGGAATGAGTAGTGTGACCAGATGTCTCGATTTTATAGGGACAGTCCCAATATTTGGGGTTTTCTTTATATGGACTCCTATTACTCCCCACCCTCTGTTCTGATTTTTCACACCTTCTATCTGGCACATCTGACTTTTCACACCTTCTGTCTGGCACATCTATCTGGCATGTCTGTAGCAATAAGGCTACAATAACCCACCAATGTGCCAGATGTGGCCAAAAGGCCACATCTGGCACATCGGTGGGTTATTGTAGCCTTATTGCCAACCCCAAATGTTCAAAAATCATGAGTTAAGCTTACCAAAAATCATGAGATTATGTAAAAATAATAGATTTGATGTTTTTTAATTTGCCTTCTGCTTTTTGAGCCTTCAGGGTGCATTGGAGGTTGCATTTTGAAGCTTATTCCACAGCCATGGGGACTAGAAACTTAGTTTGTCTTTAAGAATGAAGGCTGACATATCACATATCCCTTGATTCTAGGAGCTGGGGTTTTAAGGAAAACAATTGGCAACACTTTGTATTTAGGAAAGTTTACGCTGGTGACTGTGCTCTACTTGATCCATAGGTGGCTGATGTAGCCCACACATCTCAGACTTACAAGATAAACAAATTTTGTTTTGTCTATTTTAAATAAAATGTCTTAACAAATGTTTTATTTATAGTTTTCAAGAACTAAGTTCCAAGAGTAACTTTTATCTGACTGCTACTTGTGAATAAATCCAAAGATTTAATAGATTTTTTTCATTATTAGTGTAAATAAGATTTCTTGCTTCACTCAGATTTAACTCAGACTACCAAAATTCTTAAAACTACTAAATTGATAAATCATTGACCTACCTTTTCTCTCCTTAAGTTTGCAGATTTCACTCTGTTTTCATGAATAGCTCTACAGCATACTAAAATATATGCAGAAGGAATTTATATTGTGCCAGTATATTTTCACAATTCCAGGATATTGTGAGAATAGGTAACTGAAGAGTACATATGTGACAGTATTTTTAATATTAAAATCACTGGATGAAAATACGGACTCTAGAGTAAAAGTTGTTTTGTACTTGCACAGCCAAACTAAGCAGTTGACTGTTTTGAATATGAAGATGCACAATTGTAGAATATCCCAAAAACTTTAAAAAATGAGATTTTATTCTGATAGGGGCACATTTTAGTAATATGTGGCTTAACACTGTGAGTAAATATGCTCCAGAGTGACAATGTTTAACTTATATGCTATTTTTTACTTAATTTAAAAATAGTTGCTAAAAATAGTTGTATAGTATGTACATTCAACATGTAAAATCATATTAGTTGAGATTATCTAGTAATTATTTAACATACATTTCTAATTACATAAAGCTGATGTTTGAGGGAAGTAAAATGTGTATTGCCATTTTAGCAAAAGAATTTGGTGAATGTGTGATCTTATTGTATATAACAAACACTACTGACAGCATTTTTTGAGTGGTGCAAACATTGTCAGCATTTAAAAAAAACAACTGTATGAAGTCAGTTTTTCTTAATCTTGCATATCAACAGTATTTTTAACAATATGGTTTTTATAAGACTTTGTAGTAGAAAAATAAACTGATTCTTAAACTCCTGTGTTCCTATTTTAAAAAACCTTAATTTTTAAAAATGTATACGTGGTATGTATTTGTAGCTATTGTTTTTGCACTTCAGTGAAATTGTCAAGCTCTGTGGTGTGGCAAGAGCCCCAAGTATGCCACACTTTCATGTTTGCAAGAGCTGCTTTTTTGAAATCTATTTAATCTAGAAAGACAAGTGACAGAGTGCTTTAAACCAAAGATTTGAAAAATCAGTGTCAAATATATTAGGAGTGCACAGTTCTCAATTTACTTTTCACATGTAATTTTTCTTGCTGTGTTTATAAATGACACGAAGCTATTTGTATTTGTTGCTTCTCAACCTGGCCTGCAGTGAAGTTATAATGTTCTTTGTCACATTGCAATCTCCATGACAGCAAGCTGGAATAATATTTTGACAACTATACAATTATAACTTAATTGCAGGGTGGATCAGGAGGAGGCCCAAAGAAAGTTATTACTGGCTTTAACCCATATTGGATTATCAATATACCACCAGGATAGGTGTCCTGCAACCTTTGCTATTTTATATAAGTGTTTCTACCTGCGTCATGAAAACAAGGCCTCTTTCTAGCTATTATGAAGGTTTTTTTTAAATTGAGTACTGCAGTCTATGGTGCAGGATGAGCCATTTTCGTTTTGTCTCAATCTTCTAAGAGCTGGTCTTCACTGGGGGGAGGGGGATCGACTGCAGATATGCAACTTCAGCTACATGAGTCATGTAGCTGAAGTCGGCGTATCTGCAGCTTATTTACCTGCCATCCTCATGGCGGCGGCAGTCGGCAGCGCGCTCCCCCGTCGACTCCAGCGTACGCCTCGCATCAAGCTGGAGTTCCGGAGTCGATGGGCAGCGCTGGCAATCAATTTCTCACGTCTTTACAAGACGCGAGAAATCGATCGGTAAAAGATCGACTGCTACCCGCAGTAGTGAGGACGTACCCTAAATGTCGGAGCAGCCCAGAAAGAGCGTAGCCCCAGATGCACAACTGGGCTTTGTGTTGCAATGCCCAACGTTTAGGTACCAAGAAAATCACTGAAATCCATAAAGCCTGAGTTAGGTGCCACAAAAGCCAGCATCCTAGGCAGCCCCCTGCTTAAGTGAGTGGATAGGACACATCTGTTCTGCCAATATTGAGAAGCCCAACCTCTCTCTGGAATTTAGGCACCTAAATCCAAGCTGTAGATGGGATTTATATCAGGGAAACCCTCACCTGGAGTTAAGGCACCCTAGCAGGGGAGAGAAGCTGCAGCCCTCACCTGCCTGGGACAGAGAACTCCAGGGCTGCAGACTGCAGCTTGGGAGTTCGCTGTGGAGGCCGCTGCCCTGCGTCTACTGGGACCAGGGGACTCCGGGTTTGCATGCAGACCTAGTGTCCCCTGTCCTGGCAGGCAGGGAACCACGGTTTCCCTGGAAGCTGCTGTGCCTGCCGGACCAGGGGACTCCGGGGCTGCATGCAGCTGGGGAGCCCCCTCTCTGGAAGCCACTGCTCCTGTGCCTGCCGGGACAGAGGACTCTGGCCCTACAGGCACCGGTGTCCCCTGCCCCCAGCAGGTGCGGGGGCAGTGGCTTCCACAGGGAACTTCCGGGCTGCAGTCTGCAGCCCCAGAGTTTTCTGTCCCCGGCAGGCACAGGTCGCAGCTTCTCTCCCCTGCTGGGCAGCGGGGAGAGAAGCCACAGCCCCCGTCTGCCACGAATGGAACCCCGCTATAACGCAACCCCGCATTTAGCGTGAGGGGATTTCTTGGATCCCATCGGTTTCATTATAGCAGGGCTCCACTGTACTTTTTTCAGCTCCTCGGCTCCTTTGTCTGTGCAGGTCATGAACGCTGGGTGTGAACATAAAATGAAAACTAAACTCTGGCAAATGCCATTCTAAATTTGACTCCCCCAAAGGGGAGTGTGGATGTGATGTGGGGGAAGGACTCGCTAGCAACTGAGATTTCTGTGCCAGGATCAGTTCCATGGTTTGATTCCCAGGTCTGAGCAAAAAAACATGAAATGTGAAACTATATTTCAAGGCAATCCATGTGGCTTTCAGAGCACTCACAGAGCTGGCGGCCTGCCCTAGTAATAGAAAACAACTTACTAAAAGTGTATAACATGAATGTTCTTTCCTCTGGAATGTAACCAGTAGTACAAGGAACAATGGGTTGTTAGCCACTACACCCATGTGCACACAGGTACTCCCAATATCCATTGTAGCTACAGGATTGCAAAAATCCAGAGATTAACCTGCAAGGAGTGAGGCTTTAAAAAGGATACATAGTGGTTTTCAGTCTGTCTTCCCCTCTCTGCTCTCTCAAGGTGGGTGTGATAATTAATCAAACCCTGTGCCTGGTAGCAGCAGCTGCTCGCATGCCCCTAGCCTCTATCCCCACCCGCTCCTCACACAGGAGGTGGGGGTTACTAGGTATTACACTAACACCCACGGGCAGCTGTCATATTGGCTGCTGCAGTTCCCCCTTCCGCCGCTAGAGGTCACTGTTCTCGGAAGTGGCAGCATTAGCCGCTCCCACTGCCTGCCCAGTACCCTCGCAAACACTGGGTGGGGCAGAGTCCCTGGAGCAGGTGCAGCACGTGTGGACCCACCCTTCCATTGCAGGCCAGCAGCAGCTCCCGCCCCGCTGTGAGAAAAGGGGAGTGAGTGGAGGTAGGAGCCTGGGGAGCCCTTCCCCTTAGGCTGGTGGGGGAGGGGATAGGGTCGTAGGAGCATATTTGGGGGGTGGAGTGGGGTTGTTGGGGCCCCATGGGAGGGCAGTGGAAGGAGGAAAGGAAGGTGGAGTGGGGCTGGGGGACTTGGAGAGAGCAGTAGGTACACAGGACAAGTTTCAGACATTTCATCTCCTGGATGCTTAACTGACTGAATGTCTCCCCCTCCTGCTTTTCAGTTTTACTCTCTCTTGTGCTCAGTATCCCAGAATGGCACTGCCCTATGCTAAAATACAGAATTGTTACCCTTGTTCACCCCACTGGCCTGGCAGATTAAATTGGATTTGTTGAAGCTGGATTAGGTTTCTTTCTGCACAGTTTGCATTTACTTGTTGCCTGAGTAAGGATGGTGGAACTAGGACCCAAGTAGTACAGTGGATGGGATCTTCCCTCATTTGTCTCAGTCCCTTTAGCACTGCTCCCTTATGTTCTGCATATTTTGTTGTAGATTTTCAGTCTTCAGGGTTTAACTGTACTTCACTAGTTAGAGTTAAAGCAGTACAATTTTTGTATGTACACAAGCCCTCATTTTGTTTTCTCTCGTTTTCTTCGTTAGATATTCTTCCCTTCCTTGTCCCCCCCCCCACGCCTTTCTTTAATTTCCCCCGTCCCAAATCTCTGTATTTCTTCTTCTTCCTACCCTTATTTCTTCTGTGTTGGAGAATCTGGTTGGAGGTGCTCAGTATCCAGCAGTGCTGCCTGCAGTGGCAGAGGTAGCACTATGTCTGTACCGAACACACAACAATTCTTTACATGACACGAGTAAAATTAATTTATTTTAGTAGGTCTCCTTAGAGTTACAAAATGCAAAATGGCCCCAACAATGCTGCTTTTACAAATAAGCCCCTAACCTCCACTCGTAGAAAGTAACTGGGTTTAGGCAAGCCTTGCCTACAGTAGCAATTATTGGGAAATCTCCCCATTTGCACTATGACTAATAAAGCTCCCCCAATGGTGGCAGTGGTGGGTGTGCAAGTAAAGGCACCTTACCACTGTGTAATCTGCGCCTGTTCCAGCTGCTTCCACCATTGCTACTAGTGCAGATATAAGACTGGAAGAGAACTTGATTCAATTCCTTAAGTGCTTGTTTGAATTTATAGAAATGTATAAAACAGTGACTGATGGCTTAACAATGCTCATAAGTACCACCAGGCTGGGGCACTGGCGTAGATGGAGTACCAAGGGATAGCAAATATGGTGGGAAATAAGTCAGAAATCAGTCAAATATAAATGTACGTTGTCCAACTTTGGACACGCTTATGAATGTTTTGAGTTCATTCCATTCATTATGATGATTATTTAGAATGTATTACTTAATTTTGTTACATGTTGAAATATGCAATTTAATTATAGCTATGCTGCACTTAGATTATTTTTATGGTTCTGGTAAGAGTAAAGTAAGGAGGCGTTCATTAGTAACAATTTATTGTGGAAACCAGGGCTCAGAAACACTGCCACACCTCCCTACTGGCACTTCTGTGTCTCCTTCCCTTCAATTCTGCTGGCTGATCAGAGCTGCACCATGTGCTCATGTTCCTCAGCACATATGGAGTAGCTACCGCTCCCTCCTGCAAGCACAGTGGTGGGGGAACACAAGCTCAGAGCAGCCAATATGGAGAGCTGTGGTCCCTTCAGGCCTGAGGGGTGGAGGAGATAATGCAATTGTGATGGGGCTGGTGGGGACAGGGGTGTGTCACTGGGAGGGCTTGTGTGTGTCAGGGAGAGGAGACCAGTCTGTGTGAATAACAGTGTGGGGGCTGGTGAGTGAGCGAGTTAGTATGTTTCTGGGTGAAACAGGGGGAGGTGCATTGTTGCATAGTGTGTATCTGCTGTGGGGGACCTGCATCAGTTGTGGTTATGACTTGCAGTATGTGGGAATCTGCATCAATTGTGCTTGTGCTGCATAGGGTGGTCTGCATCAGTTGTATGTATGGAGGGTCAGGATCTATCAAGCAATTGCTGTTTGGTGACAGAATCGAAGGGTCTGTGTTTTCATCAGTGGGTGGGACTTCAGCAAAGACTGCTGTTTATTTTTTCCAGTCCGATTGTTATTGCTTCAAGTTAGGCACCTGGAATTAGATAGATAACATGGGGATGAGCATAACAGAAATATCTGAGTAGAGAATTCAGTTGTGCTGGTGTTTGTCATGACAAACTATTAGAACATTCACTGCATGGTGGTAATGTAAATAGCAAATGTCATGAAGGCACAGACAGAACCACACAAAATACTGGACTTCAGTATTTTGATTTGCCATAAAAATGCTTTAGTAAATTAATGGCAAGAAAACATGGAAATGGATGAAAACCAAATAAATACAAATATAGTGTTTTCTCTTGCTTCTGTTTTTAAAATAAATAGACATGTCTATTCTGAAAACTTTTAAATGGTATTTTTACCTGTGTTAAATCAGGCCCAGATAAGTCTGAATCTATATGTGCAGACAGCAGAGGGAGCTGTTCCAGTTTTTGCTGATTATTCAAACTAACTTTTTGTAATGCCAACATAATCCTAATTTAACTTGTTAGGTATTAAAACAAACAAGCAGCAAAAACATACCACCTCTCCCCAACCCTCCTCCCTTCTTCTTTTAAAACAAACACCACCCAGACAAACAGCAGGATCCGTGTCCCTCATGTCAAAACACTAGTTTTGTTGCCTGGTCTATTGATTATGTATTAATTATCTACCTTTGTAGGCTACAGTATTAATGCGTGTGCCTGGAACAAGGTGGATGAGGTAATATATTTTATTGGACAAATTTCTGTTGGTGAGAGAGATGAGATTTTGAGCTCACAGCAGTTCCTTGGGTTTAGGAAAGATACTCAGGGCTTGGCTACATTGACATTTTATAGCGCTCTAACTTGCTGGCTCTGGGTAGGGTGACCAGACAGAAATGTGCAAAACTGGGACAAGGGGTGGAGGGTCATAGGAGCCTATATATGAAAAAGACCGAAAAATCAGGACTGCCCCTATAAAATCAGGACATCTGGTCACCCTAGCTCCGGGGGGAGCATTCCCGCAACAGCACATTGAAGTTTCTGGTGTAGCTATGCCGTCAGAGTCACAGCTAAATACATGGTGGAACAGAATGTTTTATATAAGGCGTTAACACATGTTGTGAGACCATTCAAGGTGCAGTGAGCAGTTAATACCTCTGCAGTCATGGGATAAAGGAGTAGGTTAGTTAGTAAGTGATTGTTGTAATGAGTCACAAATCCAATATCTTTATTGTGTTAGCTTTTAAGGTGCCACTGGATTCCTTGTTGTATTTGTTTTATGATCATGTAGGTTTGTTTTTAGTGCAGTCCTTTTTTGACCCTCACAGACAGGATGTTTGTCACATTACCATCTTATCCTAAATGCAAAACCAGCCAACCTAGTTGGGCAGTAATTTTATCTTTTTGTTTCGTATCTAAACATACTTGCACAAGTAGGGGATTTTGTCAGTAAAAATTAACTAGAACCCAAACAGCCAGTTATATTGTTTTGACAAAACATGCAATTTATTATTAGATTGTTAACCTTCAAGTGTCACTGCTTCAACCATGTTGAAATATGTTAGGTTAAAGATTCTTAAGTATAATATCCTCTCAGGGTAGGTCTTCATTAGCAACGTTAAAGAGCTGCCATGGCAGTGCTTTAATGTGGCTGTGTAGTCGTGGCCGTAGGACTGGGAAAGAGCTCTCCCAGTGCTATAAAAAAACCACCCCCATGAGGGGCATAGCTATCAGCGCTGAGTGTACAGCTCCCAGTGCTGGCAGACTGTCTACACTGCCACTTTACAGCACAAACTTGCAGTGCTCAGGGGTGTGTTTTTTCCCTGCCACTTTACAGCACTGAAACTTGCAGTGCTCAGGGGTGTTTTTTTTCCCTGAGTGGGAAAGATGCAGCACTCTAAAGTGGCCGTGTAGACAAGGCTTCATTCTTGGAGATGATCCTTCTAGGTCAGGGACAGGCAGAATGAGGAAGCTTGTAAAATGGTTTAGACCACAGTGGTTTTGTGTTATGGGTAGAGAATTCCAATATCCTAGTACTGTCAATACAGCACCTTTCTCCTACACACCTATGCATTTCTCAGGTCAGCACCACCTTCTGGTAGTTTTGTTAAGGGGGGGGGGGAAATTCCTCAAATGGGAATTATGTTATCTAGTCCTTATTCATAGGTTCTTAGAAACTAGAGAAGGAAAAGACCTAATAATATGTAGGTTACCAACAACAGTCTATCCCCATGCCAAATGCCAATTAAGGAGTGTTCCGTACACTATATTTTTTAGTGCTTTTAATAAATTTAACTGTTCAGGTTTATCCAGATGCTTAGCCTATTTTTTTCTTTTCCTAATTTCATTTCATATACCCACATCACCATTTGTCACCCTAAATTCCTCTTCCTTTTCATTGTACGCCTTTCCAATATCTGTGGGTAGCTATCATGTACTCTCTTACTCCCTCTGCAGATGGTTTATTCCCTTGGATCTTTGAGATTGTGGGGCACAGTTCTCTGAGTGAATCTGCAGAGGTGAGGTTGTCGTCAAACTCTTGTAAACTGCACTGTGTTGTTCAGTTAATGAGCATGAACCAAGCCCTGCAGAGGTTTCACAGTTTTGCTCTTTATCTGCTCCTCTGATTCTTAATGATTATAAAAAAACCCAACCTTGAACCTAGCATAGATTTTTGCCGTACTTTACAATAATTCTTCAGTTCTCCATATTGTCAGTTGACATGACCCTTTACTCTACAAGCAGTGGGAGGAAAGGAGACTTTCAAGAAATACAAGCTTACTTCCTATCAGGAAGTGCAAGGGGGGAAAAAAGTCACATGAGGATTATGGTGTCATTTGTTTGCTCACTGACAGAGTTCTCTCATGTTTGCTCTCCTGTACAATACTGATTTTTGTAAGTGCTGAGCCCCAGATGTACAAGTGCTCAACACCATTGCAGCTCTGTTTAATTTGAATAGGATCTGCAGATCTCCCAAAAGGGGACCATTGGGATCTAGGCAGACTTGTGCATAATGCAGGCCATAGGACGTCCCTGGATTAATTTCAACTAGAGCCTGTCAGGGTGGATACAAATCTGATATTTAAAAAAAAAATTTAAAAACCGGATTATTTATTTAAATCAATTTTTTTTAGATTTAAATGAAATACGTTGTTCGTCTAGTTCCATTCAATGACTAGCTCATTCAAAGTTGAGAAATTGAATGGGAGTTGAAGTAGCAAGGAAGTATTTTCTCATTCAATCTTTTAATAAAAACTAGAGCTGTGCGCAAAACGGAAATCCCTTCCTGAGGAAAAATTGTGTGTTTTTGAAAAAAATGTCATCCCAACTGGGATGAAAGGTCAAAAATGTGGCATTTTTCACAGGAGAGGATTTCCACTACAATTCTATTTCGGGAGAGCCAACATGAATGTTTTGACTACCCAGCTGCTTGCCTTATCAATTTTACTTTCTCACCATAGGCAGAAAGAAATACTCAGGATATTGCAGGCAGGTGGGGAGCTGTTATTTTTCCATCAGGAAAATCAAAATAAAAATTTTCCCATGAATTCGTCAACTGTATGAAAAGGACATTTTCTATTGGAAAATAGTTCTGATGGAAAATTCCCGACCAGCTCTAATAAACATGAGATGTGGGACGATGAGCTGCTAATTCTAAAGTCTTGAAGCACATGGTAACCAGAAACAATCTTTTCAGTTCACTAACTGTAGACAATACTCCCTTTGTTTAATAAATCAATCGGTTTTAAATACAAAACATGTTTTGATAAACATATTTTTTTCTTATATATCCCACACATTTAAGATAATTATAAAAATAATTTGCACAGAAGAGAATTTTAAATTGAATTCCAGTTTCCATTCAAGTGCAACTTGACACATCACAAAAAATTAATCATTCTTTAGCAGAAAAGAAACCCATCATTCACCATTTTATAACATAATACAAATGTAAAATTAAGAATCTCAATAAATGTATGTTAAGCTATCTAATTGCCTAAATCACTGTGCATAGGTATCTCCTGGCTAGCAAAAGAAGTACCAAGCAATGAGAATCCATCTTACTTTTTAGTTATTTTCTTACGGAAAGTCAGTGATTTGAATCAAGGTTTCTTGTTTGCTGATATAAATTGTTATTTAAATCTGTGATTTAATCACTTTGATTTAATCAATCCACCCTGCAGCATATCTTTTTACAAAAACATCCAATCTTGGCTTTAAAATTTCTGGTGATGGAGAATCAACCACAAGTCTTGATAACTTGTTCCATTAGTTAATTACCCTCACAGTGAAAAATGTATGCCTTATTTCCAGTTTGATTTGTGTAGCTTCACCTTTATACCTTTGTCTGCTAGATTGAAGAACTCTCTATAATCACGTTTGTTCCCATGTATATACTTATTGACTGTGATCAAGTGACCCCATAACTTTTCCTTTAATAAATTAAACAGATTGACCTTGTATGTCTCTGACTCCTAGGTGTGTTTTCAAATTCTTTAATCATTCTCATGACTCTTTTCTGAGCTTTCTTCATTTTTTTTTTAACATCCTTCCTTTTATTGTGGATGCCAGACTGGGTGCAGTATTCCAATAGCAGTTGTACCAGTGCCAAATGCAGAGGTAGTGTAACTTCCCTACTCCTGTTCAGTATTCCTCTATTTCAGGTTGCCTATGGCACACGTGCCAAAGGCGGCATTCGAGCTGAGTTTCAGTGGCACTCTCAACTGCCCATGTCCTGGCCACTGGTCCGGGGGGCTCTGCATTTTACTTTAATTTTAAATGAAGCTTCTTAAACATTTTAAAAACCTTATTTACTTTACATACAATAATAGTTTAGTTCTATATTAAAGACTTACAGAAAGAGACCTTCTAAAAATGTTAAAATGTATTACTGGCATGTGGAACCTTAAATTAGAGTGAATTAATGAAGGCTCGGAGCACCGCTTCTGAAAAGTTGCCGACCCCTGCTCTATTCATACATCCAAGGATTGCATTAGCCCTTGGAGTTACACTGGGAGCTCATTTTCATCTGAGTTTTACCTCCACACCATTCCCCAAGTCTTTTTCAGAATCACAGCTACCCAGGATTGTCTACCCTCCTGTAATTATGGTCTGCATTCTTTATTCCTCTATGTTTGATTTACATTTGGCCACACTGAAACCCATAAAGTGTTTAATCCCTTATCACACAGGTGGACAAGCGGCTGGCTCACACTGACCTGAAAGCTAGCAATGGAAGACTATAACTTTTAGAGCTCAGCTTTATAACTGATCCCTCTGAATAGACGGAGCATAAATGGCATCTACATTACTTGTAGTTCTGCTCTTTATTATGTAGCTACTTCTGATGTGTGTTTGGGGATTTTTTAAACCACTACAAAGGGGGGAGAGGGGCTCTTAAAAGGTGTGATTTTGTGCGTGCAGCTTGTGCTCAAATTTTGAAGAACATTGCTTACGTCCTCTGCTTTCCCAAGGTAGTCAATTTATTCCCACTAATGGCTGGAATAAGAGGTTTTGTGCTAAAATAAAATGGACTGTAAAAGTTGATAGCATTTGCATTTCAACATGCCTGCATTTTAAAGGGATGAAAAAGGCTTGGTGATTACACAATTGTTGAAAACTTATCTTATGGGGGAAAACGTACAGAATTTGTGCTTCTGTGGAACAAGGGGAAGTTCCGGGTTATTTCAGAGATAAGCTGTTCTCTTCCCTTTTGACCAGGGTCATTATTAATTAATAACTATTCTTTGTAGTTGGTGAAAGGGGCCGTAACATTGGCTGCTTTAGGGATGACAGTGAGAGCAGCTCTACCCATAAAACCACAGTATGGCCCTGCAGAGTGTGAAAGTGGCTAAGTGAGAGGCTGCCCTGTGTTCCCACCAATTATGATGCCAGGGGTTGGGAAGAGGAGCAATATACTACATGGCATGATCCTCTGCAAAATGGTGACTGATCTCATACAGTGCTCTGACTCATGGCGGAAGAGCACATTGGGGGCAATAAACCAGTGGCAGAGCAACTACTGGTCCTCCTGTGCTGCTGTGGCTCATGGTGGACATGTGGGGTGGTGGTAACAATAGGGCAGCTTTCAGGGGAGCCTTTCCACGCAGCTTGTTCTTCTCCATAGGATTGGATTGTGGCTCCTCAAACCTCCACTCTTTTTTTTTCCCCAACCTGTTCCCTGCCAACACTGTTTTTTGCGAATTGCAGCATGGAGACTCTAGGTCTCCAGTTTTTCCTGTTAATTTGTTAACCTCCACATGCTTTATACAGAAGAAAATCGGAGTGCTTTGCTTTTCTACAAACTGAGCACGTGCATTTTGAGCCTTATCTTGCATTTCCTTACCCGACCAGAACTCTCACTGAAGTCAGGGGGAGCTTTGAGTTCACAAGAAATCAGGAATCAAGGCCTCTGTTCTTGAACGGGGTAGATTTGCTTTCAAAGGTGTAACCTGGGGGCAGAGTGCTACACCAGGTAGGCATGGGTTACAAAGGGGATTTGTACTAGGACAAAAGGTGCATTTTAAAATATTTTGGCTAATGAGTTTGAACTAATGTGTGTTAAATCCTGGTATAGAGAGGGCAAGTTGTATCTTAACATGTTTTAGCTGGTCAGTGAACTCTACAGGAAAATCCAAGGGTTCAAATACATGCAAATAAGGATCACAGAAAATTCCCAAGGGTTCAGAATTAGGGCTGCTGTGGCCTGCACTTATGCTTCTTAAACATGTTAAATAATTTGGAGAAACGTGGAGTGTTTAAGTGGAGAACAAATCATAGTAACTGAGGAAAAATGTTGCTTGGAAAAGAGCCCTGTATACAACTCTAAATTTTCCATATTTATACAAGATACTTGGTCTGTATATGTGTCTCTTTGAATTACCAAAAGACCTGCTAGCTTCTCTCTATCTTTTTTGTTGTTGTTGTTGGCACTCCTGTAAACTGTTTATACTGCTTTCCGTTCTTCATTTATGTACCATGTTAACAGCTAAGCTAGAAACAAAAAGCAGCTGTTCATAAGGAATCTGATCCAAAGTCAGTCAAAAACTTCCCTTCAGTGGGTTTGGATCAGGCCAAAAATGAGAAGTGTGAAACAACTTTAGGGTCCATTTCAATGGAAAGTCCATTTTTTTCAATGAAGTGGTACTGGGTCATTAATTCTCAAATTACTGTGCAAATGAGGCTGTTTAAGTAAGCGAGGAGGTTAGTTAGAAACACTGAAATAAACTCCACTACCCCAAAATCACCCTCAAATTAGTAACTGACTAAATCCAATAAGTGGAAATCTAATGCTTTAAGTTACCTTGAAATTGTTATATGCAGATGGGTAGTCCAAGTATGCAAAGAATACTTCCTTTACTTATTTGTATGTGTGAGAAACTGTCTCCTAGCAGTGTTGCCTACATACTGTATCAGCAATGAGAAAAAGAATACAATACAATAATATACCGCAAGTAGTATAGTCATTGCATGCTATGAACATGTCCTTTTATGTAGCAGAATTATGGTGCGCAACTTAGTGTAGTCTGACTTTTATATTTTATGCAGAACATATTGTTCCTTTGTTTTCTAATGTCTTGTTGAACAGATGAGTTCTTTTCTGCTAACCAGCTGCAGTATGAGAAATATCAATTGAAGAATATTCAGATTATACATTTAAATAATCTAGTTTCACAATATAAAGGCATATATACAATTTCCTAGCATGACTGGTTTATCTGTAATGTACAAATTGTCTACAAGTGGAATTCAGTAATATAGTAAATATATATGTACAGTATATATATAAAATCACATATGAAAAGATTTAGTAAGTATAACTTTGCCTTACTAAACATTATCATTTAACACATTTCAGTTTCACAAAAATATCTTACTCATACAGTCCTTTTCATCCAGGTACTTTACAGACTATACACATACAAAACAAGTTCACTTCTCATTGCAATACGGCCATTTCAGAAAGGCAGAGGAAAGCGACAGCCTTTTGAGACTAATGTTCTGTATTAAGAACACATGGAGGTTTTTTTTATGTTGAAGATACAATGTGTCAACTATTTCATTTTGAGTTGTGATTAGCTTTCTTGAAGCTGGGATTTAAATCACCATTAGCAGGAATATGTGTAGTATTTTGAGAAGCAGAAATATGGATTTAATACTGTAGTACTTACTTGGGAAAAACTAAGGATATGTCTAGAATCAGAGGGGTA
>ML677326.1:33291556-33423930 GCA_007922305.1 Dermatemys mawii | reverse complement strand
GGTATTAGCCCACGAAAGCTTATGCTCTAATACTTTAGTTAAGTCTCTAAGGTGCCACAGGACTCTTTGTCACTAAGGATATGTCTATGTATTGGTGACTATGCTGGCATAGTCTCATTGTGCAGACGCAGCGTAGATGGATGGAAGGGGTTTTTCCAAAGGCATGGAAACACCACCCCACGTCATGGTAGCTAGGATGACGGAAGCATCATTCTGTCAACATAGCTGCATCTTTGCTGGGAGTTAGGTGAGTATAGCTAGCTTGGTTAGGAGTACAGTTTTTTCACACCCCTGACCAAAGTAGCTATGTTGACCTAACTTGAAAGTATAGTCCAGGTCTAAATAAAGACTACAGATTAAAGATCTTAGTATAGATCAGATACGAACTCAATCCTCAGAATTCTGATCTGTTGACTAAAATTAGCAGAATTACAATGGCATAGTACCATTACCATTTCCTAATTTGAGTAGACTGTTGACATATAGACTGGCGGCAAAAAGCATATATTGCATAGGCAAAGGTGACATAACAATTGGCAATTTTCACACACATTAACTGAGGATGGGTTTTATATTAAGTTTCTTTAAAGGTTTATTTCTTAGCAATTGTTGCATAATTTAGAAACCTAACAAAGTATAAAAGTTAACAGATAACTGTTCTTTAAATTTTAAAACAATTATTTTATTAACAGTTTATAATCAGTTCAGGAGCTGTCAATTCTCAATATAAAACTTGGACCACATTTTCTATCTCAGCCATTTGACAGCATCCAACATTTGGTGACTTTAAACATGAAATGTTTATTTTCCATATCTCCTAGGCTTCCAACCAGAAATTGTACAAGAAGAAATTTAACACACCAACTGAAAACTAAAAATATGAAATTATCCAGAAATGGTACACATTTCTGAAAGTAGAGATTCAAAAGTTCTAAAGTGTAGGTACTTGGTTTGGGGCCAGCTGTCTCCTTGCTGTAAGTCTAGCGATTGCAGTCCAGTTACAGCAGGATGTATTTAGCCATCACTGTGCGTTTTTTTTACAAATGGGTTTTGTTTCTTCTGGGAGGCTATGAGGCAAAATCCATTTGTAAACAATTGGTGAGTCAAGATATTGTGACTAAAAAATTAGCAGAGCTGTGAGATGCAGTCACAGTGAAACCCATGTGAAACTTGCCTGGTTTCATTCTTTGCAAGAAACTAGAATCACAGTTTGCTGAAAGATTTTTGAACCTAGGGTCAATTGAGTTATTTCAGTGTAAAAATATACAATTCTGTGGTTTTGTATGGTTTGTACTGGAAATGGGGAAATGCTGGTTTTTGTAGGTATGCTTTGAGATTCATTTGAACCTGAAACCTGAGGTGCGTGCAAATCCTTCAGTCAACTGAAGAAAACCTTCATGTGAACTATATTATAACATGCTGGCTTTGTGTGAGTGATGCTATGCCCTTGTTAGTGGCCTATGGGAAAGATATTGGCCTTATTATTACCAGAAGCCAAGGGAGGAGTTCTTCAGTTCGAGTGGTAAAGGACTGTGTTTTAGCAGCTAAATGATCAGAGTTCTAGTCCCAGCTCCTTCTGTTTTTGTGCTTTATACAATAATTGTCTGTTCTGTACAACATATGCATTCATTCGTGTTTCACACAGCATTAGCTCCAGAACTAAGATTACTCTGAATGTATTAGATGGAGATTTCCTTCTTTCTAATACTCATCATCCTCTTCATAATCTTCCCCTGCGGTTGCAGCTTCCAGCGCTGCAAGAGCTTCTGCCACCTCTGCGTCCTCCTCCTCCTCTTCAATTTTTCCATTGATTTCTTTATGATTAATGTGCTTTTCCTCTTGTGTTTCTGTTATGAGGTCCTCAGATGCAATACCATCAGGCATGTCCTCTTTGACACACACATTTACAGACTCAGTTTTAAGAGCTTCCTCCACTGAATCATAATGTTCCTCACTTTTATTTATCACTATAGACACTGCATTTTGGTCTGAATGTGTGTAATTGTCTGAAAAACTGTCCTTTTCAGGAGCATTATAGTTTCTGGTTTGGCTCTCATATGGGAGGTAATCCGGGAATGCTGATTGGATGGCATCGTTTTGGGTCTCCAGTATTGCACTTTTTGTGAGAGAGCTGTTTTCTCCTGCACACTGCGAATTCTTATCTAGAGAACGTTCTGGCTCTTCTGAGTTCAGCTTCTTGTGACTGCCTGTTGCTGGGTCACATTCTTTGTCAAATTCATTTGGTAAAGCGAGTCCATTGGTGCAGAGGTCTCTTGTCCTGTTGGCTAAAGAAGAACTTGCTGACTGGCTGGAATTTCCATGTGTGATGGTTTCTTTGATTCGGTTTGTGTTGTGATTAGGAAGGGGATGCGTACCACTACAGGAATTGACACCACTGTGAGTATTGTCAAACTTTTCAACACAGTTTCCTAGCCCTTCCTCGTGAAAAGCAGTTCCTCTGTGGTTCCAGAAGGCCTCTTTTGTGGTATTGACCCTGTTTTTGTCTTCTGTTCTCTTTAACTCATCATTTTGCCGTTCATTTTTATGCACTGGAGTTTCACTGTACTGATTTTCTTTGAATTTATTGCCATCTTGCTTGTCTGGTTTGTAACTGTTTACTTCATTGGGGTATCTCGAGGATTGTACATCTTCTGAATCAAAGATATAGCTGGGGAAAGGAGAATTTTACCAGTTAATATTTTCTCCATTAGAAACTTAAAACTGATTACACCCAACTCTCAGGTGTTGAGATTAAACAACTAATGGAACTATGTCCGACCTACAGTATTGTGTACTAAATATAAAATGCACCTACTTGGTTATGGTAATTTTCTCAAGAGACTGAATGCTACAGAACAATTAGGCTCCAGGTCAGAGGCTCCACAAGGGGACAGAGAGGCCATGGAATGCCTCACTGGGTATGTCACAGCCACAGGACAAGTCATCCTTCCACCTTATAAAAAAGCAGTTGTTCCTAACCTTTATCCCCTGCGGGCTTGATTAGCAGGTGGGTACCCCGTAGGTGGTCCCTGGGATCATTTCCTGACCCAGCTGCAATCATCTTTCCTTTCCTCTGAACATTTTCTCTCTCACATCTCCCTTCTGTTTCCCCCCTTTTTATTTTTTCTTTCATTTTTGTACCCCCTCTGCCCCTTTTCCATTTCTGATTTTTTTAATTGTTCTGACACAGGTGTTCTTCTCTTTTCTTCATGATGCTCCTCCCCCCCTTTATCATCTCTCGTAGTTTCAATTTCCTTCCCCATTTCCCTCCCTCACCATGGTTACTCCTGAGGGCATTCTGTGCCAAAAAATTCTGCACAAAATATTTTAAAATTCTGCAAATTTTACTTGTCGAATAAATGTGGAGGATCCGGCATGGCATTGGGGAGCACAGGCCACTGGCTGCACGGAGGTGGGAGATCACTGTGTAGCTCCCCTCACCCCGAACATGAACTCAGTGGTGAGGCTCCACCCAGCTCTGACATAGCGCAAGGACCAGGCCTGCTCCAGAAACACCTCAGGGCCCTGCCTCTTTTATGCCAGGTGCAATAGGTGTGGCCAGACAGGCTCAGCAAGGCAGGATCCAAGTGTGGAGGGGCTTAGTGTGGGAGGATCCAGACATGGATTGAGAGGGTTCTGGGGTCATCTGGGTGTGAGAGGCCCAGTGCAGGATTCGGGTGCGGGAGGGATCTGGATGCACAGGGGCTTGTTGGAGGGTTCTGGGTGCAACGGTAATGGGACTCTGCCAGGGGGGTCCAGGTGAAGGTGGTTGGGGCTCAGCAGGGGAGGTGTGGGTGTATGTGTGTGTGCGGGATAGAGCTCAGTGGGTGTGGGGAACCTAGTGGGGGTCCAGATGTTGGGGAAGTGGTGTTCAGTGGGTGGGGATCCAGGTGTGGCTGACTGGGGATCTGGGTGAGGGTGGCTGGTCGGGATGGTCCAGGTGCAGAAGGAATTGGGCTCATTGTGGGAGTTCCGAGTGTTTAGGGGGTTGAGGATTGGTGGGAGGATCTGGGTATGAGGGAGTCTGGGTGCACAAGGGTTGGGT
Organism: Dermatemys mawii; assembly: GCA_007922305.1. NCBI lineage: Eukaryota > Metazoa > Chordata > Testudines > Dermatemydidae > Dermatemys > Dermatemys mawii. The sequence continues at coordinate 33,419,885 of ML677326.1, read as the reverse complement.
GGATGGGGGAGAGAGTTTTCAGAGCTTTCTGTAGCTGGGAGAAAGATCTTGGGGTGGGTCTAACCCAGCCCTGGATGCAGTCCTGGGGAAGAGGTAGTCCTGTCCTTCCTAACCCAGCCAGGACTTGCAGTTGATCCCGGCATAGGATAGGGAGCCGGGTCTTCCCCAGTCCTGCCCCTTCCCCGCAGTGATTTACCTCTTTGCCAGTTACCCTGGGTACCTGACACATACTGCTGGGAAGGGTCTCATGACCGCTCTTGTGGTTTCCCCTTGCTTCCCCATCAGAAAGTCATATTTTTCTGCAGGGGACCTAAATTCTGTGCATGTGCAATGGCACAGAATTCCCCCCAGGAGTACACGGTGATGGGATGGTGTCCACACAGGGCTGAGTGGAGCATTGAGAAGCTGGCAGGCTGTCTAAATTGAAAGCCCTTTACCATGTGACCTGCCCAAAACAGTTATTGTAAAGGTTACAGTGGATGTAGGGATGGAAGGTGGAGGGGGGATTCATGGAGCTGTCTCTGCCCTACCTGCAGATTTATAGCACATTTCCAGTGTTTAGAAGATGACGGATCCTACAGCTTCCCCACCCACTGAACTAGTCTGGCTTCTTGCCACTCAGGTGGGAAAACACTACTGTGAGAATTTGCCTCCATTGCCACATAGCTTCTGTGGGCTAGTAATTAAAGAGATGAAACTCAACTAAAATAAACCAACATGAAGTTTACAGGAAATCAGCATTTCTGGGCTCTAAAATGCCTTAATTGATCTAAACTGTAAATTCCTGGATTATTTGCAACATGGTAAATATCCTGAACCTAAAGGATGAATGCAGGTGAAAATGGATTTATTTTTAACAAGCTTTTATTTTATTCTGATTCCAAGCACTATTCTTTCTGCTGTACCTTTGTATCATTTTACAGCACCTGCACCCCATCTGGATTACTCGTTGTTAACATCTGAAAAGAGAGAGAGAGAAGGCAGGGGAAAAGAAAAAAGAGGGATGAATTAGTTCATGCAAATATTAAATGAATAAATGGTGGTTGCACTGAACATGAGTCTCCTGTTTTGAAAGGTGCTGCTGGTTAGAGAGAGATTTCCTGTGCTTAGCAATGGGGAATACCATGGGAATTGGTAACAGCTCTTTTTCTGAATGAATTTTTTCAGTGTTACCACTGTCACCAGAATAAATTCTTCCTTTGCAGTTTGACTAGAAATAACAAACTATTGTAAGTAGCTTTCTTTTTGTACATAGCATCTCACAACGGATAACAAAGCGGGCAGAGCTTCTCGTGTGAAGTGCTAGATGCCTTCACTTCCCACTGATAGCCCAACCCTTTATTATGATTAGAATCAACATGTTGGTTTGTATCAATGGTAATCTTATGTTTAGAGATGCGCTGAAAGCCAAAACCCAGATGTGAATATCCCAGAAATTTGGAAAAATTTTATTCTAAATTTTATGGCTTGGGCCCATCTCTACTTGTGCCCATACAGCCAAGGCCCTTTGTAAGCTTCTGTTTGCCAGAAGCTGGGAATAAGCAACAGGGGATGGATCACTTGATGGTTACCTGTTCTGTTCATTCTCTTTGGGGCACATGACATTGACCACTGTTGGAAGACAGGATACTAGGCTAGATGGACCTTTGTTCTGACCCAGTAGGGCCAGTCTTATGTTAACTATTTTCTAATAATGGAATTTCTATGCATTACTGGTCAGGCTGCCCAGTTTCTCTTGACATTTGAGCCTGACAGATTCCATTACCCCTTTGCCCAGCGATAGCAGATCCGTTTCCCATCAGGAGAGAAATTGGTGACATTGAATCGGGGTATTTGCTAATGCCATTGTTTTAATTAATTTACAAAAATTCTGTTTATCTTGAACAGAAGTTCTGCAATTCCACTTGCAGAAATTTGAACCAAAACACCAGCATCAAAAAGATCACTCCCTTCTCTAGACTTGTGTCCCCTGGTGCAAGTGATGAACCTGGCACAAGGACTGAGAAGGGAGGCAATGCTTGTCCCCAGTGCCGGTTAGAGCAGCAGATAGGGCTGATCTGCAATATAAAGAAACTCAGACAGGTTTGACTAGATCCTGAGTGTCCATTAGAGCTGGCTCCTCTACTAGTCAGACCTCATCCAGATAAAACAGAGTGCTTAACCCAGTAGGTCCCTTTTAACAATTTTCTAAGGGCTTGTCTAGACAAGAAAGTTGCACTGGTTTAACTTAAGGTTTTAGACTGATTCAGTTTAGCAAACCCCAATATGAACACACTGGTTTTCATTTAAGAGTGTCTTGTTTTGATTTAGCTTAAATCTGTTCTTAATCAGCTTAAACTAAATCAAAATAAGCCTGGTAAACTGAAATAAGTGTCCTTGCCACCTTTGGCATTGGTTAATTAAATTAGTTAAAATCACACCTTCAGTTAAACCATTACAGCTCTGTATGTAGACAAGTCCTGAGTCTTTGCAGCTAGCTTTCTTGAGGGACTTTGGTCCAGACTTCTAGGTTTAACCTTTTTTTATTGAGTGCTGATATCAGTAATTCATATCGTGTATTCTGTTAACATCTTTTTCCATAAAAATAGCTCAGCAGTGGCTTTTAACCATACCAAGTGCTGATAACTTTTGTTTTATTTGGTTGTAAAGCAGCCTGAGTCGTTCTGTAGAAAGATATTATAAATGCAAATTACTTCTGTCATTTCTATAAAAGCTCTTTCCATGATTGTATACTGTCATGAGTATTTGAATTGTCTCTGCATTTCCTTTTCAAAGCTGATAGTTACAAACATTTGTATTTGTTCTCTTGTAAGAATAAACTAATGTTTATGGGAAGTATTTTGTACTGCATTCGTTTGTAAATGGTTCTTAGCATTGAAGTAGGAATACAGGATTTTTAAATGTGAGTGTTTCAGGTTTTATTTTTTCTATGTTTACAGCAAGTGTCAGAACCTTAGGATTGCAAAGTAATGTTGTGAAGTAATATGACCGTATACAATGAAACATACATTTTAGTCCTATTAGTATAAGACATCTTGCTATGAAAATTTAAGTGCTTATCTTACTAAAAAGTGTCAAAAATGTGCTGATGTTTTACAACACACATAGTTTTGATAGATTCCCATCCGAAGCAAGTTACAATTTGAATCAAATGTATACTATGCAGACTATTAAAGAAAGAGGTTTGGAGAAGACAGCCATAGTCTAAGTGCATAACTGTTTTCAGATGAGATTTCTATACAGTGATGTAGGACGGCTGTCGCAAATGAAGAAGGCTCTTCAAAGCTTAGGGGGAAGCAAAATTAAAAAGGCAGAGAGAAGTGAGATCCCAGAAAGGAACGCACAGCGAATATTGGGTAGAATGTGGTATCTGAGAACAGGTGTAGGAGAAAACCTGTTGTATCTTTATATGTTCTATTTTTAATTAGAGACATTTTAGATTTGCCGTTTGTGACATTTTCTTGCAAAGTCTGACTCTTAAATATTTCCATACTCCATATGAGTGAACCCCTAAAATATATCAGGGCATGACTCAGAGTCTAACCTTGCAAAGCACAGTGCATGGAATTTTCAAAAGAGCTCAGCAGCACTGGCCCAATTCTGCTCCTGTTGAAATCCAAGGGAGTTTTATCTTTGACTTCAGTTGGAACTGAGTTGGATCAATGCTTAGCTCTCTTGAAAATCCCTCTTGAGCGCCTTCTGTGACATCCCGAACATCCTTAATTCTCATTGATTCCACCCTCCGTGGAGGACACTCAGGAGAAACTTAGCCCTTTGCAGGATAAGATTTCACATTTTAAGGTGTTTGTGAACAGCTGAACCTAAAAGATGATGGAATCACAATATGTTAAGAATAGGAATGTGCTGTATGTAAAATAATTACAGATCTCAGTATAGAGCTCACACTGGCAAGGCCAAGGCCATATTAGTGTCAAAAGCAAAGGTCTGCGTGTGGAATGAGAGGAGAATAGACCTTTAAATCTTATATAATTCCATAGTATTAAATACTGTTGCATGTGCATGCTCCCTTGGTCCGTTCTACTTGACTAAAACCAGCCTGTAGGTCTGTAGCTAGCAGTGTGAAATGTGTGCATAGCATATATTGGTTCCCCTACACTGTCATCACACTTGCAGTATCCCTGTAATCCCCCCACAATTTATTATCCTACATTCTGTTACATACATAACAGTATAGAGGAAGACATAGGAATCAGGGCCTATAGCAGAGTCAGCCTCAGGGCAACCTAATGAGTACAAATGGCCTGTAGTAGGCTGCCTGATTGACTACACAGACTGATGGGTGGGAAGAGTCAGCAGATCAGCTCTTAAGACCAGCAGCAGCAGTTTGGTGGGTGCTCAAAGCATTCACCCACAGCTGTGATAGCTCCTGCACCTGCCTCATCCCAGCCCTGCTTCTGCCCTTTTCCATCCCTTCTGCTTCCTCAGTCCCAGACCTTCTGCTGTCTGGGACCCAGCCGTGCCTCACTCCACGTAACCTGGCTCTGACCCTAAGCTCTTATTCCTGACTTATGACTTTGGCTCTGACCCTCAGGGCTGGCATCTGGCGTCTGACTCTGCTTTTGACCCTTGGCTCTGGTTACTGAGTCTGACTCAGGCTACAACCACTAGGTACAACTGTCCACGTCTTTGAGCAGCCCCGAAACAGGGAACTGGAGCTGATATGGTGAACATGGACCCTACAAAGGCCGTTATCTCTGACGGAGAGTGGGAGCCCTATGGACCTTGTAGGCCCAAGCTGCTACCCTGCATTCAGCTCCAGCCCACGCTCCCACACCTGGCAAGTTTGGTGGTGGTTGTGGCAGTTTTATGGATTCTTAAATCTGTATCTGTTCCTATTTCTGCTACGTTGTACCCACTGACCAAGCCTGAGTGGGATTGATTATCAGCCTGCTTAGTGGGGAGTCCCTTGCTTGAATTCTCTGCTCCTGGAAGAACCAAGCCCATTTCTGGGACAATTCAAGGACTCTGTTCAGCCTATGGAGGTGATCGATGACTCACGTCACGAGCATGCACCAAAGCCACACTTCAGATGTTCCTGCAGGGATGCCAGCAGTTGCTAGTTTACGCCATGGGGTTCTGTTGCTTTGTAGTAGATGCCAAGTGGAACAGTGCCACCCAGCATTATCATTTCCACCTCAGCCTAAATGATGACATTAAAGGTGAACTGGCACAGTCAGAATCCCTGTCCGACCCACAATGGTAATATTCAGATGGACTGCCCTCAAGGATGAACGCAGGGTGCAGCAATTTCTGGGGTTCACCAATTTTTACTTACACTTATTAAAGGTTTATTAAAGGATTTATTAAAGGATTCTCTATGGCACTCCTTGAAAAGAGAGGCTGGTTTGTCTGGTACAGGGATCAGCAATCTATGGCATGCGGGACTGGGTCCTGGTCCTGGGGGATCTGCTGCTGGCCTAGGGTCCTACTGCCAGCCCCCTGCCACCTGAGGTCCCATCCGCTGGCCCCGCTCAGCCTGCTGCTGGTTCTAGCCACCGGTCCCAGGGGCTCTGTTGCCATCCTGGGGTCCCAGCTGCCAGCCTGGTGCTCTGCTCCTGGCCTCAGCCCGGGTCTCTACAGTTGCCCCAGCTGTGGCTCACTGGCTGCAGGGAGGGGAAAGAGGGGGTACAGCTCAGCAGCTCCACCTTAAAAATTGTTCCAGCGCCACTGTACTGAGATATTTTTAAGTCCTGATTTGTTGCTTGCATCAGTATCCCGTCACGTGGCACAGCGCACTGTGTTTGACGTGCGTGCCATCTGTCATGACTTTTTTCCCCGCTGTAAGTTGCGGGGCACATTTGACAATGTCAGATCCTAAGAAAGCAAAGTTACATGTCCGTTCACTTCTTGGACAGACATATTTGGATGTATTCAAAAGATGGACCATGCTGTTTGTGTTTCTGTTGTGAAAGTGCTGTTTGTCACCCATCAAGTGTTCAGCATTTTCAAACGAAACACGAGAAAACCTTTCTTGACGAAGCAGACAACACTGAATTGATCAAAAAGGTAGTAGCAGGATATGAGAAGCAAAGCAGTGTTTTTAAATGCTTAAGTGTAAGTAAAAATCAAGCTCCAGAGGGAAGTTACAAGATTGCTCAGTGCATTGTGAAAAATGGAAAGCTGTTTACAGATGAGGAATATGTAAAAGAAGTTTTTCTCAGCAGTACGGAGGTTTTGTTCAATGATTTGCCAAATTAAGATGTGTATCTAGAATAAAAGAACTGCCTGGCTCTGCCAGAACAGTTGAGAGACGCGTAATGAAATGGCAGAAAACATTAAGGAAAAGCAGATGATTGCATTAAAAGACACAGTGGTGTTTAGCGTTGCAGTTGATAAGAGCGTGGATATAAATGGCATTCCACATTTGGCAGTTGTTGCAAGATATTGTGCTTCTGATGAAATTCAAGAGGAACTTAGTTGCCTAAACCCCCTTCATGACATAACAAAGGGGGAAGATATAGTGGAAACTTTTTTGTAAACCATTTTGAAGAATGAGGAGTTGACATCAGCAAAATATTTTGTGTGATAACAGATTGTGCTCCTGCCATGGTCAGAAAACAGAAGGGATTTGTAAAGTTACTTGAAGATCAAATTGCCCGTCTGACAGTCAAATTTCACTGTATCATCCATCGAGAAAATCTGTATGCTAAAATTTCTAATTCAGAGCTTAATAATATGATGAATATAGTGGTACGAATTGTGAATGTCCTTGTTGCTCGATCTCCTTTGACTCACAGACAGTTTCAAGCACTGCTAGAAGAGCTGGTCATACTTATAATGACGTTCCACTTCACAGTAACATTTGGTGGCTAAGTCGAGGCAAGGTTTTGGTGCGCTTTGTAAACTCTTTTGATGCAATCAAAACCTTTTTGTCTTAAAAAGGACAAAAAAAAACCCTACCCCAAACTGAATGATGGCAAATGGCTGCGTAAGCTCATGCTTCTAACTGACATCACTACTCACCTAAATGAATTCAAGCTCTGTCGCTAGGGTTCAGGGCAAACGGTTTTGGATTTTTATGAAACCTGGAAGACATTTGTTGTAAAACTAGCAGTTTTTTTCTTGGGATATTCAAAATTTGACTTTCTGCTACTTCCAACACATAACAGTGCTATTGACACGTTGCACTGTCTGTGTTGATGGGATTGAAATGTACATGCAAGAACTGGAATCAGAATTTTTCTTGCAAATTTCAAGATTTCCAGCAATTTGGCCCAGTGCTTTCTTTTCAAATTAAACCTGAAAAGTTCAATGAAAGCGCCTTGGATTTGTCTGTATTTCAGTGGATGGGTGTTGAAGATTTCAAAATGCAGCTCATTCAGTTAAAAAGCTCACAATTGTGGGCTTCAAAGTTTGGAGATCTGCAGAGTGCACTTAAAGCTACCAAGAGAGATCATGGGGCCTCTCTTCTGACCTGCTGGATGTCCATGCCAGTGACATTTAACTGTTGAAGAAAATTGCTTTGCAATGCTTTCAGCATTTGGATCCACATACCTATGTGAACAGATATTTTAACACATGAAATCTGTCCTCTGTCCCTCTAGGAGCCAGTTAACAAGTGATCACTCAGAAGCCTGTGTGCAGCTTAAAGTATCCAAATACGTTCTGGAGGCTGGAAAACTCAGCAAGGACAAGGATCACACTGAACTGATAAGATCTATGTTTTAATTTATTTTTAAATGAAGCTTCTGAAACATTTTAAAAACCTTATTTACTTTACATACAGCAATAGTTTAGTTGTATATTATAGAGAGAGATCTTCTAAAAATGTTAAAATGTATTACTGGCACGCAAAACCTTAAATTAGAGTGAATAAATGAAGACGTGGCACACCACTTCTGAAAGGGTTGCCGACTCCTGGTCTGGTATATGCAGGCTCAGTTGACCGTTGATCAGCATTAACCTAGCACCCATCCTGATTGACCCAGATACAACCAATTCATTTACAGTTAAGGCTGATGCCTCTAATTTTGCTATACGTGCAGTACAGTGTTAACATGAAGGCCCATGCAACCAGCTCCACTCCTTTGCCTTTTATTTTCGGAAACTAACCCAGTGGAAAAAATGTGTGATGTTTAGCTACTGGCTACAAAGACGGTTTTTCAGAGTGGCACCACCTCCTAGAAGGGATTTAATTCCTAGTCCAAGTCCTGATTGCCACAAAAACCAGGAGTACCCATGGGCTGCTAGATGCTTTAACCAGCACCAGATCTGCTGATCTCTCTTCTTTGCTTACTTTGAATTTACAGTTACCGATCGCCCAGGGATGAGAAATGGGATGGTGGGTGATCTATCCTGCAAAGACAAATATATTAAACCTGGCGAAGAGTGTATGTGTATGCAAGGGAGGAAACTAGAAAACCATTTCTGCTTTTGTATTAAAAAAGAACTAGATTTGAATCTGTTTCACTCTGTGGTGTTAATAATCTGGCTCCTGGTCATCTGAGAGATAAAGGGCCAGATTTTCAATTTGTAAATCTGAAGTAACTCAACAACTGCAATAGAGTTATTCTCACCAGAGGAAATTAAATGAGAGTTGGGCTCTCTTTTGTTCAAATGTCATCCACTGCTAGTCCCACTGCAGTGTTAGGACACTTCTAGCTTTTTTTGTAGCCAAAAGGAGAGAAACTCCTTTCTTGTCAATAGAAATGGAGTTGCTAGTAGAAGAAACACCCCAGCTATTGTAATTCCTTTATACAGTAGAATAGGGGGTCGGACCCCACGGGGTCCTGAGGTTATTACATGGGGGGTCGCGAGCTGTCAACCTCCAGTCCAAACCCCGTTTTGCCTCCAGCATTTATAATGGTATTAAATATATAAAGTGTTTTTAATTTATAAGGGCAGGGGTGTCTCATTCAGAGACTTGCTTTGTGAAAGAGGTCACCAGTAAAAGAAGTTTGAGAACCAGTGCAGTAGAACCTCAGAGTTACGAACTGACTGGTCAACCATACACCTCGTTTGGAACCGGAAGTTCACAGTCAGGCAGCAGCAGAGAGACTCTCACACAAAAAGCAAATACAGTACACTACTGCATTAAATATAAACCGCTTAAAATAAAGAGGGAATGTTTAATTAAAAAAAATCTGACAAGGTAAGGAAACTGTTTCTGTGCTTGTTTCATTTAAATGAAGATGGTTAAAAGCAGCATTTTTCTTCTGCATAGTAAAGTTTCAAAGTTGTATTAAGTCAATGTTCAGTTGTAAACTTCTGAAAGCGCAACTGTAACATTTTATCGGAGATATGAACATTTGAGAGTTAAACACCTCTGGAATGGAGGTCGTTTGTAGCTCTGAGGTTCTACTGTATGGAATTTTGACAAGAGATCAAAATGTATGAGTTGGTTGATGATGGAGAGAGGAAAATCTGTTATTAGGGAAGAAATATAGAAGAACGATTTTTTTTTCCTAATAGTAGATTATGGGAAGACTGCCATTTTACACAGTCAGAGAAGTGCCACAAAGTAGTCATGGTGATTGAGTGAATAGTGACAGGGCTTGAATCCTCTTGGAACAGAGGGAACAATGTTGCCTTTAATAAGACACAAGAAAAGTGGAAAAGTTCTCTTTTTAAATGTTTACCAGTAGCATTCTGCAACCTGGCTATACAAGGTGAAGAGAATGGAATGAGACCTTTCCTGAAAAGTGTATAGAAGAAGGAGGAGAGGAATGTACCCTAACTTCTGAAATTGTAACGTCTGTAAATGAAGTGTGAAATGCAAGACAGAGTATACATCATAAACCCCCCCTTCTGATTAAATAGAAGTGAGAAACATAATACCTTTGACTTCGTATTGTGTGTTTAAGCTGTGATATGGATAAACAAAAAATACAAGCGAGAAGACGTCATGAATAGGGAAGGGCAAACTATTCCAATGAACAAAAACCATCTCGCACCCACTTCCAAAACAATGATTGAAGTGAATTAAAAACTATATTGTGGTTTTAAAAGGTTGATCCTTTTTTAGTTGTGTTAATGTACTGTTTCTGTCCATTTCCTGGTTTTGGCCAGGAGTGGAAACAGAAATGCCAGGAGTGAAGAAATTTAAATGGTATTTTTGACTCAGTTCAGACCAGTAAGAACTGGAAATCTGACTGAAATGTTTTTGCAATATAATCCAGCCTGATTTCCACACCAAAGAGTTTGGTATGAGAGCTGAACTTTTGCATGTTTCTTCCAAATTAAACCACTACCAAGAAACCAGACATTTAATGTATTGATCACTTCAATGGGCTGCTGGGACAGTCCCCCTCTTCCCCTTCCTTCCTCCCCCCGCCCCACTAATGCACTGCAGTGCCTCTCTGGGCAGGCAGGCTAATGCAGATCGTCAGCCAATGCAAAATCCTGCTGTTTTCTGCTTCCTGCTGCATCAGCCTACTGTGTCTTCCCTACCCCAAACTCCTGCCTGCCAGTGACTAGAAGCACCAATTTGCAAGCCCTGAACAGTTCCCGTTCTTCCTACAAAGCACACAAACCTCCCTGCTTAGGGCTACATCAAAGGAAGTCCAGAAGCCTATGCCTCACTGCCAAGATAAACCCAGCCATGTTTCACTTAGTTTCTATCATTGTCTTAGGCCTCATTCAGACACCCCAAAAACACCTGACATTTTCAGAGACAAGTGTGGGATGAGAATAGGTTATGGGGGCGGGGGGATGAATGGAGGAAGGGAAGAGAGGAAACAATAGATTTGGGGCCTTAATATCCTCCTGAAGTGTGCAAGCAGCTGTAAGCACCTAGTGGGCCTTTCATGGTACTAACTCTGGTTTGTATTCTGTGCTGTGTCAGTATCAGAATCTCATTTAAGGATTGCAAAAGTTACCTTGTGGATATGCATGTGGGTGCACATGTATGAGGTCAGAGAGAGTAGCAGGGCTGTGTGTGGTAGGGAGTGGGGTAATGCAGAGAATTAGTAATGGGTGGAGACAATGGAATGAGCGATAGGGAAGATAGGAAAAATCAATGACAAATAGGTGAGAGAGGAATGGAAAGATTATGGAACAGCAGGTAGAACTGGGAAGAGGAGAGAACAAACAGGAATAGAAAGGTGGAAGATTATTAAACATAAGGCACAGAAACACCAGCAGATAGTAAAAGGAGAGAGAGGGAACATTATGAAAACAAGGAAAAGGGAACTACAAGAAGAAAAACAAGAGAGACACAAATTATTTAGAACCCAATCCACCAAAGACTTGTCCCTGTCATTTGGACAACTAATGTGCTTAAAGTTAAACATGCTTTGCTGGATTGGTCCCTATTTAGTGTACAGGTTAAAGCCAAAAGGTTACAGATATTAAAACTATGTAGAATGTTTGTTTAAAATTAGAGATCCAATTCTTTGGTAACCTCCTTTTGATTTCTAACCGAAACGATGACTGCATTAGACTAATTTGGCATGGAGGCATCAATAGCAAATCCATAGTTAAATTTGCATTAAGAGTTGTACTTAAAACAGGCCTGAAATCCTACTACTTCCTATTTTAATAAATGAATTTAGTTTTGAAATTAACCACAATACTCATGAGAGGAAAATTAATTTTCCATGTAATTATCAGGGTTTTTTTAGAAAAGCAATTACAAGCCTGGGCAGAAGTCAGACTTTAAAATGATCCCTTATTGAATTTTGGTCCTGACCTGTCTCATGTTTCTTTGGCTCCCTGTAGCCAAACAAACGCTATCACCACAAATTCCACCCCCTTTTCGGCACACCCACACCCTTTCTATAATGTAACTTGAGAAGTCATTTTCATACTTCATATTTAAACATAAACGGTTGGATTGGCACCTCACAGTCCATCCCCAATAGGAGGAAGCATGTAGCTGTGCGGAACCAACAGCAGAATAGGGACCCTATTGTGACTCTGAAGGTCACAGTTTAGTTCCTGCTTCCCCCACTGCTGGGTAAGGAAAGTAAGTGCTACAGTTGTATTTTTCGTGGTGCAATCCACTTTCCCCACCAACCAAATGTCAGAACAACCAAAGCTCTGACCACAGTGGCCATGTCTCTTCCCCGCCATCCTGCTGCCCTTGAAAAGCTTATGTCACCTTGGTGCCCTGCACAGGAGTATTGCCAGGGGTCACAATGAGGCCCCAAAACAGCAGTTTCCCTAATTTGCCATAATTTAATTTGCTTTGCATGGAAACACTTCCAGAGTTGCCTGGATCCACCAGCTGCTTATTTTCTCCCCTCTGGCTTGGCCTGGCTCCCTAGCTCATCTGTCCTCCTCCTCACATGTATCTCCCCTGTTCCTGACTATGGGAAGGCAGGAAGACAAGCTGCCTAGCAGGGAGCCCTGGTCCCTAATCCATATGCCTTCTTCCTCCACAGTTGCGCTACTGAGATGGGGTTTTCATGAGTGCAAGCTTGTGTTCTCAAGCCTGATTTTGCAGCAACTCCCAACCCCGTGCTTGCTCCTTCCCAACCACAAGTCTGACTTCTTATTTTTTCATATACAAATTTCATCCCTGCATGTATTTTGTGGTCATTTGTCTTTAGCTATGATGAGTGTTCTAGCCATTACGAGGACTTAGATGTTTTGAGCAGAGGGTTGGACTAGATGACCTCCTGAGGTTTCTTCTAACTCTAATATTCTGTGATAGATTCTGTGTGCAGAGTGGTGAAGAAGAGATAGAGATTATGGAGTATTGAGCAGACAATGTGTGTTTGGACATTATTAGTAAAGCTGGTTGAAACTTCTGAACAGCTACTTTACTGATTAAAAGTGGGCTCTTAAAAATGTTTGCAAATAAATTGATGTTGAAAATTGTTCATCTTAAAAAAAGAGGCCTCTTGTAATTTAAAAACATATTTTTCATGGGATTCTGGTAAACAAAATGTCTCAACAACCATTTTATTTTCAAAAAGTTTTCTTTTAAAAAATTGAAAATTAACCCCTCCCCCCCAATAAAATATAAAAAAGAAAGTGAAAGAAAAAAATCCAGTTTGAACATTTCAGAATGCAAAGCACTTCAGAAACTGTGTGTATATGAAAATAGGTTTTCATTATTCAATCAGCTCTAATTATGATGTTTGAGTGGTAAAGCATATTTGAGGTTGGTGTGTGTGTAAATGTTGTCTTAAGTAGTCATTCATGGTTTTAAAAAGAATTCATTAGTAGGCAATGCATTTGAGCAACATTCACTCTCAATTAACAGATTTGTTATAGGGGTGTTGTGCGTACTGCTAAAGGTACATTATGCCCATCTGCCTACCTCTGTGACCTGGTCTCTTTTAGAGTTTCCCAAGCTCTCTCAGCTACACTTAAAACTTCTTCCAAAATCTGTTTGCCAAGCCTAATGCTAAGACTGGTGAAAAACAAGAATTCTGTTTCATGAAAAATGTTGATGTTTCAACAGTTGGTTTTGTTCCACATCGGAACAAAAGCTAGACCTTTGAAAACATTTTTAGGAAAACCAAAAACCAAAAACCAAGAAGCTGAGTTGTCAGGGCACACAGAGGAATGGGGGAGACCCAGTTTTAAGTCCCTGCTCTGAATCAGGCACAGTCTATAGCAGGGGTAGACAACCTTTCAGAAGTGGTGTACCGAGTCTTCATTTATTCACTTTAAATTAAGGTTTCGCGTGCCAGTAATACATTTTAACATTTTTTAGAAGGTCTCTATTAGTTTATATATTATATAACTAAACTATTGCTGTATGTGAAGGTTTGCAAAGTGTTTAAGAAACTTCATTTAAAATTATGATCTTATGCCCCCGGCCTGCTCAGCCCATTTCCAGCCTGGGGTTCCATTCACCTAGGCCGGCGGTGGGCTGAGTGGGGCCTGCGGCTGGGACCCTGGCTGGCAAGGAGTCAACAGCCAGGACCCCAGAGCAGCAGGGTCTGGGGTCCTGGCCCTCGGCTCTTGCCAGGTGGGGTCTTGGCTGCCGGACCCGTTTAGTCCGCTGCTGGTCTGGGATCCCGGCCCTGCCCACATAGAGTGAGTACCTACCTTCTCCCTGGTTTTAGCCCATTCTCTTTGTCTCTCTCTGCACTGAGGTTGGGGGTGCACTGAGCACAGGGCTGGGAATGAAGGAGCAGGCTGGGGGTTGGGATGCTGGGTCTGGCCAGGAGCTAGAATGAGGGAGGGGGCTTGGGGTTGGGGCAGGAGGTTTAGGTGTGGAGCGCTTACCTGGGGTATCTCCCAGTTGGTGTGAGGTGTGCAAGTGGGAATGTGTGTGTGAGGGGGCGGGTGCAGGAGCTGCCGTTTGGTGCTCAGGGTGGGGATGTGGGGGGTGCAAGAGTCAGGGCATAGGGTGTGGGGGGGGCTGGGTACGTGTAGGGGTGCAGGAGTCAGGGCTGGGGTGTGGGGGGTGCAGGGGTCAGGGCAGAGGGCTGGGGGTGTGAGCTGGGGTTGTGGGGGTGCTCCCAGCCCCCTGCTCTAAGTGGCAGAGGGCTGGAGGGTATATGCCCTATTCTACCCCCATCCCCGCCTCCTCCCTGGAGCTACAAGCATGCTGCGGCTCCACTTCTCCTCCTCCCTTCTCCTCCCCTCCCCATCCCGGGCAATCAGCTGTTCGGTGGCAGGAAGGCAGAGGAATGCAGCATGCTGGGGCGGGGGGGAGAAGCAGGGGAGGGGAGCTTGGCTGCCGGCAGAGCCTGCAGTGCAGCAGGAGCTGGCAGGACCAAACTTCTGCCCCCTGCCCCTGCAAGAGAGAGCAGAGGGCTGGGGTGCCATGGCAAATCCGGTACTGCCAGGCAGGCAACAGCGTGCCATTAGAAATCAGCTCGCGTGCCATCTTTAGCATGTGTGCCGCAGATTGCCGACCCCTGGTCTATAGAATCAATCTCCTTTCAGGCTCTCCTGTTGGAGCTGTTCCACTTTGTATAAATAATTACATATTCACTGAGTGAGAGAGATGATGTTCAGGGCACTCACCTGCAATATGCCCTGTGACGGAGTCAGTCCAGAAGGGTATAAGAGAGTGCTGGAAGGCAGATATATCAGCCTCAGGATGTGCAGGTCCCTGTTCCCTGGATAGCCAAACAAAGGCTACTCCAGGCCAATCAAGACACCTGGGACCAATTAAGAAGCTTCTAGAAAGCAGCAGAAATAGCTAGCCTGATTGGGACACCTGAAGCCAATCAGGGGCTGGCTGAAACCAGATAAAAACCCTCCCAGTTAGTCAGGTGGGCGTGGCTGTCAGGAGCTGTGGGAAGAAATTGTGCTGTTGGTGCTACTGAGTGGTAGACATATCATACGCAAGGAAGGAGGCCCTGAGGTAAGGGTGAAGTGGAGTTTGAAGAAGTGGGGACTGCTGTGGGGAAGTAGCCCAGGGAATTGTATTATGTTTTGTGGCCAAAAGGTCAGCCATCTTAGCTGATACTATTAAGGTCCCTGGGCTGGAGCCCGGAGTAGAGGGTGGGCCCTGGCTCCCCCATTTTCTGCCTCCCCTAATTAATTACTGGAAAAGGGAGGTCACCCTGGGGCCTAGATGAGTTTCTGAGGCCCCTAAATCTGCCAGGAAGCACAGGATCCACAAACACAGACTCGGAACTTTGTCACAACTGTTTTTGTATATTGGTGTGGGGTGACTGCAACCCCAACTAGATTGATTAGGGTGCGTGGGTCTGCCCAATCCTTCAGGTTACACTGCATGGGCTCCTCAATGTTGGAACATTGCGCTGCTAGGCGTCCCCATTCTCCACATGCATAACATCTGTAAGGGGCTCTAGATGCTCCTTTGTCTCTTGGGTTAGGGGTCTTTACCCCATGGCTTCCTCCCTTCTGGGTTCCCGGCTGTTCTGTGGCCACTACCTTCTTCCACCTGGGGCTTCCTGGATGTTTGGTTATCTGGCCTTCCGGGGTCGGACCCAGATATTTTTTTGGGGAGAGGGCTTCTCTGAGTAGTTGGGACAGCTCTTGGGCTGCAATCCATCTTTCTACCAATGTGATCACCCCGTCGTAGGTGGCAGGGTCATTCTGGCCCACCCATGCATGAAGATCTGGAGGCAATCCCCTCATACAGTGGTCTATGACCAAAGTTTCCAACATTTCCTCTGGGTTGCAAACCTCGGGTTGTAACCACTTCCGTGCGAGGTGGATAAGGTTGAATAATTGGGACCTCGGAGGCTTACCTTCCTTATACCTCCACTCATGGTACCTCTGGGCCTGTACTGCTGTTGTTACCCCTGATCGTGCCAGGATCTCTGCTTTCAGCTGAGGGTAGTCCATGGCAGCTTCAGCAGGCATGTCATGATAAGCTTTTTGTGCTTCTCCACATAAGAAGGGAGCAAGGATGCTAGCCCACTGATCCTGGGGCCAAGCCTCTCGCAAGGCAGCCCTCTCAAAGGAGAGGAGATATGCCTCTATGTCATCATTGGCTGTCATCTTTGGCAGACAACCAGCAGCCCTCCATACTCGCGACCCCTTAGATCCTTGTTTTTTGGTGGTGAGGACTTTCAGTTGTTCTACCACGTCCTGCAAGAGGGCTCGATCCTGAGAGGCCTGCTCCATCAATAATTGGTTAGTCTCTTGTTGTACCCGCAGGGACTCCTGTTGTGCCATAGCCTGGGCTCAGGTGGCCTCCTGCTGGGCTGCAGTGGCTTGCAACAGTGCTTTTATTACGTCCTCCATTGTGGTGAGAACACCCCAAACCCGGTACACTTTTTTTAAAAAAAAAAACCTCTCCCTTTCTTCTGCTGCACAGTGAACAATAAGTCAGAAACTCCCACTCCTGACACCAGTTGTGACAAAGTTCCGAGTCTGTGTTTGTGGGGTCTGCGCTTCCTGGCAGATTTAGGGGCCTCAGAAACTCATCTAGGCCCCAGGGTGACCTCCCTTTTCTAGTAATTAATTAGGAGAGGCAGAAAAGCGGGGAGCTCAGCCCGCCCTCTACTCCGGGCTCCAGCCCAGGGACCTTAATAGTATCAGCTAAGATGGCTGACCTTTTGGCCACAAAACATAATATAATTCCCTGGGCTACTTCCCCACAGCAGTCCCCACTTCTTCAAACTCCACTTCACCCTTACCTCAGGGCTTCCTTCCTTGCGTATGATATGTCTACCACTCAGTAGCACCAACAGCACAACTTCTTCCCACAGCTCCTGACAGCCACACCCACCTGACTACCTGGGAGGGTTTTTATCTGGTTTCAGCCAGCCCCTGATTGGCTTCAGGTGTCCCAATCAGGCTAGCTATTTCTGCTGCTTTCTAGAAGCTTCTTAATTGGTCCCAGGTGTCTTGATTGGCCTGGAGTAGCCTTTGTTTGGCTATCCAGAGAACAGGGACCTGCACATCCTGAGGCTGATATATCTGCCTTCCAGCACTCTCTTATACCCCTCTGGACTAACTCCATCACAGCCCTATTGACTATTCTGAGTTAGGTCTCGGTCTCTTTCTCTCATATTGACCAGAAATTGCATTCTGGGCCTGAGACACCTTTTGATTTTGATGAATGGGGTCCTTGCCTGTTGCATTTGCTGACAAAAACTCATTTAGTTGAACAATTCTCATCTCTCTTTCTGGTGCATATCTCAGTCAAATCCCTTCCACAGACCAACTTCTGTATCATCACTGCATTTCAAACTGAAACTATGTGGCTAAACCTAAACCACATAATCCAATCTCTCTAACTCACATTCTTCATTGCCCCTTCCTCTTTCTGGTGCATGTTGTATTCTCACCTGTCAAATCCATCACAGAGATTGTATGTTCTTAAGGACAAGGGGGCCTGTCTCTTACGTGTTTTCTGTAAATAAACTGGCATACTTGTGTGTGCTATTAAATGAAGAACAATAATTATATTATCATTTCTGTGCACACACATGGGGTGAATTGAGGAGTTATGGTAGAATCTTATGTGCTGTTCAGAACATATTGTTCAAGCTGTCAGAATTTGGAAAGTGATCTTCAGAGGAGCAACCAGGGAACTGATTTTATTTAGACTCAGTGTGGATTGCCCAGTGTAGATGTGGTTTTTGGCAAGGTGAGTATTGAATGGGGCTGGAGATTATAATGCATGAGAATTGGTGCCTTCCTCACTAATTCTTGTTTGTTGTTTCAAACTGTATAGGCTCAGCTCCATTACCATTTTGTGCATTTTTGAGGCTTATTCTACTCAAAAATATTAACTCTCTATGACTAGGGCCCTACCAAATTCATGGCTGTGAAAAATGTGTCACAGACCCTGAAATCTAATCTCCCTCATGAAATCTGGCTAGTGTGAGGAAGGAGTAGGGCTGGGGGTTCCTACTGTGTGCAAGGCTCCAGCTGCTAGTGCAGGCCAGGTTGGGGAGGGATGGGATTTCCTCTTCCCCATAGGGGCTACTCCTGGAGCCAATGAGACCCACCTCCGGGAACCTCCCCTGGCTGCAGGAAGCTCTGTGGCTTCTGGCTGAGAGCCCAGATCTGAAGGCATCACCATCCCCTGTAGCAGCACAGATGTGAAGGTGGCAATACCTCAGCCCTGCTACAATAGCCTGGTGACCCCCCTCATGGCTTCCTTTTGGGTTGGGACCCGTATAGTTACACTGTGAAATTTACTATTTAAATATCTGAAACCATGAAATTTACTGTTTTTAAACACCTATGACTATGAAACTGACCTAAATGGACCATTAATTAGGTAGCGCATATGATATAAAAGTTTTGACATAAGAATTGTTTTGTTGTCACAAATAGGACTATTACTTCAGCAAGGGCATAAAGCAAAAGTAGCAGAATGCTTAAGCAATAAAGTTGCTGTCATCATACAAACATTCAGAGTAATAAGAAAACACCAGAATACAAAATGGAATAGGTGACATTTAAGCAGAATTGTTTCTACACTGTTTACCTCCACACTTTCCTGGAAATGACAGATCTGTTATTTAAATAATTCACAGGAATGTAGTAATCAAACTTAACATTAATAAACAATTGACAGCAAACACAGTGCACATTTGTAATGAGCCATCAATATTTAAAAATATCAATTATCCTCCAAATTACAGCATACTTACCAAATAGCCAATGGGAGTTGACTGATCATGATTTTAACATCTGGCTGAGGGGTGACATCTGAAAGGACATGTATGTGTTATTTGTTTATTCAAGATATTTGCAATAATAATTAAGAAGATGACACACTGTGTTTTTCATCCCAGGGTCTCAATATGCTATTGCAAACTCTAATTATTACAGTTTACTTGCAAATTACTTCAAATATTAAATGCTAAAAATTAATTGTTATACTTCTGGCTTACTCACAGTAGCCACCCCTGGGGGAGTGTGGTCTGCTGGCCAAGGGATGTGTCTAGCATATATTATGGTGAGGTGCATGATTTAATTAGGGGTGCATGCAGCCACATTTCTGAATAGTAAGAAAATGCATCCTCACCAGGTGGAGCCGAAGTCCTGACTAGTGGAAACTTGCCCTGATTGGCAAAATGCCTGGAAAAGAGTGTGTATCTCTGCTAGCATCCCTCCTCCCACTCACTGTGCTGAACAGGGCAAGGTTTGATCTGTACTGTATTAGTCCAAAAATATGAACTAATTGGTTTCAATATATGCAGTAATAATATCAAGAATTTGTATCAAATACAGCTTTGCCAGCTTTTAAACATTTTGAGTTAGTGCCATTGGTACATTCGAGGCAGCTCCCTTTCTGCATCTCACCCTCTCCCCCTTCTCTGTCTAATAATGTTTTTATATGGTCACTGTGATGTCTTCTCCCTTCTTTTTCTTCCCTTCTCATTTAGAAGACTCACTGACCAGCAGCTACAAATGGGCAAAGATCTTCCATTGGAAGCAAAGTTTAAATGTTCCCACCCAGCACTGACAGATGTTTCCTGGCACATGTTAGTATTTGTTTAATGCTGCTTCACAGGTGACCTGACACCAGTGTGATGTCATTAAGGTTGACTTTTAGCAATGATTTCTGCAAAAGTCATATTTTTGAGGTTGCAAATGCTAACTGTTGTCTAGCTGAGCTTCCCATAAAACAAGCAATAATCATTCATGGTTATTTTAACCTCCTCCCTAGAATGTTCTCCTGGCACCATAATCTCATAACTTTGTATGTAAAATCCCTCCTTTTCTTTCTCTTGGTGCAGCGTTAGACCTTCTCGCCCCCATGGGAGCTTTTTTAACCCTCCTGAGCACCATCAGAGGTGTGTGTGTTGGCAATTTTTCTCAGGAAAGGAGGGGAGGTATTTCCCAGCCAGGTATTTTATTTTGTTTCCTTTATAAAGGGGCCCTCTTACAGGCTGTTCTCCATACCTGAGAGAGCTGTGCTCTTGCAGTGCTGCTCCCTCTTTCCAGCTTTCTCTCTTATCCCAGCCAACATTCCTTCTCTCTATAAAACAGGCTCTAATGTCCAGGGCTGCATGTGTGAGTTACTGCTGAGTACTTAGGCCCTGGTCCTGCTTGGTGCTGAGTGCCTCCTGTGAGGTACTGAGTGCCCTTAGGTCTCTCAGAGGTTGATGGGAGTTATGGGTGCTCTGCACCTGGCAGGAGGTGCTCAGCGTCTTGCAGGACAGGCCCTTAATGACTAACATGTTTGCTTACAGTCACTGCACGGCTAGTATCCAAGTTACTGCTCTGAGATACCTCAGCTTTGAAAAGAGCTGTGTAACACTATGTAATACCCAAAACTCTTCTGTTCCTCTTCATCTCTCTCTTTGTCTCTGTGTTTGTCTAGCAAACACAATACTCTTGTGTTGTTTCTTTCTCATACACACATTAATCTCCGTTTTTATGTGTAGTTTCTCTCCTTTCCATCTTTGTGGAGGAAGCTTGAGGGGGTGCAGACTTCTAAGGCACTTATTACCAGAAGCACATGGTGGGTATTAATCACGCTGATCAATAAAACATAATGAGATTAAACCTGTCCCTTGTATTATTACACCCTTAAAAACAGATTTTAAATATTTATTCATGTTTAGAGAGAAGAATGTGTCCTGTCTGATTTCCCTCTTCCACCACCCAAAACAATGTCCAGGAGCATCTCCTCACCCCACTATTTACCATAATATAATTATTATTTTAAATTATTAAAAGGAAGAGTGGGGCGGAGGGTAAATCCTTTGCAATCATTAGCTAGTTTGCACACGGGACAAACAAATATGACCAGTAGCGTAATCACTCACTTCCTCTTCAGAAGTCTTTCCTGAGTTTACTTTCATGTCTTATGATTGCTGAAGTTCATTTGTTCATAGTGACTTATCCCTCTATTATTAATGACTTGTTCTATGGTAGCGACTAGAGTCCGCAGTCAGGTATCAGGGCCACACTGTGCTAGGCATCGTATACATGTCTAAAAATGCAGTCCTTTCCCCAAAGCGCTTACAGCCTAAACATATGACGAGGCAATAGGTAGTTCCAGCAAACAGCTGAGCAGAAGGACAAGTTAATAGTGTGAAAACCCGAATTTGGTTCAGTGAGCAGCAGTCACATCATGTCCACTGCTTACCCATATTTACACCCTTCATCCACCTGGTCATTGCTTGTAATACTGCATGGCACTGTAATATCACTGCGTTATCAATTATTACTTGAGTGCTTAGAAGATGGACAGTTGGTGATTCTAGCCAGAGGGGATCACATTGCTGGGATTCTGTACCACTAAAAGACATCACTGGAATGCACAAATAGAGCCAGCTCTGAGCTGAGTTGGCAGCTCAATCTTGTGTGCCAGCATATCCAGTTTGGCTAGCATTGCTGGTGTCTGACATCACCAGCTAATCCATTGCAGCAGTATTAATTTAGGTCAGTTTGCTCATGGTAATAATAATAATTAATAAGTATATCAGAGTCTGTATAGATGCTCCCATGCTACATATATCAATGGGTATGTTTCTGTACCATTTCGTACAGAACAGTGTCTTGCCTCGTGTTCTTAGACTGCAAGGAGCCTCAGTACTTACAGACCCTTATGGGAGTAATAAGCAAAGTCCTGGACTGGCGAAGAGATGTGGAAGTACATCCAGCTGCAGACTGAGTTCATTTTATGTTAACACTGATGCAACTTAATATGAGTTATGTTGTAATATGGTGCAGAGTCTATTTTAAACATTTTACAAGCGTGAGACTCTTGTGGCAGAAGAAGGTGTTACGGACCAAATAATGGGGTTAGAATGGGAAGTAAAATCTAGAACTTCAATCTTTTAAAACTAATTTTCTCTAACAACATTATTTAAAAGGTGTTAAAATAGCCTGATCAGATCAATGCCATATAATAAGCTGTGGAAATAACTCTGATGTAAGGATTCAGGACAAGCTGTCCATATTGATAACTTCCATGTCTGATAGCTAGACTTGACACCAGGGAGAGTTTGAGACCCAATGGCACAATAATAGTCTAATGGGCTGCCATATTAGAAACTGTGTGTTAGCAGCTAATTGGTGACTCTCATTCCCGGGAGTCGTGGAGAGTCCATGCATTACCCATACACAATGGACTGACTCTCTTGGAGGGAAAAGCAGTAAGTGCATACTCATTTGCCCAGCACCCCTGGCAGGCCAATTCAGCATTTTGCTGGAGAAGGCAGCTTATGAGTTTTATGCCAGGTTCCTTGCAGTGAAGAAATGAAGTGGCAAGTGCATGGTTTGTGAGAAGCATGAAGACATAAATAAAACCAAGACAGTGGTTGTGCTAAAGCCCAGGTTCCTAGGATTCTGAGTTTAGCTGTTTTTCAGTAGAAGCTGAATTTTTTTGCATTAAGCAGGTCTGGTTATCTGCTTCATAGCTTTAGAAACACAGTTAGCTCCAGCCCTGGCTGGGGAATTCAAAGGACCATTGCTATTATGCTTCAGGGACTTTTTAAGTAAATCATTAGAAAAATGTCACGTAGTGGACTTGTTTGACTTGGTGTATGGGTATTCTAGGAGGGAGGCATATGGGAATTAATACATGCTAGATATACTTGAGTTATAATGTTTTATTTTAAAATATGTGGCTACTTAACACGGAGTTACAATCAAAAGTTGTGATGTAAAATGGGAATTCTGTTCCTTGTGTATCTGGCTTTTAGTGACAATCTTTAAACTATGTTAGTCTCCTAATAATGGACATTTAGCTTCCAGGACCTCCCTCTTATACTCCCTTATATTATTAGTACCATTCTGTACCACAGCTGCAGGCTCCTCCCTAATAGATCTCACTAAAGTTTCAGTACATGTCTTGTGAGATCTACTACCTTCTTGCTATGAAGACAAGCCATCTAATGTCTCTTGTAGTCACCATCTACCCAGCTATTGATATTTCTCCATGTGTCCTTTACTTGTGGCACTGGCTTCTTCAACTGGAGGGTCAAGACAGCCTTTTCTGAGGTAGGCGTGTCCTTGAGTGCCCCTATACATTGTCTCTGTAAGTAATTAAGCCTCCCCTAGTCTAGCAACTCTGTCCTAAAGATGCCGAGTGACGTGTTTCTTGCACTGGGTGCATACATGTGGCCACAAGGCAAATAAATAGTAATACATTATGGACTCAAGGACTTATCCAGCTCCCTTTGAAGTAAACAGAGGACTTTCCATTGAATTCAATGGAAGTTGGCTCAGGCACTGAACTGCATAGTCCTACGTTGACTAATCTATGGCTAGTTCTCTACTCTACTGGATACACTGAGATTTTTATTTATTTAATCATTTTTCTATGCTTTCTTCCACTAACAGTTATTGGAGCATTCCACTCTTCTTGGCACCAAACTCCCATGCAGTTCAGACTTCCTTGTACTTGCTCGGTCTGATGCCTTTCTCAGCATGGGAGCTGACTTTAGATCAGTGGTTCTCAGTCGTTTTGAGCTCAGGACCCAGGTGTAAATGTTTATGGCCTGTCATAACCCAGTAAATAGTTTAGGGATGGAGGCTCTGGCATGGTTTCGGTCGAATCCTGCTGTCCCCTTTCTCCACCTCCAGTGAGTTGTGTCCTGCTTGGCACTCACCCCAAAGTGGCGGCTCCTGTGTTGTGGGGCAGGCTGAGCTTGGCTCTCTGCTCCAGGCATTGCAATCTCTGGAATTGCAGGGCCACTCAGGTTTGGTCCTGCCCCCTGGACTGGACCAAATTTGTGTGAGTTGAGTTGTGACCTGGCTCATGGGGTTACAGTGCCACGTGGTCAAATTTGTCCTACTTAGACTCCCGCCATCATGACAGCTGGGCTGACCCTGAATGGTGCCAGGAACCCAGAGGTTGCAGTGCCTGCAGCAATGAGGTGAGCTCGGCCAGCTCCGTGGGACAGGAACCGCCACACAACTCTTTGAAACATTGTGGTGACCCAGTTTTGGATCCCGACCCATGAGTTGAGAAATCCTGCCTTAGATTATTAAGGACAAAGTCTAAATCCATGGACTCTTGGTAGCTGTCTGAAAAAATACTTCTAGTTCCAAATGCAGCAACAGCTAGACGAGGTAGACTTCAAGGCTGTGTGGATGAGAAGATGGTGTAAAGAGGAAGGGTTTAAATTTATTTGGTTTTGTGGAGTTTTTTGGAACAGGAGGAGCTAGTACAGAAGGGATGGAACTAAACAGTTGCACAACATATGGACATGATTTTGGTGGATTATTTAAGTGCTGAGGAAAGCTAACAGGTGCTGAGATGCACTCAGGTCAGACAAAGACATCTGTTAGGGATGGCAACAGAACAAAGGTGTCTCTGTAGCTAGTAAAGGATAGGACAGAAATTACAGCTGAACTGTAGGAAATGCAGGTTGAGATCAGAGAAGTACATTCCAGAAAAATAATAGGGTATCAGATTAAAAAGTTAAATTAAAATAGGCACACAGCCAAAAATTAAAACTAGCACTGGCTAGAAATGAGTGTGAGAAGCTTACATTCAAAAACAGGTGAATTAGAATGCCTGACAATAAAAAGGTATCTTGATAAAGTAGGCATTACTGAAATATGGTGGGATGACAATAGTAATCGGATGGTCAACAGTAAATCATGCCACTTTGTTACAAGCTGATTATTCTATTACAGTTTTCTTACTGCTTCCTCTGATGCATCAGGTACTGGCCACCGTCAGAAACACTGGTATGATGGCAAGTCCTATGCTCTCATTACTGTCAGCAGTGTAGTCAATACAGCAATATGAGAATGAGCTAAATTTCTAACTCTTGCTTCATCAGCTAATTCTGCTTGTATTTACATTTTTGCGACTCCAAGAAGATTTGATGAGGTTTGGAAAGATTTAATAAGGGCAGAATTTAGCCTACAAAATAGCTATTACTGCTGTGCTGAATGAGCTGAAAACAACAGCTTGATTTTCAGTGCCTGGAATGAACTTGCGGAGTTGACAGTTATTCAAATCAAAAGGTTTTGTTTGTTTTTTATCAGTAAGCAGAACTGCATGTTAAGCCATGTTCTGAGCCAGAATTGAGAGGGGGAGGTTTTGCTTGCACAGTACCTCAGACTCCCACTTTAGACTTGACCAAAGCCTAGAAACCTGCTGAAGGTGGAATCACTTTCTCAATTTGGGATGAGGTTTGTTTTTGTTTTCTCTTTGACCATTTTAGAATAATTTTTTGCCTTACCTGTGCCAGTTTTATAAATGTCCAGCGTGAAGGAGTCTGCTCAGAGTATGACAGAGGTTTAAAAGACTAGGAAGGTGTGTTCTTTTTAATTTCTCTAGGAGTAAAAACTGTGAAGAAAAACTCTATAGGACAGACTGGGTGTTAGCAATTAGCACTAGCTGGCTGGCCAACATGAATTCTGTTTCATGTTTTGACATTTGTTTTCATTCTGTATTGGAACAAAAACTAGAATTTCTGCAATTTAGAGAGAGATCCCAGAATAACCAGTAGCCTGGTGCTAAGGTGGTTCAAGTCCCTGATTCAGAGCAGGAACTTGAATCTCTCTCATACCAGGGGAGTATCCAGTTGCTGTTCTGGGGTGAGAGGTCGGTCTTTTTTTTTCCCTGTAGAAAAACCTTTCCAGTGAAAAAGACCACTTTTATAAAAAAATATTCCTGACCAAGTCTATGAGCAATACTGCTATTTAATCAGTCCTCTGTGCCATCACTTCACCACCTCTATATGGCACCATAACATGACTTTATACTGTTGTGAAGTCAAAGCTCTGTTTGGGCCTCTTTAACCCAATTGTCACTGTACTTGAACACCGTTGCCTCTTGCACAAATTTTACTCATAAGCTCCATGTAGAGGTAATAGTCTATGATGGTTTTACCTACTTTTGTGGGTAATGGGAGTGTGGCTAACAGAACTTTTAAAAGACTAATTCTAGCACAGAATCTCTAGTCCAGCTGTAGAATTTTTTTGAAACTAGGGCTCAGCAATTCTATATTTAATAAAACATGTAGGCCAGATTTTCTAAAGGAGCATCTAAATGTATGTGCCTAAAATTGGACCTTCCATTTTTTGCACATGTAATTTTAGTATCACAAGGTTATTGCATGCCTAGAGTCTTTTGTGTGCAGATTTGGTAGCTGGAGTCCTGAGTATAGGATGGATGGCTATAGATACCATTCTAAATGTACAGCTGTATTTTGGGAACATGAATTTAAAGGCAGGATTAAGGTCAGCTGGGGAAGTGCCCCTTGCCGTCATGTTCTGACTGTCCTGATATCCTGAAAATCATCTTGCCCTGGATATTTTAAATGCCTCTGATTAATTAATGCTACTAGAGACATTTCCAAGGGCACAAAGACACTTAGCCCTGGTCTACGCTGGGGGATTGACCTAACATACACAACTTCAGCTATGTGAATAGCATAGCTGAAGTTGATGTATGCAAGTCGACTTACCTTGGCGTCTTCATGGCGCTGAGTTGCTCCCTTTTCGACTCCGCCTGTGCCTCTTGGCGCGGTGGAGTTCCAGAGTCGATGGGAGAGCGCTCGGGGATCGATTTATCGCATCTAGACAAGACACAATAAATCGATCCCCGAAAGATTGATCTCTACCCACCAATCCAGCGAGTAGTGTAGACCTACCCTTAGACTTGAGCCACTTGAAGTGAAAAAAGAGTGCAATAAACCTGAAAGCAGTGAATGTGACTGAAGGGGATTCTGTTCTGAAAAAACTACTGGAGGAAGTCCAGAGGTTTTCCCATATTTATAGGAATACTGGGTTTATCCCTCTGGTGGAGTGAACCAGGGACCTGCAGCCAGCTCAAATGGGACCCACTGAGGTCAGTACTATCTCTGTTGGCCCTGGCATTGCTTCTCAGGTTTCCTGTCTCTATTTTTTTCCCCCTCAATTGCCTCCTATCATCTCCCAAAGATCTTATCCTATTCTGCTCTTTTCTTTCTCTACATCCTGTTATCCGTCTTTTCACGTTCACACTTTCTCTCTCTCTGCCTCCTTTTTCAATTGTATTAACTGATTTTAACTTGAGTGAGTATCTGCTGTACCCATGGTTAATGGTTAAAATCTCTTCTTTATGATGTTTCATTTTCTGAACTTCAAAGTGAAAACAGGGAGGTTTTCAGTTATTACTACAGAACGAAGATCAGACTGGAAGGAAACACAGTTCAGAACCTGTCCTGTCAGTCTGTGTAGGTATGACCACACATTATCATCATTGGAATATGTGATAGGATAGCATAGAGAGAAAAATAATCCGATGACAGGCTTATTGCACCTGAATGCAGAAGACATAATGGCCTATCAGAAGAATGGCTACTAAATCCAGAACCTACAAGAGGAAAATAAAGAGCTTCTTACCGAAGAGGGTGTACTCCAGGATGTACCAATAAGGGTGTGCGGTCAGATTCCTCTAAATGTTTAATTTCTCAGAGGTCCTGATCCTACAATAACAAAGCAAATGTTTTGACTCAGAAAATCAGTAATATTTTGGGAGCTGCCTCTTTTTCATGTTTATGTTGCAAAACATTTACAACAGTAGGAGCCCCAGGTTCTTTGCCCATAGCAATGTAGTTGGGTTTCCAGGTGTCCCCCCTCCAAACATTCTAAAAAAAGATCAGATTAAGCCTTGATCTAGCAGAACACTTAAGTATATGCATAACCCATTGAAGTGAATGGGAATACTAGCCTACTTAAAGTAAAGCATATGCTTCGTTGGATTGTGGCCTGTGTGAATTACTGGCCTTTTAAATTAAAAAGAAAAAAAAACAGACCAGCAAATACTGAAATACGCAGTTGTACACTATATTTTTGAAGGGACCAAGGGTATTTATATCATCACTTAAAAGCTTCTCTTCACCTTACACTTGCCCAAAGCCCCTCTTTGAATCTTCATCATGAACCTTGAAACTTATCAGATGCCTCACTCATTTCCATAATATTGCATGTACCTAATAAAGATGTTGTTGTCTCTGATACATGTGCTCCCATCTGAATGAAAACGTCTCTACTGACCATTGACAGACAGGGTAGATATGTTCATATAATGATAGAATTTGAATTTAAAAATGCAGATACTGTACTTGTGGCTTTTAAAGGATATTAACTTTTTGTTTCCAGATATCCCACAAAAAATAGTGTGTGTGTCTGTGTGTGTGTGATTGTGAGAGGCAGATTACTCTGTGAGAGGTAGGACCGTATAATCAGCAGGTCAAACTCATTCCAAGAAATGCCCGAAATATGGGGCCTGGACTATAAAGTTTGTCATGTACGCATTTCTTACTAGTGACAGTAGAATGTTTGTACAAAGATTGAGGGCAGTACAACCATTATATATTACTTTATTTGCAGGCGTCAATTCTACACAGGGTTCTGCTTGCTTGAACCATGCACCCTATGTTGGGCCGCAGTTAAGTTGGTGGCACGCCGCATGGGCCAATGAGTTCCTGTTAGCAGAACCCCACGCACTGAGTCCTTAGTAATGTCATTCTGAAATTCAGCAACAGTTAGTTGGAAAAATATTAATACAGAGCACTTTCAGAACCACCATTGTTCCTTCCCTATTTTTAGGCTGTTTTTGCATGCAATTATTTGTTTTGTGCCTGTATTTGCATTTATGCAAATCAGGCTCACAGTTCCATACCTAAATTATTGGAAAATAAAGCTTTCAAAATCCTGTCATTAGATTTCAGTGTTACTAGTCAAATTATACCAGTTAGGCAGTTGACAGTCATGTACAGCTTTTTCAGAGCTGCCATTTCAGACTGTCTGCAGAATCATAATGATAACTGGGTGGTGTGCATTTGCACTCAGTCCATATTTGGAAGATTTCCTATGCAACCAAAAGAGTTACGTTGCCTTCCCTGCTCCCTCCACTCTCCCTTCTGTCTCCCACCCCACCCCATTCTCCCCAAAAGGGCCCAAATTCTTCAGAATTGGATTATGTCATGGAGACAAACAAAACTAGTGGACTGGGTTTTTGATACTACCCCTGGGATTTGAGGAAGACCTGGGAACTCTTAACTACTTACCTTGCTCTGTGCCCTTAGGAGTAAGGAACACCAGATGCTGTGGAGTAAATAGGTTTATGGAGACTTTCTTCTCAGAGGGATGTCATGTAGTGTTTTAATAGACTTTTGCCCCTGAACTTGCATCTGGTTGTGTTAGTTTAAGAAGAGTTCTCTGGTGTGTCTGTTAACTTCAGTTTTATTATATTTGATGTGGATGAATTTGCTCATTCTGAATTACAAAATAGGTCATGTAAAACTCTCATTCGTTTCTGTTTTGCTCTAGGATTAACAAGGCATTGTTATCCTTATGTCCTTGTTTGTTTGATGTAGGAATCCAGGCTGTGGCCTAAGTTTACACACACTACAGAGCATTACAATTCCACCTGATGGTGAAATCCAGATCCTCATTACATTGCATTGAGAGAATGCAGATTTTAGCTAGTAAATACAGAAGCTACATTTAGTTTTAACGAATTAAACCGTAAAGTGCCTTTCTAGTTACTGTGAATTGTTTTCATTTGCTGCCAAAGTTTGGAGTTAAAGATTAGCAGATACAATAGTTTTTCTTGCCAGGAGCGAATTTATATACACTGACTAGAAATGGAGAAGGAAAAAAACCCAAAGAGAAGAGACGGTACAAGTCACAGTTTTTGACAAGCATCTCTATTACTAGAAGAGAGGTAATTAAGTTGTTTCACTCTGAACTTTTGCCTAAACCACAATATATGAGATCAGTTTCTGTTAAACAAAAAGGATTTTTTAAGACTTCATTCATAAGGTCATTTAACTAATACTCTAAGGACTAGCATTAGAAAACACAGTAGTGTTTGAGACTTTATGTGTAACAAAAGAGAACATGCAAAAACTGATGGACATTCAAATGAACCTGCAGATCAGTGATACTCTTTCTTTTCATAGTATCATCCAGAAGGATAACCAATCTCAGTTTAAATATAAACTTTAATAATATTTTTTTTTCATTTCTTGGACTTGCCAAACATGATATAAAATGATTACTTCCACCACGTTTGGAGCATGCTCATATAACTTACAATTTCAACGGTGTATATGTGTCATTTCCACAAACCACAGTTGCCTCCTAAAATGAAGTATTCTTTCTCCATCTATCGCTTGCTTAGCGATGTTCTCCTCTTAGTGGTTTTAGGAAACTTTCTCTATTTGTTTAGTCAATAAAACAAAGGCATATTTCCATGTCCTGCTCTTTTGTATTGTTCTGAAGGACAGAAAACCCCTGCATGCTTCTTAATGTATTTAGGTAATGCTATGCTTTTATATGTCATAAGATATGAAGTGTGATTTGTCACGTGCCCTATAACGTAATGCTTACCATGTCTATGCAGGTTGAGTGCACTTTTATGAGAGTGAGTGGAAGCCACATAGTTGCCATGGGTCCAGGCAGAAAGCAATTTTCACATTACAAATTAACCTAGAATTTTTAATACAAATGGTTAGCCTAAACTCCATGTCCCATTATTGGCTGTTCCAAGTTCTTATGCCATAGACACACCTATTGTGTTTTCTTTCTCATTTAGTTCCTGAAAATACATTCTCTCAAAGTCACATGGTTAAAATCTAAAGGAAATATGATAAGCCTGCTTTGGCATAAACACTGGGTGCAGTTTTGTGCAGCAGCAGAAGGAATCTTTTAATCATTGTGATCAGTTGTTTCCATTTTTACCTTCCTGGTTTCTTTTGCACCCCTTTTTTGATTGGTTTGGGTTTTTTTTAAAAAACAGATCTGTGATCAAATGCAAAGCATCCTTTGTTCAAGTTATTCTGCTTTCTCTGTGCAGGCCAAGCAACTATTACTCCACCTTTGCTGTGCTATTGCTTTGTTTGGAATTTAGTCCCTAAGGAATTTATGCACCATGCAGGGCTCTTTTGTTGTATAAAGTTACACGAAGCCAACCAGTACTCTTCACAAGAAAATAGACTCCCTCACCCCTCAGGATCAAAGGGGAGTAGTGTTTGCTTGACTCAGTGAAATGAAACAAAACAGTGTTTAGCCCTTTCTCCCTGATGCCCAAGCTCAGACATTGGTATTTCAGATAAACAGGACAGTAAGCAATATTGGATTTACATTGTTTGAACAAGTGTACAGAATTCTAATACCCCATGGTTTAGGAACATGTGTGGTTATCAGAACTATTTCTTTTTGAACCTAAAGGAAAGATTTTTATTTCCCTCATTACTCTTTCTCCTTCTTCATTCTGCATCGTGTAGTCTTGCTATTTGGTTCCAGAGCCTTCTCCTCTGCCACTTTTATTGTCTGAAACAGTTTCTCTCTGTCTGAGCAATTCTCCATCTCAATTCAAATTTCAGCTGAAAATCTCTGATTTCCAAGAGCTCATGACCTTTCTGTCATAATCACTTTTTTATTATTATTTTATATGTTTGGCATATCACTCTATAACTGTATTATGCAACGCTTTGTAAAAAGCAGTTTGGGATGAATTTTCAATGAGAGATGCTTTTTGAAATGCCTGTTGGTGGCAAAACTCTCATTGACTTCACTAAGAGTGGAATCAAATTCCTTAAAGTTCTGTTGTAAAACTGCGAAAAGAAAAACTTGCATAGAACTACAGCTGAACTTGAAATCATACATATTGTTCTCAGGAAAACTGATAATTTTTGAATCCTAAAGCTGTATGACTCTTATCTAGATACCATAAGGATAGGATTAAGTAAATACCTACATTATTAAAGTTTTCTTAACCTTGGGGAGTGTGTGTGGATAAAAGCATTGTTTTTCTTTTTAAAATTCTGAGAAATAAATGCTCATCTTATTTCATCAATTTTTGACTGACTTTTAACAGATACATGTACTTGTAGTGAGAGAGATTTTCTTTTTCATATATTTATACTAAACCAGTTTGTAAATTCTTGAATTCTGATACTTTCTGGAAATATGCTCCTTTATAAACATTAACATTCAGTCATTAACAATAGAAAATAGATAAATGAGGAACCAAGATGAAGTTCGTCTGTTAACCTGTGGAAAAAAAGCACTGTCTGGTATTTCTCATGGGTCCAGTTGCTGAAACAGGAGAGCTTTTGCTTGGTGATGCATCTGAGCAGTAACCGTAAAGATCCTGGCCATTTCCTGGGGATTAATGACAGGCTTGGCAAGAGAAGATGGCTTGATGCATAGTCTGAGGCTGTTAACCCAAGATGCTCATTAATAATCTCCAGGAAAAGCCCTGTGCTCTGGCTTGTTTCTGTATTTAGATGGCTTGCACACCCGTAGGTATCTGTTTTGCTCACCTGGATATAGAGGGCAGGGAGAAGTCCCGCTGAGACTCACCCCAGACAGTGAAAATGTAAACAAATCCCAAATGTATGGATTTCTAAGGAGTGATGTCTTTTCAGTCAATATGTGCAAGGGATTTCTGGTGACTTATTCCTACCTTCCTGCTAGCCAGTCAGGCAGCCTGAGGTAACTTTCTCTTTTCAGCTCATGTTGTGATTCATTCTCGCTTGCACAGTCCCTGCTATACCACTGTCATCACTGATAGTTGTTGGGCCCGATTCAGCCAGGCGGACCCTGAAAGGAGGAGTGAAAGTGCATGCCTTTGCCTTTGGGGGGTTTATACTGTGGGGGATGCACATGTGATGGTGCCAGTGCTGCCCTCTCCCCGAGGAGCCTTTAAAGCTTTGGCTCCACAGGAATAAACATTTTTCTGGTTATACCTGTTCTACCAAGGTCATAGGCTGTGCTGGCCACCTCCTGCTCCTCCCTGTAGAGTAGGTTATGGGCATCTTGTGCTATGGCTTCCCTGCTCCTAGCTGGCTTTTGGCTGCCTGGAGCACAGATCTCAGTGGAGCCAATCAGGCCTGTAATTTATTAAGTGCCGTAAAGGTGCATAGCACTTTACAAAACACATTAAAATCTGGAAGTTTCCCCAGACTTATGGTACCAACAGGTGAGTGGGACAAACCATTTCCGTTTCCTTTTTGTTCTAAGTTAAAGCACTTTATTGGTAAACATTCTCCACGAACCTAGGATTAGGGTTCAGATTCCTGTGTATTTAACATCCAAGATGACTTTGGGCTTGGCTACAATTGAAATTTCAAAGTGCTGTTGCAGGAATGTTCCCACGCAGTGCTTTGAAGTGCGAGCGTGGTCGTGCGCGAGCGCTGGGAGAGAGGTCACCCAGCGCTTCTGGTAATCCACCTCCACGGGGGGATTAGCTCAGAGCGCTCGGAGCCTGGCCACACTAGTGCTTTAAAGCACTCCGACGTGCTGCGCTCAGGGGGTGTGATTTTTCACCCCTCTGAGCCAGCAAGTTAGAGTGCTGTGAAATGTCAGTGTAGCCAAACTCTTCTTGTTCTTACAGTATGAGCGCTAAACTGTAGCGTCTCAGTGCAGACACTCCTTACACCGAAGGGAGAAGTTTTCCCGCCAGTGTAGGTAAACCATCCCCTTGAGAGATCGTAGCTAAGTTGATGGAAGAATTCGTCTGGTGGTGTAGCACTGTCTGCTCTGGGGGTTAGGTCTGAACAGCTGTCTCTTTTTCAGGGATGTGGATTTTTCACACCCATGAGACACACAGCTCTGCTGATGTAAGTTCCCACTGTAGACGAGCTGTCAGTTAAGATTTCAAACCATCTAGCCTACCATCTTTAAAGTAGACATGGAAAAGTTCTACACGTCTTCATTGTTGCCCACCAGGGCCGGCTCGTGCTTGGGGCGGCCCTTCGTAAAGCCCCTTTAATTTTTTTGCCGGTGATCTAGTGGGTTCTCTCTTTTTTTTTTTTTTTTGGCTTGGAGCGGCAAAAATGCTGGAGCCGGCCCTGTTGCCCACATATCTGTGGAACATTGGAATATCTATCTCATAAACATTTGGATTGTAGACTTTGTCAGCTTCTGAGAGCACACTGGATTTTACTTCTCTTGTATAAAAAAGAATTTTTATCACTATCTCAAAAGATGTTTTAGTTTTTTCTCAATATCCAGTAGTAATCAAATCGGTGGCAATTTTTCCCCTTTTAGCATTGTACTGAAGAAGAGAGTTTTTATTAGGTTCTTCTGATTGACATTCTAGTGCATTGTATGTATTAAATGGATGTTTTCCTTTGTGTCTGCATAAGACATATGTCATCTGCAATTAAATCAAATTGAATTGGGGTAGTATGAGCTGTGCAAATGTCATTAACAGATTTTCTTCCTATTGCACTAGCCTCACTAAAGCCGGAGACAGGATCTGGAGTAGAACAGACTGAGGTGCTGCTGATTTCTAATTTTAAACTGTTTACTGACAGCATGATCAAAAGAACTGCTAGGGGAGAAATGGCTTGTGAGATAGGACCTCATCCTGCAAGTTGCTTAGCACCTTCTTTGAAGTATTGAGCCCCCTCAGCTCCCATTGACTTCTGCAGGAGTTAAGGGCGTTCAAATCCTCACTTGGTTAAAGTCAAAAAAATTAATCTGCCTAAGTGATTAAAAAAAAAATCAAACCAAACTCACAAGAGAGAAAACAAAACCACCACCCAGGTCCTGTAGCTGCCAAACCCCAGAAGTTGGACATGTTTTTACTTTTGAAGCTGGACAAGAGACGTAATTTAATTAATGGGTTTGACTTGCTCTAGAAACACATAGTAAAGAGCCCACCCTCCCCACATTTCTCACAGATGCTGTAAACATACAAATGTTGTTGTGTATTTACACATGAAAGCTTGCCAGCATCATTGTTCTAGATACAGCTGAATGCCTCGAGCAGATGGCAAGTCAGCAATTGCAACAAATCCCTTGCTCTTTGAACACACACATCGGTTCTACAAAGAAGCAGCAGGTTACAAGAGGGTAGATGGCTGATGTCACTTGAGCATTAACAATACTGTTATGGAATATTGCATATGCAGGCAAAATGTAAAAACTGATCTTATGAACAATTTCTTTACATGTTAAATCCATGTATCCCAAAATATTTGAGTTAGATTTTTCCTGCATACTATGGAAAAGTTTCCTAATCCCCTTTAAAACAAACAAGCAAACAGAAAGATACCCCCACAAATGTTTTGGAATTTCTTAGGCCATATTGCTTGTTGTTACTATGTTTTTAGTTAGATTTTGTTAAGTATAGGAAAGGAACATAGAAATGGCAAGACTGTATCAGTCCCAAGTCTAGTCCACCAATCTAGTGGCCTGCAACAGATGCTTCAGAGGAAGGGCAAAAATACCCCTTCACCTGACATTTATAGGATCCCCTCCCCAAGAAAGTTTTGCACCTATTCCCCAGTATTTAGAGACTGGCATAAACCCTGAAACATGAGAGTTTATATTCCTTCCAAAACTTGTTTTTGTCACCTTTATTATTAGTATTCTGGAAGTTCATGTTGTCCATATAAATACCTGATCTCCCTTTGAATCTTTCTGAGTTCTTGCCTTCAATTGTATCTTGTGGCAGCCTGTTTCATAGGCTAATTGTGTGTTTGTTTCCTTGTTTGTAGTTAAGGAGCCAGCTAGGGATTTGGAGAATTGGGTTCGAGTCTTGGTCCTGCCACAACCTTCCTAAGTAATTGAGGGAAATCATTTAAGCATGTGCTTAATATCAGTGGGCTATTCCTGTATTTAAAGTTAACTTAAGCGCTTTGTTGAAACAGGGCCTATTAAATCTCTCTCTCTCTCTCTCTCTCTCTTACTTTCTGTAAACTGGGAATAACACTTCCCTGCTACATAGAGCTGTGGTAAGTATAATAAATTCATTAGTGTTTGTGGGGGGCTCAGATATTAATGATGGAAGCATATAGATAAATAATTAGGGGCTGTACCAGTGCAAACCACACTTTTAATCCAATAAACCCTTCTCTCCCATTTTTCAGCACTTTAATAACTTAAAAGGAAACATGGATCTTTTCAAATCTGGTACAAAAATGAGAGCTTGGATAACACCTTTCAGCCCAGAGCACATCTTCATTGCTAAGTTTAAACCTTTGGTCACATTTGTAACTGCTAACTTAAATACTGACACTGGTATTTCTTTATGTGAATGTTCACAAAGAATGCCATCAAAGTGCTGGCTGGTTTGGATGCTCTTCATTATGAGAGAACTTTCAATAAGTCCCAATCTGAGTGTTTCAACTAACTTTTCTTTATTAAACAGCTTTAAACAAAAGACTCTGCTAATTTCTTTTATTATGAAGGCTATCGTTGAAGCACCAAGAGACATTTTATCCTGTAAACGTTTAGTGTAGGTCTCTCTCATGCACAGGTCTTGTGCACAGGTAGTGATTCTGCAGTTTAAATGGATTTTCCTATCTAGTCATCTCCATTACTTAGCAGGTCAAACTGCATTCCCAGGGTGAAATCTTAGCATGGGCAACTGTGCTGGCTAGCTTCTGAAAAAAAACAGCTATAGGCTCTGCTGACTGGGGTGTTCTTGCTGAGGAAGGTAGGGTTTCTAATTGACATTTTATAACAAACTGAAGGTAGAACATTCATTACTGTCCCCCGTTCCTGCTTGTTCGCTTGTCTCCTCCACCTGGCGCATCATGTCAGTCATTTAGAGTCTGATTATGAACTCTTTGGGAGAAGGACTTATTTTTTTTTACTGCATGTTTGTACAATGGTTAGCACAATGGGGCCGTATTCCCTGACTGGGGCTTCGAGGTGCTACAGCAACACAAATAATAATAAATAGTAGAGGGTGGGCTCTGTCCAAGGAAATGTCACATGTTTGGGCTCATGTAATTTTCCTTGGATTTTTCTGTTGAAGGGACAGAATGCCTTTCTTCCTATCACAGAACTGATGGAGGTTCTACTCCTTAAACCCATGGGATTCTTGGAGACCCTGGGTCTCTGCCTAGTGGCGTCGCCTTCTCTAGACCCATAGGCACATGGCTCCTCCAGCAGCAGTCTCATCTTTCAGTGCCTCTTGAGCTTCCCCAAAAGAAGGTTCCAAATCATAGAGAGGAGAAGAGAGTAAGTTAGTGCTGGGAAGGCAAGAATTAATTTACCTTCTAAAGTCCCACAGGGTTCAGCCAAG
Source organism: Dermatemys mawii (assembly GCA_007922305.1). Lineage (NCBI taxonomy): Eukaryota > Metazoa > Chordata > Testudines > Dermatemydidae > Dermatemys > Dermatemys mawii. Next base: position 33,382,618 of record ML677326.1, on the reverse strand, counting down.
TACAATACATTCTCCCACCAGCTTCACATCTCCCACACCATGAAGCTCCATGGAGAGGCATTTATGGGGCCAAGGGAGTTGGAGGAGCCACGTGGCAGAAGTGGAATTTCCCTCCCATTCACTCCTGTCAGGCTGAGATGTTCTGGATCCCAGACCCTTCCCTCCTCTATCACCCTAAAAAAGGCCCAGAGTAGACAATTTCAGAAGGGAAAACATTACATCCTGTAATCCCTTCACTCAGAAGATTAGAGATTTAGACAAAAAATACAGTGCTCTTTGGCTTCATATTTTGCCATGAGACTGACAATAAGTAATACATGTATCTCTTTGAAGGCTACAGAAAATCAAAGAACTGGTTTAACAGGTATGGTCCAAACGCTGCATCCTGCATTTTAAAGTGAATATGGTAGTGTAATATTCTGAGAGATAATTAGTTGAATGTGACAGATCTCATGCAATATGTGGAATCATTATCATTATGTATACTAATAGTATGAGGTATAAGCTAAAAAATCAACTCTTTGTTTGTACAGCACCTAGCACAGTGGGGCCCCAGTTTCAGCAGGGCTGTTGAGGAGCTACTGCAATACTACTACTTTGTTGTTTATTATTCCACTACGCATATAAGCTGCATCTTTAGGCACCTAAATACCTTTAAAAATTGGTCCCCAGTTCCCATTGAAACAATTGGTTTAGGCCCCTTTGAAAAATCCTAGTCTTAGCTCTTAGAATGCTGATATTTTCCCACCAAATCAAAGTGTATGAGGATGCCAAATCTACAGTCTTTCATGCAACAATAAAAATAGGAGCTAAGCATGGATGGTAACAAGGCTGAAGACTTTTGAGAATGAAAACACCTCCCTCGTAGTATTGCAGGCCCTATTTACATGGGCAGAATGGGGGCTTTTTTTCCCCAACCAAGTTAGCTCAGTTGAATTAGTTTAACTTGACTGAACCCTTCCTTCCCTGCTCCCTCACCCCCAACATCCATGTGGATACAGTTTAGCATTTTGAAGAGCCCATAAAGTAGGATGCCTAGGCTACCACCACACTAACTAGATCCATGTTAAAGATGTTAAACTCTGTGCCTACATAGGTGCGTGTGTTCATTCAAGTTAAACTAACAGAAAAAAAACACTTCTTTTGCCTGCATGGGCAGGGCCTTACTTAGTAAAAAGTAAACACTGCTGCAGCTGGAAGTGAATGCTACTGTGTCTGTTTATGTAATTTGTATATATTGGCTCTTATTAAAGAGAGCAGAGACCATTCCTTCTCTATTTCTATCATTATCTTTGTGCTGACTGCTTAGTGGCATGTTAAACAAAAAAAAAAAAAGTCTAGCTGAACATCTGTAAACTCAATCATGTGCACCTTATCCCATAGTCAACACAACTGGTTATGCGCTTAGAGGAGATTTTATCTGGAAATTGAAATTACTACTGACCACTCTTTTGACATCATCTGTTTTCCTCATGTAATGTAACTAAAAACTGTCTGAAAATGCATTGAATCAAGACAGAAATTTGGATAAGATTATGATGTGATGGTTCAAGATGAATGAGCCATTGAAATATGAGACTGGTTTAAATTTCCAAATGGGGTAGGAAATGACTTTTTCCTGTAATCTTGTCTTTAATTTTATTTTTTTAATCCTATGAGCCTGAAGCAGTTCAAGCATTCGAGTTTGAGCATACAGAAGTCACAGTGTTTAAAAACGGGGATAAAGTAAACCAGTGCAAGCAAAGTTTAAACCAATGCAGAGTATTCATGCACCAAGTTGCCCTGGTTTAACTAAATCGGTGCAACATCACTTTTAAGTGAAACTGATGCAACTGTGTGTGTAGACAAGGCCTGAGAGAGTGTGAAAAGTTGAATCTTTCCATTTACTGCTTCAGAGTGAAGTTTCCCAAAAGCAGCAGAGCCACTAAAGCTCCTGTTGTTACTTGGGGAGAAGAGGAATAAATGCCTCGATCCTACAAGGGTTCTCTGTGGGCAGATCCCTGCACCATCACAAAGGTCCATTGATTCATCCGGGGTGCTCTGCCATAGGTGCTGACTTCTGCTGGTGCCTGTGGGTGCTCATCCCCCCTTGCCCCTGCCTTGCCTCCATTCCAATCCCTTCCCCAAATCCTCGCCTTATCCCCGCTTCCTCCCCTGAGCACTCTGCATTCCCACTCCTCCCCCTTCCCTCCCAGAGCTTGTTACACTGCGAAACGGCTGTTTTCTGGTGGCAAGTGCTGGGAGATAGGCGGAGAAGTGGGGACGTAGGCGCTTAGGGGACAAGGTGGAAGTTAGGAGGGGCGGGGAGGGGAGCTCAGCTGCTAATGGGTGCAGAGCACCCATTCATTTTTCCCTGTGGGTCCTCCAGCCCTGGAGCACCCACAGAGTCAGTGCCTATGCTCTCTGCATAGGTGCAGGCATCGACTGTGTCCTAAGGACTGGCCTACATGTAGAAGTTGCACCACTGTAGTTAAATCGTTGATGTTAAATCAGTACAACTCTGATTTCGGGAGACTCTTCACTCAGTTTGAGAGTGACATATTTGTTTAGCTTAGTTTTAGGCCTTCTTTACAAATCATGAAGCAAAAGAAAGCAATTTGTTTTTCCTCTTCAGGTTTAGCTTAGTTAAGCTAAATGGTTTCAATTTGTGTGTATGGAGAGGACTCTAGTACAGACAGTACCAGGAATGTACATTCTGATCTTCCCTGGCTTTGCAGAAGGACCTCCTGGATGTCTCTTAACGTGTATTATAAGCTCTAACACCTTAACTGAAGGGGCTGGGATGTTGACTATTTAACAAAGGCTTCCTTTCTCTGGGCTTGTCTACACTGGCACATTATAGCGCTGCAACTTTCTTGCTCAGGGTGTGAACAAACATCGCCCCCAAAGCACTGCAGTTTTCAGTGCTGTAAAGTGCCAGTATAGACAGTGCAGCTCCCACTGCTGGGAGCTACACCTCTTGACTACACAGCCACACTTTAATGTTGCTAGTGGAGACATGCCATGAGTCACTGAAGTTAAATGGGTGTTAAAATAGTTTAAAATGGTCTGATTAAAAATCCCCTTTCCTTTCATTTACTGAGCCTTCAGTCTTGTGATTTCATTCTTTAACTAGTTCTCCAGTTATTATGCAATTCTCCAGGCTAGAGAGGAGCTGAATTTCTGAAGTAAAACTCAAGCGGGAGGTGAGGGGAGGAACCTTACAAAGAAGGTCTATATTTTTTTGAAATCATGAGGCCAAAAATAATTTATTTTTCCTTTGCAGGTCAGCTTTAATTCAGTGTTCAAGTGATCTAAAGGGCCTTGTGTGGGTTGAGATGAATTTCACCCAAACGACTGGGTTCTTCCAGGTGATTGAGGTGGGCAGAGGTCCAATGTTAGGCCCTGATCCTGCACTGAGATCTGCTAGTACGGGCACCTGTGCCTGTGTGGAGTCTTGGGGTCTGTTCTAGTTGATCCCAGTGCAGGACTGGGGTCCTGTTTTAGATTTCCTGACACCAGCTCACAGTGACTCAGGGTAGAAATTCTCCAGTAATATGCAAGCAAAAGCGAATTGTTATACCAATAGAAGCAAGCAGGATTTTATGAGGGGGATAAGACAAAAAGCCACATTTATTGTAAAGATAATAATAAAGAATAAAGAAAAGATAGAAGCAAACAACGTTGTTTAACTACTTATTCCTATTACTACTTAACCCTTATATACACACACACACACACACACACACACACACACACACACACACACACACACACACACTTAATTATTTATTTAGGTTCTGGGTAATTGTTATAGTTACCAGCCTGGAAGTTTTTTGTGACAGAATACTGGCCAGGTATTTTATACACAGGTGATGGTAGTGGGGAGCGAAGTCCTGATCAGATGCGCATTTGAAGCTCCTGGTAGGCTGGCAGCAGAACCTTGGACTTTGACTTCATAGTCTTTTGGTTCAGTTTTTATAGGAATTTTTTCCTATGCCAGTCTATGGGAATTGCTGCGTCATGCTGATGTCTTTAGGGTGGCTGCCAGGTGCTTGTTAGTGATCTCATAGGGTGGACCTTTAGTCTTTAGGGTTTTTTTACTTGACACCTTTTGGTTGCACTGGCACCTGACGCCTTCTTTAGCCCTTTGATGCTGCATTTTTAGGCTGGAACCTTTTGAACCATTTATTTATTGTTTAAGCACTTTCTTTTTTACATACATTTCCTAATTAATGTTTTACATACAGTATTTTGTATAATAATAATTTTACACATACAATAGTTTTTACTTTGCGATTAGGGTTAATTGGTTTACAGTGCTTTGAAGAGAACTGGCGTTAATTGTGTAACAATGCCCTTAATTAATTACAGGGCTTGGCTCCCAGAGCGGAGTTAGTGGCTTGACAATGCATCGTTACAATGTATCCCTGCAATGTCAATTTCAAGTAGCTACAGCTACTTGCAAAAGTTTGAGCGCGCCCTGGGACAGAGAGAGAGAAGCTGTTTTTGGCTACATAGTACAATTTTAAGTTACATGACCTAATATTAACAAATTATATTTTAAAGGGGCAATAATAATAAATTTAAACATTTAACAATTTTAACAAATAATAAATCTAAACACTTATTAAGCTACTTTTACTTAACAAACTTATACTATGTAGACTTTCAGTTGTGGGGAACAAATTATGGGGAGTCACTTCCACTTGGGAAATGATTTTTAATACTTTAATATGTCATCCCTACAGAATCACATAAGCTAAATATGTTTAAGAAATAATGTATTCTCATAGTGCAGAGCAGAGGATGGTGATTCTGTTTTGTGAAGGATTTTATGATTTCAGAATTTGGAATGAAGGCTGAGAATTTTTAAAATGTTGGCTAAGTGGAATTATTGTTCTCTACCCAGTTTACCGAGATGCTGGCCTCTGGGACAATTTGGATTGTGGGCTACCACAAAACAGGGCATCCTGGAAGCTGGGGAGTCCTGATTCAGAGGAAGCCTGCCTGGCTGCCTGCTGAGGGGCCTGGGAGCTGGGACATCCAAGGTTTCTGGGTGCTGAGGAGGTGGAAGCCCAAAAATCTGAGCTTCTAGGTTCTCAGTTCTCTGTCAGCCCACCAAGTGAGCTGCCAAGGATCCAGATAGGCAAGATGGCAGGTTTCTGAGGGAAATTCATCAAAATAGACCCAGTGTTGTGGAACATTTCATTGTTGATGAATTAACAAACACTGACAAAGTTTCATTGAAAATTTTCTGACCGGCTCTATGTTTTAAGTGAACCTAACAGGATGGCTAGTCAGGTTGCACTCAACGCCCCTCAGTCCCCTAGCAAAGCAGGGGAGGGAGGAACAGGCCTGATGAGATGGAAGCATTTTTGACAACTAGAAAGGAGAATGTCACCAGCATGCACTGGATGAGCAGCCCTGCCGGCTTCTGAGAGACAGAGCTGGCCATGAGGTTAAGAAGTGCATGTTTACTTTTATTATGCTGATGTTTCTATCTTTCCTCCACGACAAAACTTTCTAACACCACAAATGACGTCTTATGAGGCAGACTTTATTGAATTTCCATATATTCCTTCTTTATATCAGATAGTCTTGGCTGTATGATATTGCCTTAAAAAAAGCTGTAACTACCATATTGCTTTGTTTGCCTTCATCCTATATAAAAGTGCATTTTTGGAGGATTTCCAGAGAACAAAAATATCCAAAAGAAAACCAGTCCTCTGTGAACAGGGCTGTTCTGACCGCATTAGCTGGGTGACGCCTTTGAAGCATAGTTTCAACAGGCGCTGGGGACTAACATCTCATTCCACAACATCCTGGGTGTATGTACCATTACTGTGCCATGCGGAGGACTACAGACTTTGAACAGTTGAATGACGACCTGGAGCCAGCTGAGAATTGGAGGTTTTGAGAAGCCAGAAAAAGCATCAGAGACAATATAGTTCTTTTTTTATATTTTTGAACCTAATGCACAAGTCTATTTGCTCCTTGACCCTTAATTGCCATCTAAACAACAGAGGACTTCTGCAAAGCAAAATCATTGTTTAATTTGGAACTCCTACCCTGTTTTGAGATTACCTTAAACCCCAGCTTTTATTATAGACTGCTGCAAAGAAGAGTGAAAGTTGTTTCTGAAAAAAAATCGCTCTGGTTTCAGATCAACACAAAGCACTGATAGTGCAAATTATTCTGGAAGGTCGTTGTTTTTTTTATTTGTCTATCACCTTAGGTGATTCACCTGTGCTCACAGTGAACGATTTGAGGAGTAGGTTTTATAGACCTGAAAGAAGTGTGGAACTTGGAAGATTAGGTCAGGAAAAGGGAATCTGCATAGAAGAAGGCTAGACGATTAGAGCGGGAGACAGACAATACTAGGGCAGTTATTTCTGTGGGTTGGACAGAGCGGTGGGTGAGGAGGAACTTGGGTCTTGTGGGTATGGCACTAGCCTGGGTCTTAAGAGATTGGGGTTCAATTTTTGGTTCTGCCCCAGACTTCCTTTGTGATCTTATGCAAATCGCTTCCTCAGTTCCTGATCTCCCACCTTTGCCTGTCTTGTGTATTTAAATTATAAGCTTTCTGGTGAACAGAATGTTTCTTACTATGTGTCACTTCTACAGCACCCCACTAGGGTGACCAGATGTCCTGTTTTTAAAGGGACAGTCCTGTATTTAAGCCCTCCTGCAGGTATCCAGACTTGTTCTTAAAAATGGGCAAATTGTCTCGTATTTTATGCTCCTCCTCCCCATCAGTACCGGCGGGTCCTGCTGCTGACCAGATCCCTGCTCCGCAGCTGCCTGTGATGAGTGGTAGAGGTCAGTGGCTGATGATGGAGTGAGTGTGCTAGGCTGGTGGCTGGGTAAAGCTACAGCAGGCTGGGCGGGCCACTCCCCCGGCTGATCCATCAGCTGCTGGCTCTCGGCCTGCAGGGCCCTGCTTCCCTGTCCCATTTCCGGCCAGCACTGGCTGCGTGCTGCAACTGTGGTGCCTGGTGAGTATGGGGAGGTGCCAGGTGGCAGCCGGTTACATGGTACCTCTGCTGCCCACCATCTGCCCTTTATGTGCTTCCCTCGGCTTTCACTGTCCTCTCCCTGCTTTGCTCCTTCACTCCCCCCACCCCCCGCTGCTCCTCCATATCCCCCCAGCAGGGCATATGCTGCTCCCAGCACTGTGCAGAGAACCAGCTCCTGGTCAGAGTGCTCAGCTCACCAGCAGCCTGACCGGCAGGCTCCTTCCTTCCACCACTGCCTCTGGCTGGGCCGGTGCCCTGGTGTTAGGAAAATGATTGTTAGGAAAATGTAACTTAGAATGTTGTAGTATGATTTTAAAATAACCTTAGACTTATAATCTCACTCCCTGTATATGTACTATTGACGCCTAGTTTAACATGCATTTTAAACTTGCATTCACCCTGTCACAGATGTGCAGGCATCATAGTGTCTAAGTACCCCTAAGTGTTTTGAACCTCCTGCTTACCAGACAGGTAAATGAAATAGATTAATACCAACAATGGATGTAATAGCCATTAAGTGTTCCCACCTGTGTAAGTGGATTGAAAGTCCCCCTCCCTTATCAACACAGGGGTATAAAATATCTTCACATATGTATTGAGGTGAGCCAGTTGTTGGGGTGATAACCCCCTCAGACTCCTTATTGCTTGCAATAAATCTTGTTTTTCCAGAAGTCTTCTGAGTTATGCCTGTATAACTCAGGTATACTGAGGTATATTGTATACTCAGGTATATATTGTATACTCAGGTATACTGAGGTATATTGGACTGAACTCCAAAGGAAATAAGCAGTTTTTGCAACACTGGGAAAGCCCCAAACCCCCCGGCCTGGGGTGCTGGCCAGGAGGAACCGAGCTCTGTATGTGCCAAAGCCCCGCACAGCGCTGGCATGGGGAAGTCTCTCCGCCCCTCAGCTAAGCTGCGGAGTGGCGGGGGATGGGAGGGGAGTGATTTCCAGCCTGTTCACACCCTGAATCTGCAGGCTCCATAACAGCCCCCTGGGCAGAGGTTTAGCATCCTCTTTGCCCATCCCTGCAGTCAGATTCGCTGGGCCTGGTGCACAATCCATCCTTAGGGCTTAACTTCTTGCCCGTGCTGTAGTCGGGGCACAGGGAATGACTGGGTTATGTTGGTGGCCAGCAGCGGCCTGGAGGTGTTAGCAGCCTTTCAAGACTGTGGACAGGCTGTTTCCAGTCACAGGGAGTGTGTGTGGGGGGGAAGAGATGAGTTCTACAAAGACATGGGCCAGGTCATCCCACCCTGTGGCTGGAAGCAACTCCCATCCCTTCCCTCCTGCACTGTGCAGAAAGGCTGCTTCCGGCCATATTCTGGTGTGAACCCTGGCAGAAATCTGGGAGGGGGGGCATGTGACCCTATGTCTCCCGCCTCCCCATGTGTTGTCTGGGAAGTCACAGTGCCAGGAAAAGCGGGTCCATCCTGGGGGCTCAGCCAGGCATGGAGGACAGAGAGGCAGGGAGGGGAGTGTCGGTCTGTCACCCCTCCATGTGTGAGAGGTATATGGGGGTGTGTGTGTGTGTGAGAGAGAGAGAGAGAGAGAGAGACTGCTCCCCGTGTGAACCCTAAAGCCTTAAAGATAAGAAGGTAAATAAAAAGAATCCAGCTATGCAGTATTTCTTTTTAAAGGAGGTACAGTCAACTTGATGTTAATCTGAACATTTGCACTGCATAGTCCTGACTGATTGCCATTGAAGTCATTTGAATATGAGTAATTTTACTAGAGTTCCCATATTCAGTCTAGGGAAATATGGTCACCCCACACCCAGCACAATGAGGCCCTGAGCTCAGCTGGGGCCTATAGATGTTAACATAGTACAAATAAAAATAAGTTAGAAAATACTATAAATCTAAAGATAATTGTGGTGTCCCTGGCAAGCCCACTGAATAGGAACAGCCAGTCCTATACAAGGGGGAAAAATCCCAAATCCCAGCTCTATAAAGTGAGTTTCTTCCTTTTCTTTTGGGAGGTGGGACTGGAAGGACACTGAGCCCGAGGACAGAATGTACCTCGATAAATAAATACTGTGAATTACAAAAAGCCCCTGCATCAGCCTCAGGTACTTCACGGGAATGCCTCGAAAAAGGCCATATATTAAAGGTTCTTTGGAATCAATTACAGTCTTTTTTTCCATTAAGAGAGATTTAATCCTTATTCTGAGCTAAAGGAACACATACATAGGACAGAGAAAGGTCTAGCACAGACCTTTGTCCATAGGCCTTTGACAAAGCCCCTTTGATGGAAATGTTGGCCCTCTCCTGGGTTGTAGGTGTTACTTTTTCTTGGAATAGCAATTGAGTGCCACTTATTGGAAGAAAATGGATGGTTTCAATGAAGCTTTATTGAATAGGCTTTTTTGGGCATTATGATGGTGTGTCCGAGATGCATTCTGTTTTCTGAAAAGCTAGACGATAGCATGAGTGGAGGGTAGCAAAAAAATCTGTATTTGCAGGAAATTGGCAAGGGAGTGAGGGATGGCAGCTTTGCAGCAAGCTCATTCCCAACACCATTTTCTCAGCCTAAGGGAAGCCACTCTGGGAAATTCTTCCTGTGCTGGGTGGGAGGGGATTTGTGTGTCACTGTTTCCTTCTAAACCATGTGGGAGTTTTTGGCATAATCTAATGCTGCCCTTGTCAGCTTAGACTGGTTTCCCTCTGAGCATGTCCCATAGATGAAGTTAGCAGAAAGACCCAACACCAACACAGTAGACATTCTGGAGGGCAATAGTTCACAATCTCACATGGATGGATTGTTTGAACTGAAATAAAAAATGGACTCTGATTAAATTTTGGCAAGTTAGGTTAGAGTTTTATGTTAGCTGCAGAGGTGGCTTGTTAAGTTTTCCAAATACTATTCTGCACATTGGGCTCAATGAGAGGAATAATATTGTATGCTGTGAGAGTGAGAGATATAACAGAGGAATTGAATTGGCCAGAAAAATCAGTTTTTACTAAACAAAGAATTCTCAGTCTGTGATTAACTCTATTTCACGCTGAGGATAGAACATACAAATCTAGGCTCTTTCATGGAACAGTACATAACAATACCAGCCCTGTAGCAGGGAGAGCATACCACTGCTGGATTATCTGCAGTAAACCTGCTTCAGAGAAGTTCAGTAACAAATACTTATTTATTGCCACCCCTAGGAGTGTTGTGAATCACAGACACTCAGATAAGCTTGTACGGGCTTCAGGTGCTCCTCTCTGGTGCTGGCCATGCGAAACCCAATTTGTTTGTTTGCAAATTTAGCACCTGTTCCTCATCAGGCTTGAATGATACGGTGAGTGGAGCTAAGTGTCCTGAGATTTATGGAATTAATGATCTACAGACTCCAAAATCCTCAGATGGCCTTTAAGAGACTTAACAGGATTTTTTTGGGGGAAAAATTCCTAGCTTTTCGAAGAGTAAATAGGATCTAAGGGAAAAATGAGTTTCTGTTGGTTTGTTATTGCAAAGGGGACTTAGGTAGATAACAGAGATGACATTTGCATGGCCGCCAGCCTGGAAAAACTTTTGGGTGGGTTGTAAACAACAATCACATCTTAAAGCTGGAATGTAAACAGAATGAAAAGTTCCTAGAACTTATTTATAAATGCCCAGAGTCTACATGAGGGCGAAGTTACATCCCTGGTTGCTACTGCTGGTCTTCGTGCTTCCTGCGAAGCAGAAATGACATGACCTCCAAAATATGTGTTGTAAACTTGCTGCTCAAGCCAGAAAAGAACCGTGGTTGGCTGGCTTTAAGGAGAAAGCACCAAAACTTGGCAACTGCTCTTCTCCCACACCTATGGTGACTAGAATATTTGTCAAAAGCTTGCGCAGAGGGTATATTCTCTGGGGAGTGTGCCTGGGGAAAAAATGAATAGAGGGGATGGGCAGGAAGAAGTAAAAAAAAAGGCCTCTATACACAGTAGGAAGATGTTTGGTGAAGATGAGCTGCCCTCTGACTTTAAACAACGAGACTTGGCCAAGCTTACTAAAACTCAAGCCCAGCTTCTCCCCACACACCTGGCCAACCATTCTCTTTATGGACACTGGAAATCAGATTAGAAAGTGTCTATTTTAACATAAACGTTTGTTGCATTTTCTTATCGTTGCTGGTATTTTGTAGGATTACAAAGAAGAAATCTGATTAAATAACCTACAACTTGTTACAGCTTGTGATGGGATTTGGGCATAAACAGTGTCAGAGTTGGGGATATTATTTCCTGTTTGGACTCCTCAGGAAGATTCCTTCTTCAGCTGAAATACTAGGCTTGAAATGGATGGAGAGGAGGAGTACAGTTTATTGTTTGAGTAGTGCGCAGTGTTCCTAGGTACTTAGAGGCAGATCCTGCAGGGGGTTGATTGCCCTCAATTCATTCTAAAGCTGATGTTCATCACATTGGAGTTCTAGGACATTAGAGTTTGATCCGATGCCTGTTTTAATCAATAAAAAGACTTCAGCAGAAGTTGGAGCAAATCTTTAATGCTGAGGCTATTTTGCAACCTGTATAGGGAATTGCATATGTTCTAATAGGCCTGAGGGCATATGCTCACCTCTGAGGGCATTTCAGAAGGATCAACTAATCAGAATGAAAGCACAGAACATTCTTAATTGGCATAATACTTGTAGATCTTTTCTTGCTGCTGCTGTTTTTGCCTTTCTAGTAATTTTGTGCTAGTGTTTTTATGTGGCCTGGTAGGGGAGCAGCAGCTAGCCAACAGTAAGATCCTGCAGAAAAAGACTTGGCCTTTGGACATATTAGATAGGCACTTAAAAAACCCAACTCCATTTCCATATATTTTGTCTTTTAAAAAAACAAACTTACTAATATTAAGTGAGGAATAAAATTAGGTAGAATCTGAGATAGTGTGTAACCTTTTGTGCTATAGTGTACAGTGTATACTTACGTGAAGATGTGCCATTATTTTACCCTCACTCCAGTGCTGTATTTGACCCATTTTTTAAAAAAAATAATACAGCATTTGATTGACTGTGTAAAGCATAGGCTAATTTAATCTGCATCGTTTTACAGAGTCTGTGAACTTTCCCCACTGATTTTTTTTAAAGCAATTTCCCTGAAAGACATTGTGAGAAGATGGTTAAGAGAATGATTGGTCACAATGACTTTAAAGAATAAGAATAAAGGGTCTTTATATTGCAGTTAGAGTAATTATTTCTCAAGCACATGGCAAATCCATAGTGTTGATCATAGTATTGAAAGCCATCCACATGTGGCTCAAGTATTGTAATTGTGAGATGGCAGTGAAATATAGTTGCATTTCCATTGTGCTATTGAATTGTAATGTGCTTGATTTCTTATCTTAATTATATTTACAGGCTTTTTAGACTCAACCTGGAACAATGCTTACAAGCTGTAGAAGAACATTTGTTCCTTGAAGAGACTTTAATGTTTGGAATCGAGCCAAACAACTAATCCATTTCTTTTTCAGAGAATAGGCTCTATACACCAAAGTTATCAACTAGAATTTCACAGTTAGGTATGACATGTGGGACTGTTTTTATAGTGAAGTAGCTCATGATGCTATACAGTAGTAACTATTGTGTTGGCATTTCGAGTAGAAACCCTCCTTTCAAAGGTTTATATCTTAGCTGTAAAAATGTGCTTGAGGTAGCTCTTTGGCATGGCAGATCCCCCCTTTTTAGGAGCAAGGACAATTTACTGGAAATATCTATGTATTTTTTCCTGATAAGAAATTGAGCTGGAATTGAAAAGTGTGTGTATTGAGACATTGTGGCCTAGTGTACAGAGCACTGGACTGGGATTCAGAAGGCCTGAATTCTAGTCCTGACTCTGTTACTGGTCTGCTGGATGAACTTGGGTAAGTCACTTTCTCTCTCTCTACTTTGGTTTTCCCATCTGCAAAGTGAGGATAATGACACCTCCCTTGTAAAGTGCTTTGTGATCACTGATGAAAAGTGCTGGATATTATTATTAAATGCTTAGACCCTATCTCCATTAGATAAATTTGCATCAGTCTAACTTAATTAATTTAATGATGCCAGTGTAAATCCCCAAAGCATGATTCAAACAGTGGACCAAATTCAGTGAGGAATCCTGGTCATGTGTCACCTGAGGCACGTTGCACACACACTAAGAAATGTAAAGCAGAGTTTACGCTGGTATGATTTAATTCAATAAATTACCAAAGTAGCATTACTTTATTAAAAGACTTTATCCTGCAGTCCTCGCACCATCCATTCACTTCAATGAGAAGTTTCTTTACTTCCTTCATTGAGGGCATACGTCAGGGGTGGACAAACTTTTTGGCTTGAGAAACATATCGGGTTGCAAAATTGTATGGAGAGCCAGGTAGGAAAGGCTGTGCCTCCCACAACAGCCTGGCACTGCCCCCTATCCAACTCCCTCCTACTTCCTGCCCCCTGACTGCCCCCCTCAGAATCCCTGACCCATTCAACCCCACCCCCGCTCCTTGTCCCCTGATTGCCCGCTCTAGAGACCCCCACCCCAATTACCCCTCCAGGATCCCACCTCCTACCTAAGCCCCCCTGTTCCTTGTCCTGGGGAGCAATTAGGTTGGGGTGGGGGTCTTGGGAGGAGTGGTTACACTCCTCCTGAGATCCCCCCACCCTAAATGCCCCTCTGTTCCCTGTCCCCTATCCACACCCCTGATCCCTGACAGACTCCCGGGACTCCCACGTCCCTTGACTGCCCCCCCCCCCCCCCCCCCAGAACCTCTGCCCCATCCAACTGCCCCTGCTCCCTGACTGCCTGCTGGGACTCCCTGCCCCTTATCCAACTCCCCGGCCCCAGCCCCTTTACCATGCCACTCAGAGCAGCGTGTCTGGCAGCTGCATGGAGCCAGACACACGGCCCTGCAGGAGCGTGCAGTCCCGCCCCCCAGAACACTGCCTGCATGGTGGTGTGGCTCCGGGAGAGGTGATAAGGTTGGGGAGGGCCGGGGGAAGCCTTCTCAGCTGGGAGCTTGGGGCCAGCAGGACAGGCCTGTGGGCTGGAGTTTGCCCACTCCTGGCATATGTCCAGTTTTTATTAACAAGGTTCACAATCTGTAGATCTTGATAGATTCCTGCCACTATGTCCAGGTAGCATGAGTAGACAAGATACTTTTCCTCCAACCCCCCATGTGCCTGATTGATCTGGACTTTACCACATGTGTATGAGTATTCTCTAGGCAGGATTACTGCACTGGGCTCTATTTGGGGCTACATGTGAAAACTACACAAAATGAATGCAGAACACCTTTGACCACTTACTTAGCAGAATTTTCTGGATGGGGCCTGATCTGAAGCCTACTGAAATCTCAGACCGTCTTTTTGCTGATTCCAGTGGTATTTGGATCAGCCCTTTACTATGTATTACACCTTTACTCCCATAGACTTTTAAAGATGGTTGAAAATTTTCCTAGGAAAATTTTCAAACTTTGTGTTGAAAAGCCAAAAACATGAAAACTGGGTTTTTTTGTTAGCCAAAAACTTTCAGGTTTTTGATGAAAAGTTTAATATTTTCTAGGAAAGTAAACATTTTCTTTCGTTTAGTTGAAACCCCAGTTTTTGATGCAAAATTTTCAACCAGCCCTGAAGGGTTCCACTTTGTTTCTGGGTACAATGCTAAGTATTAATATAGAACTATGAAGTCTTACTTGGTTTGGAACTTGGCTTTCTTAGAGACCATTGTACTGTTCATGCTCCATCTCAGAAACTCTGTTGAAACTGATCTGAGAGATGGGCTGCATATACATGGCAGTTTAAGTTTTCCAAAGCAGCATCACCCTTACTTAGCCTAGAACTATGCAGTGTAGATTTGAGTGCTCCAAAGTATGTAAGTTAGTGCTACACAAGCAGTGATTCTTATAGCAAAGCTGCTGTCATTGAAATACTTCCTTCTACTGTACACTTTGTCCTGTGCTTAGAAATCATCTTAAGCAGGAAAATTATACCATACACTAACGAACTGATTGGTTTCTGACTGAATGGAAGTTATTTATTTTGTGACTTTTACATCAATAAATAAGGTTCAGTTAACAATAATCTAATTAGCTGGGGCTGGGTTTCATTTTGCACAATACATTTCAAGTTAGAGGAAAGTGATCCCTCACCGCTAAGCAGATGTAAATGTAACACCTAGGTATGTATACAGGTGGACAGCAAAAGCAGAGAATGTTAATTTAGGCTAAGACTGAAAAAACTGGGAGTCTAAATTTTTTTTACTTTTGTTAATTATAATTTATTTAATAATCAGTAATAGGTTCTAAATCCTCAAAGATCTGGAATAAGTGTCCTGATTTTCAGAAGTGCTGAGCATTCAACAGCTGCTGTTGAAGTCAGTGGGAGTTTTGTTATTGTCTTTAACGGGAGCAGGATCAGACTCAAAGGCATTTTGTGAAACAATTGTGTTTTGGTTGACAATTTTATGCTTTAGAGAATCAGTAAGTGCTCTATATAGAAGTAATCTATAAGGGGTATGGTCCTTTTATTTAAGCACATTGCAATGACGACAGTTTAGCACCTGCTATTTAACATTTTGGACTAGACAAATGCTCTAGCAAATTGATTATATTCATCCAAATGGAAAATGTTTCCAAACGTTTCCAATTAAACAAGAATATAAGAATGGAAATAGAACATGTACATGACAGTAGCTCCTTGTGCCTCTGGGGGCCCTGTTTGGGGTTGGTAGTTTTAGCTCCTACCCTATTTTGTTCTTTGAGCATCTTTGCCTGTGAATCTATTGGGGGCATTTCAATGTGTACCTTAACCACAGGCATAACCTATTCACTCTTAGATTGTTAATGTTTAGTAGAAGCGAACACGTATTCCGACAACTGAAGAGAAGGCCTGACATCAGTCCATGCGACATCTGCTAAATTCACATGGGGGAAGATAATACAAAAACAAATATGCGAAGAATAGAGCTACATAGCTGGTAAATATCGGTTTTTCCTTGCACCACCCAAAGCAGTTAAACTAAAAATAGACGCATAAAGGACAACACAAAAGCCTTCTTCAGTTTTAAAGACACAATAACCTCATTTTCCATTGAGTTATAAAGGTGCAGTGAATTCAGTTTACTTTGAGAGTCTGAAATCCACAGGGCTGTATACTGATCTCACAAGAGTATATCATGGGAGTAACTCCTTTGAAATCAGTATAGTTAGAATTGTGCAAATGAGATCACAATCAGGCTCAGGAGTTAAGAGTCGATAACATTTTGCAGCAGAGGTCAGCAACCTTTCAGAAGTGGTGTGCCAAGTCATTTATTCACTCTAATTTAAGGTTTCGCGTGCCAGTAATACATTTTAATGTTTTTAGAAAGTCTCTATAAGTCTATAATATAGAACTAAACTATTGTTGTATGTAAAGTAAATAAGGTTTTTAAAATGTTTAAGAAGATTCATTTAAAATTAAATTAAAATGTAGAGCCCCCCCCAGACCAGTGACCAGGACGTGGGCAGTGTGAGTGCCACTGAAAATCAGCTTGCGTGCCGCCTTTGGCACACATGCCATAGGTTGCCTACCCCTGTTTTACAGGATATGCTGAAAGAAACTGCATTAAGTACCTGGCAATGTTGAGTTGCTAAGAAGCATAAAAGGTACAGTAGACAGCAGAGCTGTGGACTTTGGACTCTTTCAGCACACCATCTGCTGCACTGAATGCAAGGCCCTTGCTAGGAAACTGCACTGCAGTTAGTCAGCCCCCAGCTTTTCCATGTGCGGGCAGCACTGCTCTGGTGAGTACAGCTGCAAGAAGAGCATGGGCAGGCCATAACTGGGAGCAGGAAGTCAGCAGAGCTCAGGCATTAACAAGTGCACAAAGTAAGGCAGCCCCAAAGGAACTGCTGGTAAACCAGTGCTGCAGAATGGCTCGTAGAGGGGATGGAGGGATCAGCCTTGGAAGAGCAGCAAATACCATAGTATTGTCTGGGGACCGAGAGACCAGCTGTCAGAGGGGCCAGCTATTGACAGTCAGAGGTTCACGGAGACTGTGGAAATGTGCTACACATGCCAGTCAGACTTAGTACACTCCTCTGTTTACATGCCTGGTGTGGCCACTTCAGAGCAAGCACTAGGGATCCCACAAGTGAGCACACGGGCAGGTAAGATCAGCAGCAACCTGTCAGGAGCAAGGTGTCTTGGCATCCAGATGCCACACCTTGGAAATAGCACCTATCCCCCCGAGTGTGATATAGTTAGGGCCCTACCAAATTCATGATTGTGAAAAACCCGTCATGGACTGTGAAATCTGGTCCCCTCGCACCTCCCGTGAAATCTGGTCTTGTGTGTGCTTTTACCCTAGACTGTACAGATTTCACAGGGGACACCAGCATCTCACAAATTGGAGGTCTTGACTCAAAAGGCAATTGCAGGGCGTCACAAAGTGATTTTACAGGGGTCGCAATAGTGCCACCCTTACTTTTGCGCTGTCTTCACAGCTGGGCAGCAGGGAAGTGGCAGCTGTTATCCAGGTACCCAGCTCTGAAGGCAGCACCCCACCAGCAGCAGCACAGAAGTAAGTGTGGCAAAATACCGTCCCATCCTTACTTCTGTGCTGCTGCCTTCAGCGCTGGGCGGCCAGAGAGCGGTGGTTGCTGACTGAGGTCCCAGCTCTGCAGTCAGCAGCGCAGAAAGGTGGCAAGACCATACCACGCCATCCTTACTTCTGTGCTGCTGCTGGCAGTGGCTCTGCCTTCAGAGCTGAGCTCCCGGCCAGCAGCTGCCGCTCTCCAGCTGCCCAACTCTGAAGGCAGCGCCGCCGCCAGCAGCAGCACAGAAGTAAGGGTAGCAGTGCCTGAGTCTCCCCTACAATAACCTTGTGGACACCCGTCCTCCCCGCCACAACTCCTTTCTGGGACAGGACCCCTACAATTACAATTACAGCACTGTGACATTTCAGATTGAAATAGCTGAAATCATGACATTTATGAATTTTAAATCCTATTACCGTGAATTTGACCAAAATGGACAGTGAATTTGGTAGGCCCTACGTATAGCAGTGGTGGAGGAATGGGGAGACGTGGTAGCCAGGGGAAATATACAGAGGTCCCATAGCTATTGTGGAGCTGAGTTACAGGGCAAGCATGTGCTGGTGCAAAGCAGTGATCTCTGTTCTATCTTTGTTTCTCCTTTCAGCTGGTTGTTGGGTGGCTTTTGTGATGGCACTAGGACAGTATGGAGTCTGGCTGTACACCGTGCATTCCCCTTCTTGCTGTAAAAGGGTCTGATCCTGCTTCCACCAAAATCAAAGGCAAAACTGCTGTTGGCTTCATTGGGGTATGATAAAACCCTAACTGCTTCTCAGGGTGAGGCGGAGGTGACTGAAAAAGACCAAGAACTCTCTATTTTGCCTTCATCTTTGAGCTTAATTCTTTACTGCAGAAATTGAGTAACAAGCATAGAGGTCAATTGGAGAGCACGGTATCAGCCTGATTTGCGTACAACATACCTAATTTGGCCCACTATTTACCTTAATAAAAACACACATCTCTTTTAAATGAGTGGGGAAGATTCCAAAGTGATCATCACTGATACTGCATAATGTGAGACATGAGAAGCCTCACCCTTCTTTTTTCTCCCAGAACCACAAAATCATTTTTCATGTCAATTTGCCACAGAACACAGCACTGTAAAATGTCTTTATAACCAGGGCAAAAAGCATCTGCACTTCCATAGTAGTTATTTATGGGGGTTAGGGAATTAAATAAATTGCTGGAGAAAAAGTGGAGACAAAGGTCAACCATTAAGAGAAACTTCTGCTTTTTGTTTGTCTGCTTTCTATTGTTACTGCTTACGTATTTAATTCATACTCTCCCAAACAATGTGATCAGTTCATAACAAAATATGAGTTCTTCCACATGTCCAGATGAAAGCATGCTGGATTCAATCCCCAAAAATATTGTTAGTATTTGTGGCAACATCACTGGCACCTCTATGATCTCAAATCATCCTTTTCAACCCTTCCTCCAAATCTGTCTTGATGCCCACTTGGACATCAGCTTTTCAGCAAGGAAAAACACTCTGTGCTTCAATCCTATCTCCTCTAACTTCTCAGCACTTGCTTTCTCTAGCACAATAATAATCAACCATTCTCTGTCCATTGGCATCGTTGCCTGCAGCCATATTTCTGGGCTGTGTTCCTCCGAGTTCCCCTGAGCTAAGTAAGCATCATTAAGCCAAGCCACTGTTTAGATGGGAGAAAATCCATGTGCTGCTGGATTGGGTTCTGTTAATTCAGGAAGTGGGACTCTGCCTATGAGTAGGTATGGAACCAGTACCGCTACATGGTGTGTTATAGCACTGTGCTATAGCACTGTGACAGAATGAACAAACAACATCACCACATGCAGAGTTGTCTCCCCACAAAGTGGGAAGGAGAGCCAGAGTCTCTGACCTTGTCTACATTGCCACTTTATAGCGCTGCAACTTTTTTGCTCAGAGGGTGTGAAAAAACACTCCCCTGTGTGCTGCAAGTTTCAGCGCTAGAACATGGCAGTGTAGACAGTGCTCTGGTGCTGGCAGCTAGTCCCCTCCTGGAGGTGGGGTTTTTTTTTATAGAGCTGGGAGAGCTCTCTCCTAACCCTGGTGCCATGACTACACATCTGCCATGGCAGCGCTGTAATGTTGCTAGTGAAGACATGCCCCCTGTCTAGTTCACTGAGGACTTCACTATTGCTCTCTGAGATTTTGGTGCTGAATGGCAGGATACAACCATCAGGTAGACAACCGAGATATTGGCGTTGAGGTGTTACTTCTGGTATCCCGGCTAAATAGTGAGCTGGGTGTTTTGCAAAATGTCTACCTAATATTCCTCCCATAGTTTCAGTTGTCTGCATTGTAATGGGTTTTATTTGTATCACAATAGCACCTCAGACTTGAATCAAGGCAGGGACATTGTACTGTGCACTCTACTGAGAGACCACCCCTCCCCTGAAGAGCTTACCATTGAAATAGGCCAGGAGCGTGTTACAAGTAAATGGGCAGAGTGACTTGCCCATAGTGCTACAGCAAGACAGTGGCAGAGCCAGGAACACACCCAAGTGCTCTGTAGACTTTCCCTCCTGTCTTTCTGGCCTTTTGTTTTATGTTCTCCAGGCCATTCCCTGCACTTGAGCTGCATAGCTTCCCCAAACCTTTCTCCTTGAAATGTTGTCATTAGACCCTTCTTTACCTCTAGGCTGTGTACTTGTGTGTGTATATGGATACACTGGAATTGGTTGTGAAATAGTTTGATATTTGTAACAGCAACACTATTCCCAGATAAC
Organism: Dermatemys mawii; assembly: GCA_007922305.1. NCBI lineage: Eukaryota > Metazoa > Chordata > Testudines > Dermatemydidae > Dermatemys > Dermatemys mawii. Next base: position 33,362,364 of record ML677326.1, on the reverse strand, counting down.
AGTATTACTAGTGGAATAGAAAGCAGGCAGAAGAGGTGGTGCTGTCATTATACAAGGTTTGTTTTCAACACTTCTACCTGTTTGGACCCTCCACTAAAAATTGGCCCCAGATTCTTAATTTCCAAGAATTCCTCATTGCCTGTGTACCAGAAGGAATATTTGATTTGTATGAATCTGCCACGCCTATCCCATAAAGCATCGCTGCATTTGACTCTGTACTTACATGAAATGACAAATGGGACTGTGTCATAAACAGCATAGCAGAAATGCTAATTATTGTAGGTATTGTTAGGTTACTGCTACAAAGCACAGCTGAGCTGCTAAAGAAGAAGCCAGGTGCATCTATATCACTTGCACTCGTTTCTTAGGAAAGTGCCGTGGCTGTTTTTCTCTCATTCGAAAATCATGCTGCTTTCGTTCTAGATCTGTAAGCATGATGACAATTGAAGTCATTCTGTACAACTAATGCAAATATTTAATAGGATGTCTCTGAAGCCCACTGGCTAAGAACATTTTACATAATGAAACGTAGCTGATTTAATGACTAAGCTGCTAACCAGGGGTGTTCCATGACCCGGACAAACATTATTTAAAACAGAAGTGTCATAATAGACATTGTCACTTAAAAGGTGCAGGGCCTCTTTTCTACTCAAATCTCTACAATGGGATGATTGTAGCTCTTGGTGCATTTTCTTTCCAGGTCTAAGTACAGGTATGCAAATTACACCCCTTATGTTAACCTGAAGAATTTTCTGTATTGATCTTGTGAATGGTTTGGGTCAAATTTTATTCTTAATTATATTTGTGTAAATTTACAGTAACCTTTCAGAAATCAGTGGTATCACTCCAGATTTACACCTGTGTAATCATGAGCAGAATATGACCCAAGGTCATTGTTATGGTTAGACTGTAAGCTCTTTGGACTGGGAACTGTCTTTTTGTTCTGTGTTTGGACAGCACCTACACAATGAGATCCTGGTCCATGACCAGGGCTCCTAGGTATGACTGTAATACAAACAATAATAATATATCAGGCAGTGCAGCAAAGTTAGTGACACAACCCCATGCTTCAGACAGTCCATGAACCACACAGCTGAATGTGTCCTGCTTCTAATGGGTCAGATATTCAACTAGTTTAAACAAGTGCAGCTTTACTGAAGTCAACAGAGCTGTGCTTATTTATACCAGCTGGAGGTCTGGCCCAGTGAGTGCAAATCTCTCTTAGGAACATCAGGGTTAGGCTAATACTGCTAATTTTCAGAGGGAGGTTTGAACAAAACACATGTGGTTGAAGCTAGTCAGGATTTTATTTACTGCTTGTAGGCCAACCCCCCTCTAAGACAAAACAAATGGACTCTAGTAGAGTCAGTTAAACATAGCATTTTCTTCTTTACAAACACTAATCTCTGAAAGGTCATTGGACAGGATAGGTGTTTTTAGAATATTTATATGACAGCATCAAATCCTGTCATTAAATTTGTCCTGGTCTCAGTTGTCACTATTAAGATTAATTTTACTAAGGATGATGGGTACTTGAAAATGCTAAAAATTCATTCCCTTTGCTATCACTGTTTAATTGTTATGTATTTCATTTAACCAATTTTAAAGCAGTAGGACCTCTGTGGGAACCTGAAATCTAATCCTGAAGTCACTGGGAGTTTTTTCCTGGGTAAGGATGGCAAGATCATGCCTATGGTGGTTTTCAAAGGCCCCATCCTGCAAACCCCGCTGTCCTTGTGTGAAGTGTAGGAGGCACTCAGAACACTGATTTGGCCCCACAGCCTTAGTAGACCTGGCTGAATTCAGTTTTTAACTCTGCCACGGAATCACTATGTGGCCTTATACCAATCACCTCTGGCCAGTATTTCAAAGGTGGACATCATTTTGGCAGATTATAGGTTTTTGAATGTCCAGCATCTTGGACCTGATTTCACCTGAGCCCTTCGGAAAATCAGCCCAAGATGTCTCAAATTGAACCAAAGTGAACCGAAAAACAGTGTTCAGTTTTGAAAATGTAGCTGATGACCTCCCTGTGTACTCAGTTTCCCCATTTGTTAAATGTAACAGTAGCTTCCTTTGTAGAGCACTTTGAAAGCCACAGAATGCACCCAAGTGCTTATTATTATTATTCTCCTCTGTTTTTAATACCTGCTGATAGTAGATGGGACAAGAGAACACTTTACACAGCTTTACATAGAAATACCTTCCTTGCACCCACCACCTCTCTACCAGGACTGCTGTAGTTTGAGTAAATCAATAAACACTACTAATTTTTTTTAAGCAACAGGAAGCCCCAAGGGGACAATATTATGGAAAATAGAGCTAGCATTGTCAAACGAGACTGGGTACTGCATAATGGTGAGTGGATAGTACATTATCTGAAGCAATTATGATGTTTAAGGGAAAACATAGGTGGAAAGAGAAGATCTTCAAGCCAGAGAGAGAGCTCTGTTTTTGCCTAACATTGTACACTAGAAAAATTCTTCAACAAAATTGAAAATATGACCCTCCATGATATTGACAAGGTCAGTGAAACCTCATGCCATTCCTTGTGTAAGTTAACATGGCTTGCTGTAGCTTGCATACCTGGTTTCCCAAGTTTTAACTGAAGTATTGTAATCACTATTTGTGTCCCTCCATTTCTAGATTCTGCTCTGTCTTTAGATTTTTGAAGCCCCTGCTCCCGCACCTGCCTCTTATTTATCTAGCAAGTTTTCACAAAGGTGCACCAAATTCTAGAAGGGAGAAAACTGGAATTACATAATTTTAATGGGCAGTCATATCCACTAAACCACAGTTTCACTAAAGTGACTCAAACAATTCGCAATTCACAGGAGCCATAAATAAAGTCAGAGGTTTCCTAAATCTTCCGTTTTCAGGCAAACAGTATAGTAACTTATTTCAGAATATGCCCTAATAATTGCTAACATGACCAGTTAGATAAAAGAACTAACTTAAGAATCTTTTTAGGCTTAGGGTTTTATTAGTCAAAGGTAGATTTTAAAAAAGCTATCTGATTTGCTTTGGTTTTCTACTAAGCGATCTGTGTCTCCGTCTGGAAAACAGTACTGTTCCTGCAACAGGTGAAACATCGACGAGTTGAAATATTTTCAGGAAAAAACTATTAGAAAGATTTTTCTAAAAGTTAAACTAAACAGAGTGTAATAAATGCCCAGTAAACAATTTCTCTTGAAAGTACAATTCACATCTGGCAGTTTAAAATGTAGAAGAACAAGAACGTTTCCTACCTGCAGCTTTTGTGTTGGTCAGGAAGTGTAGCTCTTTTCTGATTACAATCTCCCATGGCTTAGCTTGGTTTCTGCATTTGAATGTTAAATATGTAAGAATGCCTTGTTTAGCCTGAGAGTTTGCATGACCTCTTAATGAGACACTGTAGTTAGTGTCATTGGGTATGAAGGTATCATGTGACTGTAGATGAAAATAAAATCCTTTACAGTTTGAATGTAATACTTCCTAGAATCTGTAACCCTTTACCTGCAGGCTGGATAGGAAACCTGACAAAACTTGTTTTATGGTCAGGATAAAAAAAGAAAATGTGCCATCTTATTCGTTTTCTATGGGACAGTAACTTGTACAAAAAAAAACCCCCAACAAAACAAAACAAAAAAACCTCTAAGGCAATTTATTTATTTATTTAATTCAATTAATTCCACAGATTATTGCTGCATTTTGAGTATTCTATATATTAGATTCTCCCAAGTCACAAACTAAGCTGACCAGAAAGTCCCCCTCTCAGATCAGGTATTTTTACCTGGCACTGAATTGTAGTCACCACCATGTTGGGTGCTGCTGCTCAGATTTCAATCCTACAGCTGAGATACACGCCTACGGGGGTGGCATCAGCCCTGTCCATAAAAGTTATTGGTTTTCTTGGAACAGCTGCCTTCTGGGTGTGGTATTATTTCCAGATAGGATATGAAAGGAGAGAGCTTACTTGTCCCACTCCTAGTTGTAAGAAGGAGGGAGTGCCTCATTGTAAGAAGAAAGATTTTAGGCAATTCCTGCAGGTAGCCTGTCAAATTAAGTTTTCCCCATTCACATCTGTTAAAATACTTATTTTTGATATTCCTGGAGATTGTAGGCTGAGTCTTGGAAGGAACTTGCTGCATCACAACAACATTGTACGGTCCCAGTTGGTTGTTTCAGAGTTGTGGGTTCAAAACTGGTTCTCTCTAACCAGATGAGACTTTGGAAATATTGTACTAAATCCTTTTTGTTTGTTTTTGTTTTTGTGCTTATGAAAATTAGGCTGATAGTATTAGCTAATGCTACTCTACTGGTGGGTGCATTGCTGTCATTCATTAGAAAATAGCAATAGCTATATGCATCGGACTATACAACTTTGCCAGCGTACCACTGATTTGACCAGCAGTACCCAGGTACTGCAGTCCTTGTCCTCTCTGTGAGAACACTGATCATGCTAAAGTATGTTGCACTAAATCCTGATTGCCTTACTCATGTGAGGAATCCTATTAACAATTCATGTATGTAGAGTGAGAAGGAGTTGTCCCATGGTGATTTTTCTTATGTGCCCTGAGGTTTGTATAGATTTCAGAAAATCAGATTCATTTCAGTTGTGGCCTCAGTAAACTGGACACAGGGCTTAGGAGATGAAACGTTAATGTGTAAAACAACTGCGCCACCTAGCCTCAATTTCTTACAGCTGCCCTTTCTCTAGGTACATATTCAAAGGCTAAACATAAGCTGCCAGTAAACAAATTAACAAATATTGCTTTGGATGTACTTAATGTAACAGATAAAGTATGTTGTTTAAAGGCTAAGCATAGCTGAACTTTCACACTGCATGCTAACTCCAATAACTTCTACAGTTGCTCTATGGCGCGTTTATTTCTTTTCCCTATGTTTTTAGCATTGTTGAAAATAGGCTTAAAGAATCAGAAACATTCTAAATTTTAAAAAGCCTGCATTAAACTATGATGAAGATTCCAACTTCAAGGTTCTGATGACAACTGTAAAGAATCATCAATCTCTTGCAGGTACCTCTACACCGCAGAAAACATCTGTGGAAGCAAGTGTCAGAGCCCGGTCAACTGAACTCCAGCATGCATGGGGCTAAAAATAGCTGTGTCAATGTTCCTGCTGGAGCTGGAACCTGGGCTCTGAGACTTACCCCTTTCAGTGGGTTTCAGAGCACAGGCTCCAGCCTGAGCCCGAATGGCTCCAGTGCTATTTTTAGCAACACAGCCTGAGCCCCAAAAGCCCAAGACAGGTGACCTGAGCTCTGAGAATTGCTGCGCAGGGTTGTGGGTGTGTGTTTGGGTTTTTTTTGGAAGGGTCCCTGTATCCTAAGTGATCCTGACTTCACAGAGACACCCGTATCCTCTGAGATACCAGCACTTGTTTGTTACCCAAGCAGCAGCTAAGCACGTGTGGTATGCTTATCTCACTTACATTGCTCCAACCTTATTGACACTGGTGTGAGATCAGAACTGGGCCCCATGGGCTTGCTCCTCTTCCATTTAGGTTACTTTGCCTTTGAGTGGGATCAGGATTCAGCCTCGTGAGATTAACAGGTGACAACTTTCACTGTTAGCCAGAGTCTGATCTGAAAGCGATTTCAATGGAGTTATATGGGCAACAGAGTGCTCAGCATGAGTAAGCGTGGTAGGATCTGGCCCTACACATGGAATTACTAGTCTTTATTTAACCTAAAACTTTTGAGCCAGACTGTGGACTCGCTACTCACACTGGTGTGGAGTTATTCACCCCAGGAGTCCTTCTGAAGTCATTAATGTGAATTAGTGCTTACCAAGATGGGAAGGAGTTCACAATCTGACCCTTCTTGTTCTAGGTTTTAGAGGGGTAGCCAAGTTAGTCTGTATCAGCAAAAACAACGAGGAGTCCTTGTGGCACCTTACAGACTTAGGGCTGGTCTACACTAGGGGGAGGGGTCGACTGAAGATACGCAACTTCAGCTACGTGAATAATGTAGCTGAAGTTGGCGTATCTTCAGCCGACTTACCTGCTGTCCTCATGGTGGCGGCGGTCAGCGGCGTGCTCCCCTGTCGACTCCAGCTTGCGCCTCTCAGCGAGTTGGAGTTCTGGAGTCAACTCCAGTTGGCGTTGGCGTTGGCGATCTTAATGAGATGCGATAAATCGACTGCCAAAAGATCAATCGCTACCTGCCGATCCGGAGATAAGCAGGAGGGGATGGTCAGGGGACCTGGAGGAGGGGGGCTTAGATAGGGGATGGGGTCCTGGGGGGACAGTTAGGAGGGGGCGATCAGGGGACAAGGAGCGTCCCCTGAGGAGGGGGGGAGAGTTGGATGGGTTGGGGATTCTGAGGGGGGCAGTCAGGGGGTGGAAAGTGGGTGGGGGTCAGATAGAGAGTGGGGCCAGACTGTTTGGGGAGGCATAGCCGCCTTTACCTGGTCCTCCATAGAATTTTATAACCCTGATGTGGCCCTTGGGTCAAAAAGTTTGCCCACCCCGGGTTAGTCTATGTGTTCTCCATATTGAAAGGGTGGACATTGTGATTTAGAAACACCTAGCCTGAGACCTTCAATTCATTTCACTTAGGCCACTAAACTGCAGTCAAATGGTAATGAATGACTTTCAGTGACTACATTTGAAAGGTAACCTAAAGGTGAGAAGCTCTGTGTCCCATTACCTCCTCCTTCAGCCTGAATTATTCCAATAATCTTGAGTACATTCCTCAGTGGATTAGAACAACTTTAAAGTGGGTCACATTTGCAGTCTAAATATTCAACAGTGATTCCTGATAAACGAATCCTTCATTAAAACTATCCAAAGGGCCGTAAACACAATTTTGATTTGATTACCTGAAAAATGGTGTGTCAAAAATAGTTTTCTTTCTAGATACAGGGACTCAGAAAAGTATATCAATGAAAGTCCCCTTCAGAATACTGCCCTTTCACTCTCCTAACACGCGCCCTGAAAAATTGCTGAACAGGCTTTATTCAGAATTTTAATAACGTGAGTTACTTATTATTTGCATTGTGGTAATGCCCAGTGGCCCCAGTGAGGATTGAAGTCCCTTTGTGTTGTGTGTGGCACAAACACTAGATGTCATGATCCCTACTCCAAAGATCTTACAATCTAATTTAAGATACGGTTAAGATTCTGTGCTTTAAGCCAGCTTTGTGCTCTTGTTATTTTGGAAGCAGTTCACAGTGGGGTGTGCCAATTTACAGCAGCCTCCTGAGGGCTGCCTATAGGCTGCTCTTCAGTTTGGAGCAGCCCGGAGTCCCCATAGCAAGTTCCCTCAACAGGTCCTCTGCACGGGGGCTTGGGAAGGAGGGCAGCATAGGGCCTAATGCCAGTGTTTAATTTGTGCCATAGCTTGCCAGGGCTGAGCCGCAGCACCTCTAGTGCGTAGTCCCGGCACCTCTGGGCTTACCGCATCAGTTATGAATATAAAAAAATTACAAATGAATTAAGCACTGTCCTATGCTGTGCCTGTACTAGGGGAACGAGCGTGCAGAGGTCTTAACACTGGAGGCATTTCAAACTTGTGCTTTCCTAGGCTGGAGTAATTTCCTGCAAACTGGTTTGCCATGTCATTCAGTGCTGTGAGAGGGAGGCCCATTGGTCCCAATTGGCAAAGGGTTCGCTGTTCATTATAAGCTACTCCTTGTAGTAGACTCACTACACCTAATACATAGCTTTCATGGTATTTATCCATAAAGGGTAGAATGTGAGGTTGCCACTGAAAGCCTGTAACCTGTTGATATTCATAAACATTGTAATATGTGTGTAAGGGTAATATTTAAGGAGTAGTGTGATTTATGCTGAAAATTATGCCATTATGGTCTTGGAATGAAATCTGGTCACCAGGGAATCATATGTCTTGGCAATGGCCCATTCAAATGAGGAGTTTTCACCCCTCTCTTGCTAGCTGATTATTTCAGGTATCGTTCAGTGACACCTTTGCACCAACTCAGAAAAGTCAATGGGAAAACCATCAAACTACAAACATGAAAACCTCTTGGCAGTGAACAGGAATGATTTGAGAACTTTGGGGGTGAGAAACTAGTTTGTTAGATAGGGAAAGTAACTCTTAATAATTTTAGGCCGTAGTTCACATCTTACGATTTTATTTTATATGTAACCATTTGTTTTCATCACTCATCCCCATTTCTATTTAAAGCTCTATTTTTTCTAAAATTTTTGTTTGTTTTACCATAATTACTATAAATGCTGTGTGTTTCACAGGAATGGTGATTTAAGGTGAAACTGGTAATCAGGGGTTCACCATTCCTTTGGGAACAGAGGATCTGGGATTTCTGTGGATATCCAGTGATGTAGGGCTGGTGTACATATGTGTTTAACCAGTAGGGCAAAGGCAGAGCCAGGCCTGCTGACGGGGAAAGGGGAACGCAAAGGGGCGAATTGCCCTGGGACCTGGTCATTTAAAAGGGCCTAGGCGGATGAGGTATTTTTTTTTTAATCTCAATTATTATTTAAAAAATATGTGTTTCCTGCTGCTCTGTCCAGAGCGCCGCCCCTCATTGTGACAGTAAGAGTTTGCCAGACCTCTGCTGCACCCTGCTGGTCTGGGAGTCTGGCAGAGCATCAGCTACAGCAGCCTGGGAACTGCAGAGCTTGCTGCCTCCTCTGGCTGTTCAGGGGCCTGCTGTGCCTGCCACGCTGACTCTCTGGCTGTAGGGCTGAGGACAGGCAGACTTTAAAGAGGATCAAACTCCCTCTGTGCTATCAGATTTCCTCCCCCAGGGCTGCAGCTCTGCGCCAGATGCAAGCCAGATGCAAGCTTCTCCAAGTTTGCCGAGAGGCAGCTGGGGCTAGCCCCCACTCCTCCCCCTTCACTCCTGCTAGCACTGGCTGATGAGCCGCTATCACGAGCGCAGGATGAGGGGCCACCTCCACCGCTCAGCCAGGGAATGAGGCACGGGTTTCCCCTCTGCCTTTGCCCCGGTCGCCTCTGTGGAGATTTCCCGATCTTGTGGCCTCAGAATAATGCTTAACTTCTACTGGAGTGTAAGCAGAGTCAGGACGAACTCTACCCTGACATCTGGTGGTGAGTTGTGGTGGGTTGTGGAAAAGAACTTCAATGGCTGATCTCATTTGCATAGGCACACCCACCCTACCTAGATGGTCATTTTGGCTTCTGTGGGATTGCCAGTTTCTCTGTTATTGGGGCAGGAAGAATAAAGTGTTGTTATCCTGATTATGTGAATAAAGGACAGTGGAACTGTACTTGGCCTTTTTTATGATGGAGGGACTCGCCATCAACTAAGTAGCACTTGCTAGGCAAGGGACCTGGGTTCCAAAACTCAGTGAATTGAGAGAGGTTGGGGGTTGGTATTTGTACCTAGGGGTATAGGCCTCTTCTGAGGGTCCTAAATGTTAAATGCACCCCTCTCCCCCCACCACTGTGTTGTAGCAGGGCTAATTTTGGTTCTATTAGAAGTCTGGTTACAGATTACAGAAGTGAATTCGCTTTGAGCCAATGGTGTGCTAGCAGTGAGGCTCCCCTATGATGAGCTGAAATCACTGAGTACTGTGTAAAGTAGTAGTGGGGCCTGAAGATATATTGTTGAGCAGCTAGTGAAAAGGAGCAGCTCACAGGACGGTTATTGGAGCAGCTGGCGAAGAGGAACAGCTTGTGGTGAAAGCTGCAGCAGAACCCCCGGAGAAGTGGGGCAGTTAGCCGTGGGAGCATGTAAGGTGCCCCTTTACCTCCCCCTGGGGCGGTAAAACTCTGTAGATGAACTTTTGAACTTTGGGGCTGCACTCACCAGGGACAGGGACTTTGGGGTTGTTGGATTCAAGAACCAAATGGAAATGACACAGCCCAATTTGCCTGGAGTGGGTCTTTTGCTCATAATTCGTGTTGTGAATCCCGTTTGTGGTGTTTCTCCAACATAATGCCTGATTGTTTCTCTCTGTTACTATAAGGCTTTTGCTACACTCAGACTCTGTGCTTGCGAGATGGGAAGTATTGCCTCTTAGAGGCACCGAAGGGGGTGGTATACATTTGTCCCAGGTCATTGGGTGGGGGGCTCGTGCTGGTTTTGCATTGTGTTATTGGAAGGGAACCCCTAGATACTGAACCTGGCCCTTGTTGCTGCCAACTCTGGTGGGCAGAAGAGTTATAGACGCTTTGTTGATTTACACCTGCTGAGGATCTGGCCCTAAAAATTTAGTCCCCTTTCAGAAATTTCTTTACAAATGAAAACCACACACACACAGTAGTCTGTTTACTTAGTTTATTCATACAAACAATGATTACACAAGACTGTATATTGTTTGAAGACTGCAATAGATTTCTAATTTAACAACTCTGTAACAAAATTTAACTAAATTTAACATTTATGAAAATATAAATCTCTGATTGGGTAATTCTTCCCAACAATACAAAGTTTACATAAAAACATTCAATATGATCTATTAGTTGCAAACAAGTTAGGAAAAGTCATTCAAGTCACTTGATATACTATATTGGCTTTTACATAGAACATTCACACACTATGTTAAACCCTAGGTTGGTATTTGTTTCTTGAAAATTTAGTGGCACAGAGTTCTAACTTCCCAAAAAGAAAAATGTGGTTTGTTTAAATTCTTTGAAAAGTTTGTCAGGGACATGCCATGTTTAAGATAAGTTAAGGATGGGGAGGATCTTTTCACCCTTTAGGTACAGATAGCCACTTTTAGTTAGGTGAAACTGTTTTTTTAAAAATAGTTGACAATATTTCACAATTTCTGCCTTGAAACTGATAAAACTGTATAAAAGGCTCAGAACAGTCCTAAAGCAGGAAGTGAAACATAAAGGAGCATACGTACAGTATGTAAAAGTAAGAAATCCATTACAAATTGGAACAGTAAAGAACCTTTGGAAAGCCTTTAGATTTTATGGAATATTTCAGCACATATACAGGCATATTCTGTTAGTCCCAGAGTATTTGGTCGTCTGATCTGTGTCCAACACAGGAAAGAATAGGAATGGTAATAATAAGGCAAACGTTATCAAGAATAATACATGGCATGTCTGAAAGCTTTCTGTTAAGATCACTGTAGGAATTTAAGAGATATTCCAAACTTTTACACAACTGAGAGAATATGTAATCTTTTAACATAAAGAGAGAAGTGAACAGGTATTTGACTGTTTTTCTGGTAATGCCCTTTCTTTTTGAAAAAGTATTTGTTTTATCCAGTACAAAAATGCACTGTGAAATGGACAGAAAAACAATACAATTTCAGTGTTAAACTTCTTTTATGACCTAGGTAATAACTAGTTTTTATCATTTTTATCAGACTATAGAAAAATCCTTGCATGCAATGTTTGTAACTTGCAGTACTTTCATTTAGATGAAGACTGATTTATTACCTCACATGTAGATGTTTCTTGTTGATCGGCTTCTACCCCTTTCAAACCAAATTTTAATCCCAATTTTTTTTTAAAAAAACTAGCTATTTCTTTAAATGATGGAATGCGTCAAGTGTTCCAGGTTGGCAGGTGACGTCTTGTCATTGCACCATCTAGCAGAAAAACACATTTTTGCAAGTGGGTATAAACTCAGCGTAACAGTTGACCTAGCTTTATCCACAACGAGGCTATTTGGATTATAAAAGAGTGTCTTGCCTCCTATCCAACAATAAATGGAATTTTATCTCTAGCTAAAACTCTGTCAACCCCCAAATAAGATTTCTAATTCCTGTAATGGTATAACAATTGTAATAGTATTGCTAGAAATTGTCAGTCAAGGCCCTGGATCTAACCTTGGACTAAACCTTGTATTCCAAAATTTTAAAAACCCTGCAGCCATTGGATAAATGTTTGTTTCACATTTAGTTGATTTTTTTTGCTTATTTTTTTCACATAAATGTAAGAATATTTGTTGAGAAAAACAGCATTCCTGCCCTCTGCTGTTCTTCGTCTTTCAATAAAAGCACTGGTACTTTTGAATCAGAAGATTACCCTAAGCACATGTATTATGTATTCAGAAAAACTAGCCCATGTTTATAATCAGTTATCGGCAGCAAAACTGTGTCCTCTGCAATCTATGGCTGCACACACTTTGTCATAACAGTAGTTATGTTTTTTGGGTGTTGTTTCACTTGTCTCAGGATCTGTCACTGTGATGGGGCTATCTCTTGCAAACACCTCGGTAGACTCTCTCCAAATGCAGTCTGCATTCACCTTGAAGGTATAATTGTGACACTTTGGCCTAATCACTTGTGTTACATTACTGAAAATTTGACGACTATTTGAAGTAGCAATTTTAATTTTCAATGCTGCATCTACCCGATCCACTACAGTGTAAGTACCTATACTTCCATCATCAAAGCCAACAATGATATTCAAATGCCTCTGTGAGAGAGAAAGAAAGGTTGGAGTTTTGTAAAGGGAACAAGCACCAATGTTTTTACCGTCAGCCAGTCTCATTACAATTAAGCTAGAGATGGCACCATTGTCGTCATCCTCTTCATTACGAAAACAGATGTACACAAGATAGCGGCCATCACGAGACAACCTCTGTCGCCAGATGATCCCAGGGGCATGAACCACACGAAGTTTGCCGCTGTGTAAATCAAGCACATTGATGTTCTCATCACCACGGGATAGAATTCCTAGCTTCCCATTGGGAGATATTTCAAAGTCTTCTAAATCTTTTAAGAAATTATTAGGCAATTGTACACGCTTGCAGATTACTTCCTCTGTAAGACTCCAGATGTTCACTGTTTCAGTGGATGTTATAAACACTACAATATCTGGGCAGTCTGGGATCAGTTTAATATTAACAATGCTTGCACCATCATCACAGCAAAATTTCTTAGTTATACTTCCTGTCCAGAGACTTACTGCCAACACTTTATTCTTTGTCATTCCAACTACAAATGTATTAGCAGTGGTTATAAACGCATTCTGTAAGGCAACTAAAATATTGCAAACTCTGTGTCCCGTGGCCAGTCGCCAAACTCTGGAGGCATTTTGTTCACAGAGCGAGACGACAAACTGATCATTGTGTGTAATCATCAGCTGAGATATCCTTTGTCCGTTAATGCGGAAGATATTTTCGCCAGTAATGGTGTGCCATACGTATTGGCTACATTTGTCATCTGATGTAATCATTATTTCTCCAGAAGAGGTCAGCACACAGTTTTCAACGATACCTTCATGCTTGAACACAGCTTCAATGAATCCAGTGCTGAAGTTCCACTTATGTACAGATTCGGATCCATCCAGTGTATAAATTAATTCACCTCTGGTTGGCAACACCAGTCTTTGGATGGGTTTGCCAGATTTGTCAATATTTGACATAGCAGTTATGATATCTATATCCCAGATAGAAAGGACACCACTGGTGGATAAGGATAGCAGCATGTTATGGTGATTGGATTTAATTAGTCTGACTATGGTTCCTGAGATTTCCTGTAAGCTTGCCATACACTGTCCTGTATCTCTCCTCCAGACAAAAATGGCTGAGGTATTTTCCATAGAAGCAATTATACAGTCGCTGTTTTTGGACAGCACAGCAGATATAAAGCGCTCATTGTGTTTTGCTCTGAACTTTTCAGCCACTTTCCACATACCAGTGTCGAGAAGTTCTATACTGAGTGCCTTACAAATTAAAATTGCACTTTGGTCTTCAGAAAGTTCAATGCTGACAACTTCGCTGTCTTCTTTTCTGCAATCGAAGTCATCTGTCAGTTGGGGATTTGTGATTTCCTCAGTGTTCCAAACTGAAAGGCCACCCTCGTTGTCTACCATCACCATTTCTTGAGCAGTGTCCAGAACAAGAAGAAATTTCACAAATCCACCTGAAAATTCAGAGGTCACGGTGGACAGTTTCTCTCCACTTCCTAAATGAAATATAGTGGTGGTGTTAAGGTACTGTCCGCAGAATGCATAGACTCCATCTGGAGAACACTGTACACAAGTCACTTCATACCAGCAATGGAAGTGATAAAGAGGCCACCCATAAAGTAGATCTATTACAGTAACATCTTTGCTGGCTTCCAGCCAAGCAAGTGCATGATTAATGGACAGTGTAAATCCATTTATAAAATTTGAGCCTCCCCCAATTCCACAGTGTTTTGATCCCTTAATTTCTACTTCAGACAAAAGACAGGAATTTTGGTTATCATAAATCAAAAGCGTATTCTTTGTTGTAGCTACTACAAGATATTTTTCATCACTGGTAAGTTTGATTCCTAAGATAACAGACTGAGCTGTTGTAATTTGCCTTAATAGCTGGCGAGTCTCTGCATCCCAAGTACTGATGGAGCCATTTTCCAGCGCAGCAATGACTGTATTTGGATTAAAAGTAGGCAGGATCTCAGTGACATGCATGCAACTGGATGACAAGGGTAGTCGCTCAGGGCTGTAAGTCACATCCATGGAGGAGTGCAAGGGAACGATGGAGCAGTATTTGGGTCCATCTTTGTCACATTCTAAAAGAAGGTGTCTCAATTTAGGCAATGAGCTGACAACTGGAAGGAGCCTCTGTTGCAATTCAGCAGAGAGTGAACCTGGATACTTTGTTACTTTGAACTTTATACTGCGAAGGGTACTTGCCAGAAATTTCAGCTCCTTTTCTTGAGAATAGTTATAAGCCAACTCTATGTCACAAAGTGCTTTGTCAAACTGTCCTATTTTAATCATTGTGTACAGCCAGCTGAAGTTCATAATGACACCATACAGCAGATCATCTGATCTTCCACATTTTGTCAAGTGATGTAAAAGTTCTGTCATTTTTCTGTGATTGACAAAAAAGATGTCAGGCTCTAATGGATTACACTGGAAGACCCACGGCTGATCAGGTGCTTGCCTGTCAAAAGAGGTGAGATCTATGCAGTGCTTCTCCTCATCATTCATGCTTCTACTGTTATTGTCAAGGCACCCATTCAAATACTGATCTCCGCTATAAAAAGATTTCCTCCTTCCACCCGACCAAACGCCAAGGAAGTATTCTGCCATGATTGTGTGCATTTCATGTACATCTTCCTTACTGTGGAGATACAGTTTCTGGGCAATAAGATGCAGGTGTCTATTTGCCCACACTAGAAGTGTTACATTTTTCACTTGCCGCTCTATCAAGTATCCCTTTAAGCCCTCCTTAAGCCTTGCAATGTATATGTACGGTACCCTCAATGGATTACATTGCCTGACGTTCTCATTTAGCTCATACATAACAGTGTTGTCAAGAGCTAAAATATCTTCCAATTCCATTTCACTCAGTCCGGATTTGGACATTGTGATGTAGCCCAGTGCTCTCGACAACAGCTTTAGCCCACACTTATTTTCTAATGACCAAAATAACTGTTCTATGCTTTCATGAACCGTGACACAAAGGGAGGACTCATCAACATCTTTGTGAGATCTCCAGTTCCTAACCTCTCTGAAGGTTAAGTTTACAAACATAGGCAGTGTGCACTTTGAAAAAGCTTCATTGACATAAATTTGTTGCCCTGATGTTACTTTTCTTTTAACACGCAGCAGCTGATGTTTCAGTACTTGGCTGCACATCTTTCTGTCCCTTGAAATCAATTCAATGTAGTTTTCCTCTTCATGAATAAGGCACCTCAGTTTTTGCAGGATCCCGTGTTTGTTCGGCAGTGTTGACATGATTATCCGTACTGAACGGGGAAGATGAATGGGGAGCCACCATAATTTCCTAGCGTCATCGTTATCTGAAAGCTGCTCTAGGGCATCAAATATTATAGCCAGTGGTCTGTGAAATGAAGACTCATTCAACAGATTTATAAACAAGTCCCGAAGATCGTGAATCTTTTTAGGGTAACTTTGTACTAGGCAACGGTAATTAATTGCTAATTGTTCACAAATACTTTGAAGCAGATTCTTAAGATCTGTACTCATTTCTGTGGATCCCAAAAATCTTATAACTACCACAGGGTCAGATTCTGGTCCCATCTCTTCCTGCAGCCAAGTATAAGCCTATAATGTAGAAGCATAATTTAGTTAATGTCTAAATTAACAGAGCCAAATGAAGCACAATAACAGAGCACATAATTGTTTTACTTATGGTTTTATAAACAGTATTAATTTGAAAATATAAGTTTATTTTTGAAGTATTCCTGTCTGAGTGGAAATGTTCTTAATAGCAGAGTTATAGAATGTGTTAATATTATATGTCGCAAATGAAATATTAGATTATATGTCATCTTAGCAGTACTGCTAGAGCACTTAGTAATACAGCAATGGAGCTGCGATTTTCAGTGGAGATAAGTTCACAGAAGTATGAAATGTGCTCCTCACATGTCACCATGATAATCTAGTTAATGATTGAAAAGGCATAGGTGAACTAAATGACTTCTGAAATTTTGAAATAAACACAAATCATGAAACTTCTGGAGCAATTCTTCGAGAGGATATGAAACAAATTAGCATGTCTTGGAAATGTGCTTTACTTGTAAGACTGATACTGTATGATCATTAAATGGTGTCACATTCTTATTACACCAGGGAACAAGAAGGGAGGGACTAATGTTACGATGGTGTATTTGTAAAGTTGTTTATTTCACAAATAAATTCATTCTTACCAGTGGTCTAGCAATCAGATGAAATATTCACATTTCCTTAAACAGCTCTATTAACAATTATGTTCTGGCCGGAAATATGATATTGAGATGTGGCTACTAGGATGGACACTGCCTCTTTCCTGAATAAATATCCAGTAATGTGCAGAAGACTGGATTTATTGTTTGAATCAAAGTCTAATCTTAGATCTGTTGATACCACAATAAGGAAAATGGGAATTAATTTGGTCTACATTTACTTCCTCTATTAAGATTAGCATATTATAAAATATATTGGTTTTTATTTTTTACCTTCTTTGCCACTTCAGCTAATAAAAGGGTTTTTCCAGTGCATGGTCCTCCATATATGATAAGAGGGTTAATATGTCCTGTTCTGCTGTGCAGAATGTATTTATGAACTATGTTTAGCGCCTCACACCTGTACTCATAGAAAGAGGAGTATGTTTTACATAATGAAGAGTGCTGAAGGACTTCATCATAAAGCAAGTCTGTCTCGGTGTCAAAATTCTGTTGTACTGTTGCCTGAATTATATCAATCATGTCTTCGTAGAACTGTTTACCAAGTCCTTCAATGTAGTGGTTCTCCACTTCTTGTGAATAACCAAGTTTCATGTCACAATGAGTAACAGAAGTGTACACTCTCAGGTTAGATGCTGCAACAATAGTAGGAATAAATTCATCCCGGAGTTTGATCAGTTTCTCGTGGGCTTCTGGATCCCGCAGAACCTTTCCACCTATATGAATCACATCCATGTATTTTCCCATCTCTGGAATTTTAACAAAACGTTCAATGTTGGCAATTTTCCGAATGTAACAGACACACTTCTTCAAAAAAGCTGGTGTTTGTTTTCCCAAGGCAAAATCAAACTCATCTTCAACAGCTGGTGGGAGAAAAAACGAATATAGGAAAATTGTTATCTTCCTTCAAAACAAACAAAGGAAAAAAAATCTCTGTTCCCTCTAGATGAACAAGCAAACAAAATACACTGCATGCAAAATTTATCAGGCGCAGTTTTATTTAGTATTCGCTATCATACAGAGCTCAGGCTCAAGCATGCATAAATTTACTTTTCTCCCTTTTTAAATTATGTGTGAGAGGTGACAATCAAAAATATACTTTGGTAATTGTGGAAATATTGCTAGGCTAGGTTATGAATGGGTGCATAGATACAGAATAGTTTGTGTACGTATTCGGAACTTTACCAGAGAAAAGATATCTCTTTGCTTGGCTGTGTTTCATTTTTCCTTTCTCATGCAGCAACTTCACAGCAGTCTTAAAAATCTTCTTAATCTCTTCTGATATGTCATTCCATTTGTTCTCATTCATGGAACTTGAAGATGCTTCCATCTTTTAAAAATATTAATAGTTAAACAGTAGCTGTATCAGTTTCTACAACTTCAGAAAGCAAAGGATTAATATTTAAGGTAATGATAGACGTAAGAAAGGAGAATACAGTAAATAAAATAATGCATACATTTAAAAGAAAGCTCTCATCTATTCACTTAACCTTTTATATTGGACAAATCATAATTTTACATTATAAGTTGCTCTGTTCTGAGTATAAAACATAAGACTTCCTGACATAGTGGACAAAACTAAAATGTAAACAACATTATTCAGGGTTAAATGAGAATAACCAATAAAATATGAAGAGAAAGTGGGGTTTTGGGTCAGACCTGGAGTACTTATTACTAGGGAATAATTTTAGGTTAACTTTCATCCTTGGATCTCAAAGCTGAAAATTAGGCACTTGGAATTTCAAATTAAGCACTTCAAACTAGGTGTCACTTTTGAAAATACTGGATTTTATTTGATGGTACTTCAAGTTCTTCCTTTGCAGAATGGTGATCATGATCTGATTTGCCTCAAATGGGTGGTGGTAGACTAAATTCATTCATCTTTGTAAAGTGCATTGAGATATCTGGAGGAAAGTTCCTGTGGGCCAGATTGTAACCAGGAGTGAGAGCTCCCCCATGACAATTAGGCAGGAACTGGGTGGACCCTTGGCTTTCCTCCTAAACCCTGCATGCCAACTAGCACAGCTGGTGCTGGTGCAGATGGGGGAGTAAACTGTACCAGGAAAGAGCTGGCACATTATACTTCCCCCTATGGAGCAAGCAGAGACCAAATTGTGGCTCTCTGAGTCACAGTTTTGTCCCTGCTCTGTTTCTGGGGCAGCACAGCTAAGCACAGCTCCTTTACTCACATCAGATTTTAAGATTACAGGCTAGCCCTATTTAAGTACAAAGTAATTTATTATTATATCTGATTTAGTGCTACATTGTCAATTTGCAGTCTAGTCCAGAGTAAAGGGGCAGTGACTCATTTTGCTGCCTCAGGGAATCACAATCTCTCACAAAGCCCTTCCTGCAGAAAATTCAGAGCTGCAGATCATTTTATATTCTGTCTGTTACTTCTGTTTTGTTTACTGGATGTAAGACTGCACTGGTGTTCATATATGAACCTTTCCTGATTACTCTTGTGGGACAGTAGCTTGGGGAAATCTATAAAATGTTAATAAACAAAAATACAAAAAAACTTTCAAGGTATATTTAAAGGGCTATTTTGGGCTTTGGGGAGGGGACGTTATGTAAGTTGTTCCCCTCAGTGATAAATATTTCAGACTCTGTTGCACTAGACTTTCTTGAACTCTTTTAAGTCCTTACTGCTCAAACATTTTTTATGCAACAGAGAAGGTTATTGCGTTTTTTAACATGGTAAATGCATGCTATATAGTGGTTTAATTTCCTTTTGTAGTGTAATTACAGTCAGTATGCACTAAAATAAAGTGACATTTTGATAGTGCTTTGGGATATAGCTCCACACTAATGGGTTTATTCTCCTCTCAGAGGGCCAGATTCTGTCCTTGGATATAAAATGGCTCTTGCTATGAGAGTAGAGCCAGGCCCTGTACCATTCATAGCTATGGTCAGGCAAAGTTATGTGCACATATGGGAGATGAGACTAAATGGGACTGTTCAAAAATATTTTACCAAGCAACTTTTTTTAATATGAACCCCAATTCAGGGTAGTTCTTGAGCGTGTGCTTAGCTTAAAGCATGTGCGTAAGTGTTTTGCTGACTTGGGCCCTGGGAGAAATTCACATTTAAGTCCTATTCATGGACTTTTAATGATAGCCTCATGCAAGGACTGAGAGACAGAGATTCTTCTCCACTTCAGCAAGAGGGATGGACAGAGGCATCTATGCAGCCATTCCTCAATTGCTGCAGAAGGCTCATGAGCTGTAACAGTACTTGCAGCCCACTATCATTGCCCTATAAAGGCAACAGCTGTGACCAGTGAATCATTCTTAGAGCCAGTAGCCTTGACCCATCACTCCCCATGGTGTCCCACACTTCCTCCTTCATGGCTCACCAGACTGGACTGTGACAGAGCCAATCTCTGCAGTGTGCAAAGAGTTCCTAGACTGTGGAGGTTCATTCCATTATGACCTCTAAATTGTTTTCAAATGATGCTGGTGAATTCCATTCACTATGACCAATCTATGTAGGGTTTTTTTTAATTAAGGACATGAAGGTAATTTACCGTATTATGATTGTTCTTCAGCATTTCAGATTTTGGTCTGAGGTAATATGCTGGTGGCACTGCATTTTCATCTCTACAATACCACTCTTCCAAAATCCTTGTCTCTAGCTTTGCCTCCACAGCAGCATCTAGGATCATTTCAAATTCTGATGATTCAACTTCTCCAGGTATTCGGATGGTCCCATATTTTTCTCCCAACAGGCCCTGTGTATTTGCAACAGAATATGGGTTTAGTGTCCCTTTCCAGTGATGTTAAATCCCTAGTCAGGATATGGCTAGATACTTTAATAAAAATCAACATGGCATTAACAACAGTTCTATAACTTTGACACTACTAGGAAAGTAAATAAATATTGTTAGGCTTTGTAAACTTGGATTTTTTTAAATACTTTCAAGGCTAATATCAATTTTTATTTTAAAGCATTTTTCCATTTTTTATATATTTAAATTTTCATAGTTCTGGGAAATTATGGGGGTCAGACAATAATTATTTAATGAAATAGACAGTAATTAATGAAATGTTTTCATTTTGATGAAAAGTCACATGGCAAATTCAGCCTGATAACCATAAAGCCACACTTTAAATATCTGAATAAAATTAGTAACAGCAACAATTACCCAGACTACAGTTTGAGTATGTCTACACTACAAACTTATGTCGATTTTGTTAAGGTCGATTTTGTAAAGCAGACTGTATAAAATCGATTTTGTGCATCCACACTAAACACAGTAAGTCAGCATTGTTCGTCCACACTACAATGGGAAGCGTCGACATAGCGAGTCGTGCACTGTAGGTACCTATCACATAGTTCCCGGAGTCCCAGCAGGCACCATTTCGAGTGGTGCACTGTAGGTAGCTATCCCACAGTTCTCAGAGTCCCAGCAGACACCATTTTGAGCTTTCTCCATTCCCAAACCCACCCACCCCGCAGTGCCCCTCCCGCTGTGAAAGCAACTGCAAACAGTCATTTTGTGTGTTTTTGCTGCCTGCGCTGACGCCATAGCAGTGCAAGCATGGCGCCTGCTCAGGTAACCGCTGCAGTAATGGCCGTTGTGAATACCTCGCGCATTGTTGTAGACTTTATGCTGCATCGTATGAACAAGAATGCGATCAGGAGACGACTGCGCTATCAGGAGAGTGAAGACAGTGATGAGGACATCATGGACATGGACACTGACTCTTTTGAAAGTAAGGGGACCGACAACCTGGCAATTTTGGTGGCAATGGGGAAGGCTCATGCTCCGGAACGCTGAATCTGGGCCAGGGAAACAAGCACTGACTGGTGGGATCGCATAGTGCTGCGGGTCTGGGATGACTTGCAGTGGCTCAGAAACTTTCGCATGAGAAAGGGCACGTTCATGGAACTTTGTGACTTGCTTTCCCCTGCCCTCCAGCGCGAGAATACCAAAATGAGAGCAGCCCTCACAGTTCAGAAGCAAGTGGCGATAGCCCTGTGGAAGCTTGCAACGCCAGACAGCTACCGGTCAGTTGCGAATCAATTTGGAGTGGGTAAATCTACAGTGGGGGCTGCTGTGATGCAAGTATCCAGGGCAATCATTGATCTGCTGCTATCCAGGGTTGTGTGTCTGGGAAACGTGCAGGCTACAGTAGATGGCTTTGCCGCGCTGGGATTCCCTAACTGTGAGGGGGCTATAGATGGCACTCATATCTCTATCTTGGCACCAGACAACGAGGGCGCAGAGTACAGAAACCTTAAGGGGTATTGTTCAATGGTCATGCAAGCACTGGTTGACCACAAGGGACGTTTCACCGACATGTGCGTGGGATGGCCGGGAAAGGTTCATGATGCTCGTGTGTTCAGGAACTCTAGGCTGTATAGACAGCTGACGTAAGGGACTTTCTTCCCAGACAAGAAAATTACTGTGGGGGGTGTTGAAATGCTGATCGTTATCCTTGGGGACCCAGCCTACCCCTTAATGCCCTGGCTTATGAAGCCATACACAGGATCCCTGGACAAGAGTCAGGCGCTGTTCAACTATAGGCTGAGCAAGTGCAGAATGGTTGTGGAGTGCGCATTTGGCCGTCTGAAGGCCAGGTGGAGAAGCCTACTTACTCGCTCAGACCTCAGCGAAAGAAATGTGCCCATTGTTATTGCTGCTTGCTGTGTGCTCCACAATCTCCGTGAGAGCAAGGGGGAGACGTTTATGGTGGGGTGGGAGGCAGAGGCAAATGTCCTGTCCGCTACTTACGAGCAGCCAGACACCAGAGCAAGTACAAGAGCGCACCAGGAAGCGCTGCACCTCAGAGAAGGCTTGAAAAACAGTTTTGTGACTGGCCAAAATGCTGTTGAAAACCCGCTCCCTTGCTGTGCTCTGCAATAAGCCTCCCGCCATCCAGCCCTATAGAGCTGTTGAAAACCTGCTCCCTTGCTCTGTGATAAGCCTCCCGCCCTCCTTATTCCCTTCCCCCCCATTTGTGGAGTAAATAAAGTCTCTTTTTTAAAAAGCATGCATTCTTTAATGATTCTTCACAAACAAAGGGAAAGACTGGCAAGATAACCCAGAAGGGGTGGGTGAGGAGGCAAACCAGTCGGTGTGGTGGATGGGGGAGAGGGGGGGACAAAGACACAGCACATTTTTCAAACTCTTCTGATAAACTGAGCCGCATGCTGCTTGTGTTGTATTGTGGGGTAGAGTGGGTAGGTTCCCGGAGCCTCCCCCCCGGCGTTCTCACCCTCTGTCTGGGTAGGGAGGCAATGGAACTTGGGGAGGAGGGGAGGTGGTTACACAGGGGCTGCAGGGGCAATCTTTAGTCCTGATGAAGCTCCATCAGACACCGGAGCATGTCACTCTGATCCTCCATTATCCGCAGCATTGCTTCCATCCTCCTTTCTTCCCGCTCCTGCCATCTCTCCTCCCGTGCTGCTACTGCTGCCCTGGATGTGCTCTGGGACTCTAAAAATTTTTCTCTCCATGCTTTTTTTTGAGCTGCCTCACTGTGGGAGAAATTCATGAGCTCAGCAAACAAATCTTCTCTTGTGCACTTCCTTCTCCTTCTCATCTGCGCTAGCCTCTCCGAAGAGGATGTTAGCGGGGGGGGGGGGGGGAGGGGGGGGGACCACGCTGGCTGTAGGAGGAAAGAAGGGAAAAGGTTATAAGATAGATACATTCTCCAGGAAAAAGGTTATAAGATAGATAGACAGATTCTCCAGAACAATGGGAACAGTCTTTCACGATGAAACAAAGTATTCACAGAGTGCATATGCTTTCTGTACAAGGTTGCATTTTGCACCTTAAATTGAGTGCCTGTAGCTTTCCTGTACAGACATCACATCAGGCACTCTCTCCCAGGGCCAGGCAACAGAAACCACCATGCAGGCAAGCCACATTCTTTCGGTTTGATCCACATTCTTTACAACAATGCGCTCCTTTCCCACAGTAAGCACCCCCCCACCGCGTGGCTCCCTGCTGCTGCAACACAAGCAGCCCCCAGCCCAAGCTGCTGCTCTCATGGAGGTTTCTCTCCCCCCACAAACACACACATGCCCTCAACACAAGCAGCCCCCAGCATTTTCTCTTCCTCCCAACCCCCTTACCCAGCTCTTTTGCGCTGGTTGGTCTCCTGTGCTGATGAGCTCTGCATGGTGCCTTGTGCTGAGGAGCTCTTCATGGTGAGTGTCCTGTGCAGGTGAGCTCGCCACGCTGGCCAAACAGGAAATGAAATTCAAATGTCCCCGGGGCTTTTCCTGTCTACCTGGCCAGAGCAGCGAGTTGAGACCGCTGTCCAGAGCGGTCACAGACGAGCATTGTGACTGCTGTCCAGAGCGGTCACAATGGAGCACTGTGGGACAGCTCCCGGAGGCCAGTAAAGTCTGCATGTGTCCTCACTAAGCCACAGTCGACCCAGAGACATCGATTTAAGCGTTACTCCCTTGGTTTTGGTGGAGTACAGAAATCGATTTTGAAGGCTCTTTAAATCGACTTAAATGGCTACTGTGTGTGGACGGGTGCAGGGTTATGTCGATTTAATGGCACTAAAGTCGACATTAACTTGTAGTGTAGACCAGGCCTTTAAGAAACACAAGCTGCTTCACTGCCTTGAGAACTCTCATTAGCAGAAAATGCTGAATATATTTATCCAAATAGCCACCTAGTGACTGAATGAATGAAAGAAAAGAAAAGAAAAAGAAACTGGTCAAAACTAACTTAAATACTCAGGTGCACCCATTTTCTGTATTAAGAGAAGAATTTTTTAAAATCTCAGAGCTGAGATACTGTACTTCAGGAGTTAAATTATGTTACAGGGGTTATGATGGGGTTATAACTCTTTTGGATAATATATTCCTGGAGGTAGCACCTCGCCAGTATTCCGCAGAATGAGCAGTGGTCAGATAATCATATAGGAGATACAACTCCAAATAGAGATTTTCAAATCTGCAGCTAGTTGAGATTAATTTTGGACACTCTGGATTGCTAGTAAATATTAATATTTTATTAGTCTTTCTGTATTATTAAACTCATGTTTTCTTGGCCATGTCCTCCATGTCCTAAAATCTTTTCTCTGTTAGCCAAAAGTGATGGTTAAATTCTTACGTGAAAGAGGTTTTTAGACAAATGAGTGTCTTCATCCCAGAGGCCTATACTGAGTTATACACTTGGTTTTTACTCTGAACTTCAGCTGACTCTCATGTGTTATTAGTAAGCTTTAGCTGGACCGTGGCACATTATTAAATAATGGACTGTGTGTCCTTTAACTCTGGACCCTTAGGGAAATGTGTCCATATGTCCAGAAAGGAACTGCTTGTAACTGATATGGGGCAGGTGGTTTCTGTGATTATTAAAATAATAATCTGTCAAAAGATGCTTTTCGTTTATCAGGATTTAAACTAGAAGATTATTTCTTTCATAATGACTTGGTTACAGCTATCTTTTTCAGTTAATGAAATAATGGATGGTTGAACAGATGTTTTAGCTTATCAATTGTGTGAACCAGATACCACGAAAAAAAACCCCTGGCCAATAGGTTATTTTCTTTGTCTCTCTCTTCTGATCGTGGTTATAGATGCATATTATAGTGGACAAAATAGTGTAACTGATAAGGGATGCTCAGAAATGCTTTGTAAGTAATAAAATTAGTAATTGACAAAATGGACAAGGAACATGTGGTATGCTCTATAATCAATGTATCAGCAAAACATTAATGCATGGATTAATGGCTAAGCATTAAGAGAGAATTGTGGTCACAAGTGGTCCAAGTAGTGATAAATTAGTTAGAAATATCATTGGCTTTTTGATTCAAAATAAGATCAAGAATGAGAGAGGATTTTTGTTTGTTCTGAACAGTATCTAATGGGTCAGTTTGAGGGAGTCATTCAGAAGTGAACTAAAGTAAAGCTGCCATCGCTTCTCCAGTTACAGAGAGCTGGTATGTTTGTTTCCTTTCTGTTTCCTGTATAGTGCTGTGTTAAGGATTAATTGACTGACTGTCATACTTAAGTCTTCAATGGAGTTAATTATTTCACATCATATCTTATTTAATCCAAACACAACAGGGTGAAATCCAGGCCCATTGAAGTCAGTGGGAGTTTTGCCATTGACTTCAGTGAGGCCAGGATTTTACCGTGTATACTAAGTTTGATTCATTTTCTTTTAGTGGTTAGTTTCTGTAGATAAAGATATTTGAGGTAAATACAAAGAAGTTAAAGAGAGGGGGTAAATTAAGGGGAGGGAAACAGACAGAAATTGATATGGCTCTCATTTAAGGAATCCTTAGGCAGATAATTCCTTAGAAATGCACATGTATATAATTGTGACCCTGAGTGCCAACCAGCAGAGCACACAAGGTGGTGCACAGGTTTTCCAGGGATGCTGGGTTGGATATCTGAATAATATTTCACCAAAGGTGGCATGTGAGGTATCTACTGGTATGGACAATGTTTAAGGAGTTATGTATCTATATGGAAAATTATGTTCTTAAGGTCCTGGAGTTAATGTAGATCACCAGGAGGTGACATACCTCAGAAATGTTCCTTTCAGGCAGGTGATGACAGACAC
Source organism: Dermatemys mawii (assembly GCA_007922305.1). Taxonomy (NCBI): domain Eukaryota; kingdom Metazoa; phylum Chordata; order Testudines; family Dermatemydidae; genus Dermatemys; species Dermatemys mawii. Next base: position 33,336,278 of record ML677326.1, on the reverse strand, counting down.
TTATCTCCCTGTTCAGCCATTTGTGCATTTTATGCCTCCCACTGTATGCCTATTTGCATATTGAATCACAGGGAGAAGAAGAGATTGTTTATTCTCTAGATTTTCTCTCTTGCAGATTTTTCAAACTGTGGAAGGTGGGGAGTCTTGTTTATGAATAAAGACCACGGATTTTTCTGGTATATCTTGGAGTGTGAAGTGACACACTGAGTCCTTCACTGAAAAGGCAAGCTGACAAGCCTGCTTGTTTCGTGAAAGGGAGGGTCATAGCCAGCCTGGTTGTAAAGTGCTGTAAGGATTTTGGGTGAGAGTATTTTGTTAATTAAGTCTAGCATCCAGAAAGCACGTTATGGTTTTATTTTGTTACCATTTTTTCCAATACTTCTACTAGCTACTGTTTGAATCTCTATGCTTTGTTAAATAAACCTGTACTTCATTTCACTATAAACATATGTAGGTGCTGTGTGTTAAGCTGAGCGGTGATCTGAGGTGGAACTGATAAGCTGGGATGTACTTGCTTCTTTGGAAGCAGCGAATCTGTGAATTCTGAGTGTGCAGTGGACCAGGGCTGGGCGTTCCAAGCAGACACTCGGAGGGCTTGAGGGTTGGAGTGTGCCAATAGCTAGCCTGTAGGAAAACAGTGAGGCCTAGAGGGGAGTCCTTGTGTTGCTGTGGCTGGAGGAGTTGGGGAGCAGACCAACCTATGGCAGGCACAGAGAAGACTTTCTCCCTCTAAGGGCGGGTACCTTAAAAATCATCAGCCTGGGTTTGATAGAAAGCTGGTTGGAGGAATCAGTCTTGCTCAATCAGAAGAGTTAAATAATCATCCTTCTGATGAAAGGAGAATGTTTTAATTATGTAAATGTCTCCAGTTTGGGGTCATTTCTAATTAGCACTTTTCCTAGAAAGATCCACATCTCTTCCCAGAGTGGGGTAAACGCATGACAAAGTTTACAAGTTCATTCTCCTCATCTACTTCTTAGAATCCTAGGTTTTCTGTAGTTCTGCAGCTGTACAGTGTGACGTTCCCCTTTGGTGTTATCTGGACCCGTGATCTGCTAGGTCACTCCAATCCTCGACTCTGGGAGCCAGCCTTACCTTGCTCTGCTGAGAGAACCCCCACTCCTGGGCTGTTCACGCACAGCCTCTGGCATGTAAGCTGCTCCTTGGATTGTGCAACCGAATGACACTAGCCAATATCTCCATTCCCAGACACAGGAACCTCTGTCTTGCAGGGCCTAGTTATGCCTGCTGAATGCTGCAAGCTCATATGAGTTCATCAATTTAACAAAGAAACGAATATGTACCAGGCTTGTTATCCCAAGGGGAGTCTCTGACACACTTCAAACCAAACGTACTGTTATTATAACATTACTGTAACAACAATTACTATAACATCACTGTAACAGCATCATGAGCCTTCCAAAGACACCCGATATGACAAACTTTGCATTGGATACCACACAATCATTTTACAAGGATGAACATGGGGGTGCTGCGTATTCCCCTGAAGTACAGAGCATCTTACACAGATTAATCAGAAAATAATAATCCTTCCTTTTCTGCTGCTGTTTCTGCTTTGGGTGACCAGACAGCAAATGTGAAAAATTGGGACCGGGGTGTGGAGTAATAGGAGCCTATATAAGAAAAAGACCCCAAAATCAGGACTATCCCTATAAAATCGGGACATCTAGTCACCCTACTTCTGCTTCAGGAAAAAATAACCTTTTTTCTGTCACAGTGAAATTCAGCCTTGTGCAGATGGCCAGTATCAAGCTTCTGCACTATTCAAGTCCAGCGTGGGTGGTGCATAGGCCTTGTGAATTTCACCCTCTGCAGAACTCCACTGTATGGATTTTGCAGCTACTTTCTATGTCAGTCAATTATTAAATTATCAACCCTGTACTTTTTCTGTATTTGGGCCCCGTAAATTCAATGAGGAGTTTTGCCTGAGCAAAGATGATAGAATCGGGCCTTTCATTAACAATACTAAAATGTCTAAATGTCAGCTGCATTTTTATGTTATATTTAAGGCTGTAAGAAAATCCGGGTCATGATTTTGTTGCAGAAACTGCAACCTTTGACACACACTGCCACTCTTCATAGTTGCCGCAAATCTGAGTGAGTAGTATTGTGACTTGGGGCACTGGGTTGCAATATCATTCAAATTTGTGTTTTTCATGGTTTTTATGTTGTTTTTTTTTAAACAGTGTTTTATTGTACTTGAACTGACTGAACAAAATCACAACTATAGCAAACCGTGGCTGTAACTTTTGAATCAAAACCATAACTTTCATATAACCTTATATGCAGATAACTGCAGCTGACAAAGTTATTCTTGAGGAGTCTTTTGTAATGGAATCTGTACACATTGCTCTTCTCTGATACAGTCTGTATTGTTGTGTCTCCACAGTACTGGAAGTAAATAAAAAAAATTGAGCTGTCTTTTAAGATGAGGAGGCAGATTCTTTATTCTATATCTTATCTAAAGCTATCATTGAAATGGACATTACCCAAACAGTCATGCATCCCTAGATCATCATTCTGACTAGTGGAGCAAAGCACAAGTAGAATACTGATATGGGTGTGGATAGGCTATGGAAGACTCTTAGCAATGGCTTTTTAATAAAGTTGAGGATACATGGATTTTATAAAAGCTTTTTAATTATTTTTAACTGAATTCTAATACAGTAGAGGGGACAGATTTATTGCTACCTGTCTTTATTCTGTGGATTGCACTGTCAGTACCTACTTACCTGATTGGTGTCTCTTGAAAAAACAGCCACAGGAGAGAAGGAATAGTATTTGTCCACCAAAATGTACATACAAAATAGTATCTCCCATCTGTTATGAGATAGAGACCATAGAATCTCAGGGCTGGAAGGGTCCTCAGGATGTCATCTAGTCCAACCCCCTGCTCACAGCAGGACCAATCCCTGACTAAATCAACCCAGCCAGGGCTTTGTCAAGCCTGACCTTAAAAACTTCTAAGGAAGGAGATTCCAGTCAGTAAAATGAGCATAAAGAACAGAAAGCTTGTGCCACTCTGTGTGAAGTCAAACTTTCTTTGTAGAAGCATTTCCCTACCCTCTGCATTGACTGAATAATAGAGAAGCTTTAAAATTAGTCTGAGAAGAGAATATGAATTCTGTCCAGAGAGAAATGCAATGTACCACGAAAGTAGCAGCAATCGGGGGATGAGAAGGAAAGAGAAATCTGAGTGAACTTACAGCATGGAGAAAATCTGCAGCCCAGGACAGCAGGGCTGGCTTTGGTGATGCTTTGTATTTAGGATAACCTGGAGCTGACAGCTATAGGGCAACAACAAAAGTGACCAACACACTGCGTGAAGAGACTATGTGTGAATGAACATTCTGTCACTTAAAAGGAGGGGGCTGAGGGTGGAAGGGAAGCTACTTAAGGGTAAACCCATGTAGGTACTCCATTTCCAGAAGGGGCAGACCCGGGACCACATTCTATCAGAGGAGGCAGCCCCAGACCGCACCTACCTCCCAAGGAAAACCCCAAACACCTCACCATTCCACACCACCAGTCCACGGCAACCAACCTCGCACCAGTGACCAGTCAGCTGGGCAATGTTTTAAATGTCATGAGCTGGGGCATATTAAGGTCAACTGCCCCAAGAACACCAACCGAATGCTGTGCATTACCCCGAAGTCACCCCCAAGGTCCTCAGGCCCAGATACCTCCCAGATACCCTCAGAGCGAAGGGAAACTGTGAGAGTGGACGGAAAGAAGGTCACAGTGTAGAGGGACACTGGAGCTCAGATGTCACTTATCCACCAATCCTTAGTGGACCCCAAGTTAATCAACCCAGAGGTTAAAGTGACAATTCAACCCTTCAAGTCAACCTCTTTCGACTTACCTACAGCCAATCTACCTGTCCAGTACAAGGGCTGGTCAGGAAGGTGGACTTTTGCAGTCTACGATGATTATCCCATTCCCACGCTGCTGGGGGATGATCTAGCCAATCATGTGAAGCTAGCCAAGAGGGTGAGAATGGTCACCCACAGCCAGGCTAAGCAAGATTGCACACCTATCCCTGTTCATGAGCCTTCCACCAGGGGCCCAACAGGGTTACCAGAGACCCCAACGAAGATGGTGGAGCCAGATTCCCTTCCAACGACTGGAACAGCCATAGAGGATCCAGTCCCAGAGACCCAGCCAAAGCCAGTTTCCGGACCGGAACTGGCGAACCAACCAACACCTGAACCATTGCCAGCGCTGTGCCCAGCGCTTGCAACCCCATCTACCACTCCAACACCAGAGGGCAACCTCGAGCCGGCACCGACAGCGGCAGCTACACTAACCCAAGAGGCTCAGCCGGAGCCTGAAATGCAACCAGGTGCACCAGCGGAGAGCGGTCCACCGCCAATGGAAACAATCCCATCACCTCCATCACTTCCCGAGGAACCCAACCCAAGTCCACAACCCAGTGAGGAACTGATATCTCCGGCAACAAGAGAACAGTTCCAGGCCGAACAGGAAGCAGACGAAAGCCTCCAGGAAGCTTGCATGGCAGCACGGAACAACCCACCGCCTCTCAGTTCTACCAATCAATCCCGGTTTGTGGTCGAAAATGGTCTTTTATACAAGGAAACTCTTTCTAGAGGACACCAGGAAGACTGGCAGCCTCAGAGACAGTTGGTAGTTCCAGCTAAGTACTAGGTAAAGCTCCTGAGCTTAGCCCATGATCACCCTAGTGGGCATGCTGGGGTGAACAGAACCAAAGACCGTGTGGGGAAGTCATTCCACTGGGGGGGCGGGGGATGGGCAAGGACATTGCTGATTATGTCCGGACTTGTGAGGTGTGCCAAAAAGTGGGAAAACCCCAAGACCAGGTAAAGGCCCCTCTCCAGCCACTCCCCATAATTAAGGTTCCATTTCAGCGAGTAGCTGTGGATATTCTGGGTCCTTTCCCAAAAAAGACACCCAGAGAAAAGCAGTACATACTGACTTTCATGGATTTCGCTACCCGATGGCCAGAAGCAGTAGCTCTAAGCAACACCAGGGCTAAAACTGTGTGCCATGCATTAACAGACATTTTTGCCAGGGTGGGTTGGCCCTCCGACATCCTTACAGATTCGGGAACCAATTTCCTGGCAGGGACAATGAAAAGTCTGTGGAAAGATCATGGGGTGAACCACTTGGTTGCCACCCCTTACCACCATCAAACAAATGGCCTGGTGGAAAGGTTTAGTGGAACTTTGGGGGCCATGATACGGAAATTCGTAAATGAGCACTCCAATGATTGGGACCTAGTGTTACAGCAGTTGCTCTTTCCCTACAGGGCTGTACCACATCCCAGTTTAGGGTTCTCACCCTTTGAACTTGTGTATGGCCGTGAGGTTAAAGGGCCATTACAGTTGGTAAAACAGCAATGGGAGGGGTTTACACCTCCTCCAGGAACTAACATTCTGGACTTTGTAACCAACCTACAAAACACCCTCCGAACCTCTTTAGCCCTTGCTAAAGAAAACCTGAAGGATGCTCAGGCAGAGCAAAAGGCCTGGTATGATAAACATGCCAGAGAACGTTCCTTTAAAGTAGGGGACCAGGTGATGGTCTTGAAGGCGCTTCAAGCCCATAAGATGAAAGCGTCATGGAAAGGACCCTTTACGGTCAAGGAGCGCCTGGGAGCAGTTAACTACCTCATAGCATTGCCTAACTCAACCCTAAAGCCTAAAGTGTACCATGTTAACTCTCTAAATCCTTTTTATTCCAGAGAATTAAAGGTTTGTCAGTTTACAGCCCAGGGAGGAGATAACGCTAAGTGGCCTAAAGGTGTCTACTATGAAGGAAGCAGTGATGGTGGCGTGGAAGAAGTAAACTTCTCAATGACCCTCGGACACATGCAGCGCCAGCAGATCAAGGAGCTGTGCACTAGCTTCGCGCCACTATTCTCAACCACCCCAGGACAGACTGAACAGGCATACCACTCCATTGACACAGGTAATGCCCACCCAGTTAGAGCCCAACCTTACCGGGTGGCTCCACACGGCAAAGCTCCTATAGAATGGGAGATCCAGGACATGCTACGGATGGGTGTAATCCGCCCTTCTCAGTGCATGGGCATCTCCAGTGGTTCTAGTCCCCAAACCGGATGGGGAGATACGCTTTTGCGTGGACTACCATAAGCTAAATGCGGTAACTCACCCAGACAACTATCCAATGCCTCGCACAGATGAGCTGTTGGAGAAACTGGGACGGGCCCAGTTCATCTCCACCTTAGACTTAACCAAGGGGTACTGACAAGTACCGTTAGAGGAATCTGCCAAGGAAAAGTCAGCCTTCATTATGCATGTAGGGCTGTATGAGTTTAATGTGCTCCCTTTCGGGCTGCGAAATGCACCCGCTACCTTCCAAAGACTTGTAGATAGTCTCCTAGTGGGATTGGGAGAATCTGCAGTTGCCTACCTTGATGATGTGGCCATATTTTTGACTCCTGGGCGGAGCACCTAGATCATCTCCGGAAGGTCTTTGAACGCATACAAGAGGCAGGACTAACTGTTAAGGCTAAAAAGTGTCAAATAGGCCTCAACAGAGTGACTTACCTTGGACACCAGGTGGGTCAAGGAACTATCAGTCCTCTACAGGCCAAGGTGGATGCTATCCAAAAGTGGCCTGTCCCAAAGTCCAAGAAACAGGTCCAATCCTTCTTAGGCTTGGCCGGATATTACAGGCAAGTTGTACCACACTACAGCCAAATCGCCACCCCACTGACAGATCTAACTCGAAAGAACCAGCCAAATGCAGTCCGGTGGACTGAGCAGTGTCAAGAGGCCTTTAACCGGCTTAAAGCGACACTCATGTCTGACCCTGTGCTCAGAGCCCCAGACTTTGACCAACCATTCCTAGTAACCACAGATGCCTCCGAGCGTGGTGTGGGAGCAGTTTTAATGCAGAAAGGACCCAATCAACAATTGCACCCTGTCGTGTTTCTCAGCAAGAAGCTGTCTGAGAGGGAGAGCCACTGGTCAATTCCCGAAAAGGAATGTTAAGCCATTGTATATGCTCTGGAAAAGCTACGCCCATACGTTTGGGGACGACGGTTCCAACTACAAACCGACCATGCTGCGCTGAAGTGCCTTCATCGCTTCACCAACAAGAACAAAAAACTTCTTCGGTGGAGTTTAGCTCTCCAAGTTTTTGATTTTGACATCCAACACATTCCAGGAACTTCTAATAAAGTGGCTGACGCACTCTCCCGGGAAAGTTTCCCAGACTCAATAGGTTAAAACTGTCCTCGGAATGTGGGACCTATTGTTAGTTTATTGTAACCAGTAGTATGTTTACAGGTGCATGTGTTTTATTAATTCTGTTTTTTTCCTAGAGCTCCAGGAAGAAATCGCACCCAGTGACGTTCCGACACTGTTTGCGATTTGGGGGGCGTGTCATAAGTGTGAAGTAGCCTAGAATTAGTGTTTACCTGTAAGGGGTTAAGCTAAAGGTAACCTGAGAGGTGGACAACTGACCAATGAGAAATTCCTCAGGAGACAAAGGATTTTAAGTTTCAGTTTCTCTCTGGTTCTCTCTCTGTTCACCTCGGCTATGGGATGAACACAGCTATGTCTTTCACTGTAACTATAAGATTCTATCAAGTACTGTAGTCAGTAAGTTTACCTTCTTTTTATCACTTGGAGGGTTCTCAGTGGTGAGGTTGGCTGGGTGCTTCTTGATATTGTAAGCTTCAACAGTGGGAGAAAGTTGCCTCAGGGGAGAGGTTTGGTTTCTGAATCCTTTTGTTGATTATGGTAGATGCTGTTCTATTGATGGTTATAAGGGATTTATTCCTTTCTTTTTTTCTTTTATTAAAATCTTTCTTTTAAGAAGCTGACTGCTTGTTTTCCATTGTGTAAGATCCTGGTTTTGGATCGGGCACGTCTCGCAGGCTCAGGCGAGGTTTGGGTTTTTTATTCTCTCAAGCTTTCCAGGGAAGGAAGAAGGTTGGGGGGTTAGTGGAAAGGGAAAGAAGGGTCTCAAACTACCCTAGATCTAGTTTGGTGGTGGCAGTGTACCAGGTCCAGATACAGAAGTTGTGTTCTGGGGAAAAACATTTTAACCCAAGCTGGTAAAATAAGTTTGGGGGGTTTATTTCTTTTTTCATGTGGGTCCCCACATCTGTACCCTAGAGTTCAGAGTGCGGAGGCAATCCTGACACCCTTAAACTGCAATCTCTGTTAACAGCTTTCCATAGAGAGGCATACAGAAGAGTTTGTAACTGAAGTAACCAGTGTTTGTATGTGGTGTGTAGTGTTTTTAATTTTCTTTCTATTAATAACATGGTCATAGTTAATCATTGCAATTACAGTGGAACCCCGCAATACCACAATGGTCGGGGTCCAAAAATATTGACCGCAGTGTCGTGTGACATCAAAGTACCACGTGCTGCCGCTCCCCACATTATAAGCAGATTCGCGCTATCAAGAGGCGTGGTATTGCGGAGTTCCACTGTACTTTGCTTGCCTTTAATTGCAGTGTCCTAAGGCATGGAAAGAACCCTATGTAACTAAAATAGTGGGTGTCACATCACTGAATTGGCACTAAACAAAACAATTAAGATTTGGTTGACCATTTCTTGTTTCTCTAAACTATAAATTTTAGTAATTTGGGGGGATAGAATTAACTGGTGCACAACTTGAAACACCACTTTCTACTTCATGTTTGATTGTGTAACACCCACATTTGCATATGCAAAACTGCTGATGGGTTGCATAAATAAAACGAGGAATACTTGTAGCACCTTAGAGACTAACCAGTTTATTTTAGCATAAGGTTTGGTGGGCTATAGCCCACTTCATCGGATGCATAGAATGGCACAAACAGAAGTAAGATGCATTTATACACACAGAAAGCCAAAATACATTTTTGTGTGTGTATAAATGCATTCATTGTTGAGTTTAATTATTATGAGAAACAAACAAACAAAAAAACACATTTCATTTTTTTTTATTCCGCAAGGGAACAATAGCTGCTCCTTTATGACCTCAAAACAGAAATGCTAATGCCTTAGATAATAGCGAATGTTTATTTAAATTTGTTTTTAATGCACTAATGATCACAGTAAAAGCAAAATAAATATCTGAATTACTTGAGGAGCTCAGTAAAGTACCCATTTGTCATCAATTTGTAGGGGTCAATCACAAACTGCTAAACTGACATGTTGCAGAGAATTGTACCAAGCCACTTTATCCAAACCAAATATTAGGAAGATGAAAGTAATACAAGTGGTGGCTGAGAAATTTTATGAACGTGGTTTACTTTGTTTCAGCTGTGTAGGTAGCAAAGGTGATGTGAAGAGCTGTACAGACTGCTGTGCTGCAGCTTGGCCTCCTGATCGATGAAGCAATAGTGTGCTCTCTGAACAGACCTTTTTAGCTGCTTTTCTGGCTGTTAATGGCAACAATTAAAGGTAATTGGAGAGAAGGCAGTTTGCTGCCCTTGAATCAACATAAGATCCCCCTTAAACCAGTGGTCCCCAAACTTTTCACATCATGCCACACCAACCTTCCCTCTCCTCTCCTCCCCTCCGCCGCCAAGGAACTAGGGCCAGGAGCAGGGCTGCGGTTTGGGGCTCTTGGTGGTGTTGGACAGGGATATGGGGGCCCCAGTTGGGCGTTGGTCTGGGGCCAGGAGTGGAAATCATTGCTGGTCGAGGTTAGGGGCAGGGCTGGGACTGAGAGCGGGGCTGCGGCTGGGGGTGGGGTTGGAGGTGGGAGCAAAGGGGGCGGCATGGTGCTCCCTCTTTGCCCCCCTGTGGGGGCTGGCCCAGGCCTTGAACATTCCTCCACACCCTCCTGTTTGGGGACCACTGCCTTAAATGGATATAATAATGTCCTCACAAAGACGTTTCAATGATTTCACTCAATCAGCTTCAAATCTGTTTTAGCTAAATCACTAACCTTCTTCTGTAGCAAATGCCATTGACATGTGAACGCTAATGAGAAACTGTGATGGGCTGTGTATTCTGTAGAGGAGATGAAAGGGTTAAGTGGAGCTGGATAGTTCAGTTACACTACCTGGCTTGTAGCTGCACCTTGCATGTGAGAGGGAGGGAAATGGAGGCTTAATTAATGATGAAGTCCAGCTGGGGAAGAGGGTGGGTATTTTTATATAAAGAGAGGAAGCCCACTGGTGAGGAGTGCAAGGAGAGAAGCAAAGAACTCTGCAGCTCCTCTCTGAGTAACAGTGTGTGGGTCTCTGAGAGATGCAGAGCAGCCATTGGGTGGAGCACATGGTGGTGGTGAGCCCTGACAAAAGGACAGGGTGTGAGCAAGGTGTCTGGAGCAGACCTTGGCTGCAGGTATTAGGGTCATTGGACTGGAAGCAGGGTAGAGGGTGTGCCTGAGTTTCCCTACCTGCTGCTGGGAAGGTGGTATGAGGCCTCTGTTGTAAAGGGTTAAGAATGACCTAAAACACTGGGAGAAGCATGTGAGGGTGGGCAGAAGTTGCTTTTGTTGTGGCTTGTATTTTGAGCTTAGTTAAGGGACTCAGGGAAGAAGTTCTTGGGCCACTTTGATGGAAGAGGAGCTCTGGAAGGGTGGAAACCCTCCAACTGATAACCATTGTTAGGTAGCATTCAGTTCTTTTGGGACATTGATACCCTGGAAGGGGTAAGACTTGTAAATGGCCTGGCCAGAGCGTAGAGTCATGAGACGAGATGGACAACTCTACGGTTGGAATGGATGTCAGCAGCAGATGCCTGCTACTGCATGTCAAGCAATGAGGGGATGTTCTAATGGTAAGTCAACTGTTGCACACAAAGACCGCTTTGGGGTGGTGGTGGTGTATGTCCTACTGCACGCTAAGTAAAGCAATACTTCAGGTAGACCAGAGAGGGCTCTCAGCAGTTTTGAGGATTGCATTATCTGGTGTACAGATGTTTGGATTTGCATTTGGTTTCTCTCCAGCAAGGGTTACTTGGGATGACTGTTGTTATTTTGAGTAATGACCAAAATGTGCTAGGTGCTGTGCAGACACATAGGAAAAGACAATCTGTGCCCTAAATAGCTTATAGTCTAAAAGACAGGAGAAAAGGGGTAAAACATAAAGTTCATTTTTGTAATAGATTGTAAGATCAGAAGGGACCTTTTGTGAACATCTAGTCCAGGGATGGACAAACTATGGCCTGCTGGCCATGTCCGGCTCATCAGATGTTTTTCTCTTACCCTTGAGCTCCCGCTGGGAGCGGGGTCAGGGGCTTGCGTGCTGTGGCTCCCGGAAGCAGCGGCACTGTCCCTCCTTTGGCTCCTACACAGAACCATGGCCAATGGGAGCTGCAGCGGTGGTGCCTGCAGACGGGACAGTGCACAGAGCTGCCTGACCGGCGTCATGCCTCTGCATAGGAGCTGGAGGAGGGATATGCCGCTGCTTCTGGGTGCTGCTTGAGGCAAGCACCGCCCAGAGCCTGCACCTTTGACCACCTCCCATGCCCCAGGGGCTGATCTCCATCCTGCGCTCCAAACCCCTCAGTCCCAACCCAGTGCAACCTCCTGCACCCCACACCGCTCATCCTCAGTCCCACCCCAGAACCTGCAACCCTAGCCGGAGCCCTCCCTCTCCCGCCCACGTACCCTGAACTCCTCATTTCTGGCCTCACCCCAGAGTCTGCAGCCCCAGCTGGAGCCCTCACCCCCCATCACTCCAACCCTCAATTTCATGAGCATTCGTGGCCTGCCATACAATTTCTATACCTGAATGTGGCCCTCGGGCCAAAAATTTGCCCACTCCCACTCTAGTCCAAGATCCTATTTAATACTGGTTATAGAACTTTAGAGCACATCTTTTAGAAAAATATCCCATCTTAACTTAAAAATTGCTATTGATGGAGCCTTCATAAGTCTTATGAGAGCAAGGATGAGAGGCAGGGAACTGGAAGAGAGGATGAACTGAGAGAAGCAAGGACATAGGGAAAAGGAGAGGAAAGGAGGACACTGAAGGTGGGGGAAGGAAGAGAAGAGGCAGCAGGGATAGTTGTAAAATGCAAAGTGTGCTAACAGTATTCTTACCAGCAAGTTAGAGTAGTATGGGCTGGATGAATGGACTATAACAGGGCCCAAGGGCCACATCGGGGTTGGGAAATTGCATGCAGGACCATGACTGTAGGGCTGGGGCAGAAGGTTGGAGCGTGAGGGGGAGTGTGGTGGGGGGCGCTGAGCAGGAAGAGGCTCAGGGCAAGGGGTTGAGGCACAGGAGGGGCATAGGGTGTATGAAGGGGCTCAGGGAAGGGGGTTAGGGTGCACAGTGCAGGAGGGGGCTGAGGGCAGTCATGCAGGGAAGGGTGCAAGGTGCAGCAGGGGTCTCAGGGCAGGAGGCTGGAATGCAGGATGGGCATGGAGTGGGGCAGGGAGCTCAGGGCAGGAGGTTGGGGTGCAGGAGAAGCACAGGGTGCGGCAGGGGGCTCAGGGCAGGGTGTTGGGGTGCAGAAGGAGTTCGGAGTGTGGGCTCTGGCCTGGCTCCGCTTACCTAGAGCGGCTCTGGGGTAGCAGCGGGGCGGGCGCAGGCTCCCTACCTGCCTGCCCCAGCCCCACATCACTCTGCTTCGGGAAGCAGCCTGCACTATGTCCCTGCTGGCCCTGGGGGAGAGGGAGCAGAGGGCTCCACGCACCTGTGGATACTCCCCCGAAGCTCCTATTGGCCGCGGTTCCCTGTTTCCAGCCAATGGAATCTTCGGGGGAGGTATCCACAGGCAAGAACAGCCCACGGAGCTCTCTGCTCCCTCTCCCACAGGGGCGGCAGGGACGTGATGCCAGTCGCTTCCCAGAGCGGAGCGGGGCCCGCAGCACATGGGGGTGGCAAATCTGTGGGCTGGATCCAGAGCCCTGACAGGCCGGATCTGGCCTGCAGGCCGTAGTTTGCCCACCCCTGGACTATAAGGTGGATAGAAAGCTGGCTAGATCATCAGGCTCAACATGTAGCCATCAATGGCTCCATGTCTAGCTGGCAGCCGGTATCAAGCGGAGTGCCCCAAGGGTCAGTCCTGGGGCCAGTTTTGTTCAATATCTTCATTAATGATCTGGAGGATGGTGTGGCCTGCACCCTCAGCAGGTTTACAGATGACACTAAACTGGGAGGAGTGGTGGATACGCTGGAGGGTAGGGTTAAGATACAGAAACACCTAGACAAATCAGAGGATTGGGCCAAAAGAAATCTGATGAGGTTCAACAAGGACATGTGCAGAGTCCTGCACTTAGGACGGAAGAATCCCATGCACTGCTTCAGACTAGGGACAGAATGGCTAGGCAGCAGTTCTTCAGAAAAGGACCCAGAAGTTACAGTGGACGAGAAGCTGGATATGAGTTTAACAGTATTCCCTTGTTGCCAAGAAGGCTAATAGCATTTTGGGTTGTATAAATAGGGGCATTGCCAGCAGATCAAGGGACGTGATCATTCCCCTCTATTTGGCATTGGTGAGGCCTCATCTGGAGTACTGTGTCCAGTTTTGGGCCCCACACTACAAGAAGGATGTGGAAAAATTGGAAAGAGTCCAGTCTACACAAATGATTAGGGGGCTGGAGCACATGACTTTTGAGGAGAGGCGCAGGGAACTGGGATTGTTTAGTCTGCAGAAGAGAAGAATGAGAGGGAATTTGATAGCTGCTTTCAATTACCTCAAAAGGGGTTCCAAAAAGGATGGATCTAGACTGTTCTCAGTGGTACCAGATGACAGAACAAGGAGTAATCATCTCAAGTTGCAGTGGGGGAGGTTTAGTTTGGATATTAGGAAAAACCTTTTCACTAGGAGGATGGTGAAGCACTGGTATGGGTTACCTAGGGAGATGGTGGAATCTCTTTCCTTAGAGGTTTCTAAGGTCAGGCTTGACAAATCCCTGGTTGGGGTGATTTAGTTGGGGATTGGTCCTGCTTTGAGCAGGGGGTTGGACCAGATGACCTCCTGAGGTCCCATCCAACCCTGATATTCTATGATTCTATCAATGTCTGATATCTAGGAAGTTGCGAGGAGATATTATTATGTGATGTCTTATTCAGGGTGCTCTAAGTATACCTACTGGATCGGGCCCCAGCAGCAAGATTGGTGGGAATGCCTAGTTTGAGAATCCCGTGCAGGCTCAGGCATGAATTAGGTGTCAGGACTTTGGTGGCTTTGGACATGCCAACAGGCAGACACTTAGATCCCTATGAATTTTAGGTGCCTAAAGTGGCAGTTATGGACTTAAATCCCTTGGTGGAACTACCCTAATTGCCTATCAGACTCTGCAGCTGAGTCACTAACTCGTTTCCATCCTCATCCCACCAGATGAGTCATTTTCACATTGTCTGTCCTTTTCTGCAAGTGAGTGGGAGGTTGTCTGATTGGCATTTGACAGGAAAAATTTATATAAAACTCAATGCCTTGAACGTAATTCCTACTGCAAGCCCTTGAATTCTTGTTATCTCTCTTTTAACAGGTCCTATAACAGTTCAGTTAGTGGAGGCTGGTGGTGGTGGGGAAGAAAAATTCTAAGCCTTTATACTGTTCAGTAGTATAATAAGGCTGTTTTTCTCAGTAAAACATAGCTATTATACTGCTGTTCAGAAAGCGTTAATTAACAGGCATTATCATAGACAGATACACATTTATGAAATCACCGTCCGCACGCAAGACCCCAACAAACCCCTTGACTTTGGAAAATCTAATGTATGATACTTGGCTAATTTCTCTTAGCTGTTTATTTTCTTCATATTAGAACTAAATAGATTTGCAATTCATTGAGGCTATGAATGATACCTTATTTTTAATTAAATGCTAGAAAATGATTTCACCACACAAGTGAAAATAATGCAGTCACCAATGACCAAAAGATAGATTGTGTCAGACCAACCTGATCTCCTTCTTTGAAAAAGATAATGGATTTTTTTAGACAAAGGAAATGCTGTAGATTTAATCAATCAGGATTTCAGTAAGGTATTTGATACAGTTCCACATATGAATTTATTAGTTAAATTGGGGATGATGGGGATTAATATGAGAATTGAAAGATGGATAAGGAACTGGTTAAAGGGGAGACTATAGCGGATTATACTCAAGGTGAACTGTCAGGCTGGAGGGAGATTACTAGTGGAGTTCTTTAGGAATTGGTCTTGTGACCAATCTTATTTAACATTTGTATTGCTGACATTGGTACAAAAAGTGGGAGTGTGCTAATAAAGTTTGCAGATAACACGAAGTTGGGAGGTATTGCCAATATGGAGGAGGACTGGAGTATCATATAAGATGATCTGGATGACCTTGAAAACTGAAATGTAATAGTGCAAAGCGCAAGGTCTTGCATTTAGGGATTAACAACAAGTTAATCCCTAAGTATTAGTTGGCAGTAACAGAGGAGAAGAAAGACCTGGGTGTATTTGTTGATCACAGGATGACAGATTCACCAATGTGATGTGGCCATGAAAAAAGGCTAATGCAGTCCTAGGATGCATAAGGAGAGATATTTCCAGTAGAAACAGGGAAGTGTTAGTGTCTTTATACAAGGCACTGGTGAGAACTTATCTAGAGTACTGTGTGCAGTTCTGGTATCCCATGTTTAAGAAAGATTTATTCAAACTGGAACAGGTGCAGAGAAGGACTTCTAGGATAACCCAAGGAATGGAAAACCTGCTTATGCGAGGAGACTCAAAGAACTTGGCTTGTCTGGCCTAACCAAAAGAAGGCTGAAGGAAGATACGATTGCTCTCTATGAATACATCAAGGGATAAATACAAGGGAGGGAGGGGAGTTATTTAAGTTAAGTGCCAATGTGGACACAAGAACAAATGGATATAAACTGGCCACCAACAAGTTTGGGCTTGAAATTAGATGAAGGTATCTAACCATTAGGAATGAATTTCTGGCACAGCCTTCCAAGGGGAGCAGTGGGAGCAAAATAACTGACTGACTTCAAGACTCAGCTTGATAAGTTTATTCAGGGGATGGTATGATGGGACTGCCTACAATCGCATGTAGCTGATCTGCGACTGCTAGCAGCAAATATCTCCAATGGCTGGTGATGGGACACTAGATGGGGAAGGCTCTGAGTTACTACAGAGAATTCTTTCCCAAGTGTCTGGCTGGTGGGCCTTATGCACATACTTAGTGTCTAACTGATCACCATACTTGGAGTCAGGAAGGAATTATCCCCTTCTGCTCCTGGGGCAGACTGGCAGAGACTCTGGGTTTTTTGGGGTTTTTTTTGCCTCTCTCTACAATGTGGGGCATGGGTCACATGCACATTTAAACTAGCGTAGATTCTCTGTAACTTGAAGTCTTTAATTCATGATTTGAGGGTGTCAGTAACTCAGCTGACGTTAAGGGTCTACTACAGGAGTCGGTGGGAGAGGTTCTATGGCCTGCAATGTGTAGGAAGTCACACTAGATGATCACAATAGTCCCTCCTGACCTTAAAGTCTGAGTCTGATGAGCCTTGCGTGACTTGGAGGAGGTGAGCATTATGTAGGGTGCAACAATAAGGCTAAAACTCTCTTTAAAGAGACTTGGGATAGATAAAGGCCCAATGGGGATGCTTTATACTTTGGGACATCTGCATAGGGCAGACTGTTATGCCAGTTCCCCAGTACTTACTGTCCTGTCCTCTTTCCCCCGCCATACTGACTAGTTGACAGATTATGCAAAAAAAGGATGGTACGTTTAAATGAATCTGTGGGATGGTCTGCTGAGAGCTGATCTTCCTCTCCCTCTTCCAGTGAATGATGGAGAAAAGGATCAAATCTAAGGAGATAAATATCTGAGAAAAAAGAGGTCCATTAGTTCCTCCCAGTTGTCACCTCTGATAAACAGGTATGTCAAGTCCCTAGGCAGAAATCAGGGGGGGAGTCTAAGAATGGACATAAGCCAAATAAAAATTGTTAATCTATCTTCATGTTTCTATAGTACTTTGAACATTCAAAGTGATATGTGTGTTATTGCAAAGCTTTCCAAAAAAATGAATAATAGATTGTTAGGCAATTTTAATAAAGTTGTTTCTGTATAGTCTGTTTTCATTTCCTGTTTCTCCTCTGTTGTATGATTTCAGCTTGGTGAATAGTATATTAATAAATGCTATCATTACTTTCCTCTAAAATATTCATCATAAATAATAGCGTTTCCTCTCACAGCATCTCTTGTAGTCACCTTACTTAAAAGAGAAGAGAGTGCTCCATGCTTTCTCTCAAGCTGTTTCTTATGCATGGAGGAAAACACTCCATCAATCACCACCTTATCCTCCTTCAAACCTACCGCTGCCACAATGTCTACACATTATTGCTGACATCTTGACTATAAACTTTGTGGGGCAGGGACTGTCATCTTTGTTGTTTGTCTGGACAGCGCCTTGCACTATGGGGCTCTGATTCTTGACTAAGGTTCCTAGCTGCTGCTACTGTCATAAAACAAAGAATAACAAGAATTCTGATCTTAGTAGTTGGGAAGAGATATGCTTAATGGAAAATTACTGCAGACTTCTTATAACATGTCTCTTGAATAAATGCATTGGCTTAAGCTTTGGAGCCTGAAAAGTTAGTCATTCCCACCAAGACTGGCCCACGACATTTTGGCACTGAGGCGGGGAGCTCAAATGATGCCCCATGTCCCCTTGCATGGGCAAAAACTTTGAAAGGTCTCAATTCTGCCTTCCTCCTGTTCTGCTCTGCTACCTACTCCAATAAAGGAGAACAAACACTTAACATTTTTGAACAAGGCATTTTAAGTTAACATTTACATTTGCTGTTCAGGTGTTTGAAAGTTAACTTTTCTTGTTTACATAGTAAACACTGGCATTTTTATCTGTTTGAATAATCAAAGTGGTGCTTTCCATGCCTTCTTGGTTGCAAAGATTTGGGTTCACAGTCTGGGCCAGCTCATGCTCTATTGGGATGGTTGGAAGGCCGACCAGTCTTTTCTATGTCATTATGGAGTGTAGATGTGTTATTAACTTCAGCTTGCAGAAGCTGCATTCTCCACTGGCAACTGTTACAGGAAATGTTAGAAGTATGCGCAGAGCAACAAAAGCATTCAGAAAGAGGGTGATCATCTTATTTGTCCACATATATTCCAGAACAGCCTTTGGAGTTGATCGTGCTGAAATGCAGCTTGAAAGGCTTTCAGTTCATTACCTAAATCACTCACATCAATATTGCACATGTCATCATGTGTCAACACTGTCTCTAGTGCCCTGCAGTGCTGGTGTAGGTCTTCTTCAGGTACAATGAGGAGTTTTAGAATATCAGACAACATCCCAAATGTACTGCTGTGTTCCTTGAGCTGCATGTCTCAGGGATTCCCTTCCCACTCTGAACTCTAGGGTACAGATGTGGGGACCCGCAAGAAAAGACCCTCGAAGCTTATTTCACTAGCTAAGGTTAAAACATCCCCAAGACACAAGTTTTATCCTGTGTCTGGAACAGTATGCTGCCACCACCAAGCGTTACTCCAAGAACTAAAAAAGGGCCACTTGGAGCCCCCCCTCTTTCTCCCAAATCCCCAGCAAGCCTATACCTCCCTCCTTGGGAAAGGCTTGAGAAAAACCCCTCACCAATTCTGCTAGGTGAGTCTGATCCAAAAGCCTGGATCTTACACAATGGAAAACAAAGAGGTCAGATGCTCTAAAGCGGGCCTGCACAGCTCAGAAAGCAGCGAGGGCCATATTACTGCAAAAAAACCAGCTGTGGGCCAAAAAGCCCTGCCCTCGCCCCGCCCCCATCCGCTTCCTCCCACTCCACTGCTTGGCTTGCCCCACCCCTACTCACCACCCGTGGGCCGCACAGTGAGCCCATGCGGGCCACATGTGGCCCCTGGGCTGCATGTTGTGCAGGCCTGCTCTAAAGTAAGATTTTAATTAAAGGAAAAAGAAGAAACGAAATCACTAAGGAATCAGTGGGAAAACACTTTGCAATCACAAAAAGAATCAAAGAAAAACCCACACCACAGAGGAATCCTTCCCCCCTCTCTGAGTTCAAAGTACAGAGAAAACATAGGGATATCTCCCAAAAACCTGAGAAATTCACAAGTGAAAAAACAAATATAAACTACAGGCTGGCCTGGCTAAATTACTTACTGTTGCTGGTGTGACGGAGTCAGACCAGAAGGGTATAGGAGAGTGCTGGAAGGCAGGTATATCAGCCTCAGGATGTGCAGGTCCCTGTTCCCTGGATAGCCAAACAAAGGCTACTCCAGGCCAATCAGGAAGCTTCTAGAAAGGAGTAGAAACAGCTAGCCTGATTGGGACACCTGAAGCCAATCAGGCACTGGCTGAAACCAGATAAAAACCTCCCAGTTAGTCAGGTGGGTGTGGGTGTCAGGAGCTGTGGAAGGAAGTTATGCTGTTGGTGAGACTGAGTGGTGGACAACATATCATCCAGAAGGAAGGAGGCCCTGAGGTAAGAGTGAAGTGGAGTTTGAAGAAGCGGGGACTGCTGTGGGGAAGTAGCCCAGGGAATTATAGTGTGTTTTGTGGATAAAAGTTCAGCCATCTTAGCTGATACTATTAGGGTCCCTGGGCTGGAGCCCAGAGTAGAGAGCTGGGCTCCCTGCTTTTTCCACCTTCCATACTGGCCTGTGATGAAGGTAACTCACTAGGCAGTGACTCTTGCCAATTATACTGAGAAAGGGAGGTCACTCTGGGGCCTAGATGAGTTTCTGAGGCCCCTAAATCGGCCAGGAAGCGCAGGACCCACAAGTACAAACTTGGAGCTTTGTCACACTGGTGAAAAAGAATATAGATTAGATGGAGAGAAGAAAACTGTCTGATTCCCCTGAAAGCCCAGAGTGCATGACAGACAACAGACAAAGCACTTTTCCTCCCCACAGGTTTGAAAGCATCTTCGGTCAGATGATGTAAAGATTGATAAATCAATGTAAAGGTGAGCAAAAACAAAAAGTTCAAAGTTAGATCCGTTAATATAGCAAAACCAGTAGATGCAAGATTATAACAGGTTTCAGAATGACTTGGATAAACTGAGAAGACCAAGAACCACTAAGTATGTATTTCATCTCCTTTCCATTCTTCTTAGGCTGTACCCTATGCCTGGAACAGCCCAGTCCTCCTACCCTTGCAAAAGAACCTTTGAAAACTACCTAATTCATAAAACAGACCTGCTGTGATGACCACACTGAATTCTCTGACTCTTCCTTTACCATACTGTTGTACTTTAAGTTTAGAAATCCCATATAGTAGGATCAGTTATTGTAATATGTTTTATGTAATTATGTCACTGTATAAATAAAATAGTAACACTTTCAAAAGGGCCTAAGTAGCTTAGAAGCCAAAGTCCCATTTTCAAGAGTGACTATTACTTAAGCTCCAAAATTCCATTGACTTTCAGGGGAACTCTGGCTTCTTTTGAAAATTTTGCCCACAACTTCATCATAGAAATGTAGGGCTGGAAGGTAACTCTTGAGCCCCCCATACTGAGTACCAGCCCCCCATACTGAGGCAGCACCCAGTAAGCCTAGACCAGGGGGTCTCCACTTTTTTGGTCATGCACCCCTATCAGAAAAAAAAATTGTCCCCTGACTGCTTCCTCCTGAGACCCCTGCCCCTGACTGCTCCCCAGGACTCCACCCCCTATCTAAGCCTCCCTGCTCCTTGTTCCCTGACCGCCCCCTCCTTGTCACCAAACTGCCCCCTTGGGGCCAGGGCCGCTGCAGCACCTGGCTCCCGGGGCCGGTCAAGCTGTGGCACCCGGCTCCTCCAGCCGGGACTGCAGCTGCGGCGCCCATCTCCTGGGGCCGGTCCTGCTGCAGCGCCCGGCTCCTGGGGCTGCCACAGCACCCAGTCAGTGGGGTTGGTCCTGCTGCGGTGCTCTGCTCCTTGGGCCAGTTGGGCCAGGGCCGCAGCCCCCCATGGGTAGTCTTGTGCACCCCTTGGGGTGCGCGCACCCCACTTTGGAGACCACTGGCCTAGACTACTGCTGATGGGTGTTTGTCCAACCTGTTCTTAAAAACCCCCAGTGATGGGGATTTCATGGCCTCCCTTGGAAGTCTATTCAAGAACTTACCTACCCTTCTAATGACAAAGTTTTTCCTAATATTTAACCTAAATCTCTTTTGCTGCAGATTAAGCCCATTACTTCTTGGCATACCTTCAGTGGACATGGAGAATAAATTGATCACCATCTTTATAACAGCCCTAGACATTCCTGTTATCAGGTCCACCCTCAGCCTTCTTTTCTCAATGACCAGTCTTTTTAAACTATTCCTCATAGGTCAGGTTTTCTAAACCTTTTGTCATTTTTGTTTCTGTCCTCTGGACTTTGTCCAATTTGCCCACTCCTTTCCTGACATGTGGGGCCCAGAACTGGACACCATACTCCAGCTGAGGCCTCACCTGTACCAAGTAACGTGGGACAATTATCCTCCCAGTATCTTACATACAGTATTCCTGTTAATACACTCCAGAGCTAGGTTAGCCTTTTTTGCAACTGCATCACATCATTGACTCAATCCATTTGTGATCCCCGGTAACCGCAAGATCCTTTCCAGCAGTACCACTGCCTAGTCAGTTATTCCCCATTTTGTAGTTGTGCATTAGATTTTTTTTTCCTTCCTAAGTGTAATGTTTTACACTTGTCTTTGTGGAAATTCATCTTGTTTCAATCTTTGATATATCAAAAGTGTTTTGAATTTTGGTGTCATCAGCAAATTGTACACTCCAGTCCATTATCGGTCAATGAAAATGTTGACCAGCTCTCCAGGACAGACTCTGCCAGCACTCTACTAATAAAGTGGAAGTGTTTTGTGATATACTGGGCCATCCTGATAACGCACATTGCCATAGCACGGATTCCTATATAGTGCGGTTGCGGCCACGGATCCCAAATTTAATTACCTTAATTGGGATCCATGGTAACGCGCTCCCTGCTATAACACGGTCCCATGCATGGATCCCGAACCCCGTATTCTAGAGAGGGTCTGGTGTATTTCTCTTTCAGAAATTGTATCACAAGCACTATTTGGGTTTTTAAAAATCTTTTAAATATTTCTTTCCTATCTTTCTACCCTCAAATACCCCACCCCATTCCAAATTCAAATCTTACTTGTAAGTTTTTAAAAAAATCTCCTCAGAATCAGTTTGGCATTTTAAACACAGGCATTTGCATATTTGTTTACTGTTGTTTTCACATGTCTTCTGATACAATGAGGGACAGACTAAAGCAAGAATTGTGATGTGATATAGTCCTGGTTGACTTATGTTGGGTATAACTACATCACTCAGAGGTGTGGAAAATCCATACTCCTAGGCAATATAGTTATACCGACCTAACCCCTGGTGTAGACAATGCCCATCGACATAATTACTGCCCTTCACTAAGTGCTACAGTAGTGCAGCTGTACCAGTACAGCTATAGTGCTGTAAGTGTAGACCTGCCCTACTAGATTAAAGTGTTTCTGTGATTCATAATACCCATCCTTCACACTCGATAGTGGATATTGCTTATGAAGCTCACACATTACTTCAGATATTCAGAGCACCTTCTTCTATGTCTTTTACTGTCAGTTCCCATCACTAATGACAGCCAGAAGTTGAAATGTCATTAACATAAACCATCCCTTCAAACAGCCAGGTAGCCTTATCTTCAAAATTGCAGTTTTTAAAATTGTTCTTGAACACCATCTGTTGTTGTTATTTTATTAGAAATATATCTGGAGTGAATTAATCTTAACACCTCTACAGAGCTTTTATTAGCATTCAATTGCCATCACTCCTAAAAGTGAAATAAATCAAAATAAGTATGTTACATATCATAGGTTGTTTGCCATGATGGTTTCATGCCTTTACTTTTTGTTTCATTAACTTAAAATCTGACTTAAATATAATGGCCACATACATTAGGAAATATTTAAATATTATTCATCCATTAACTAATAGGTCAGACCATCAACCAGCTGATGTAAATCTCTGTAGCATCTTCTGAGGGAAGTGCATGGAGGAATGGCAAACAGGTTGAGAAATTAACACTAATTAAAACACTATGGCCTATGCAATGCCATGCTTGAGAAGCTAGCATAAGTTTCATGCAACCAAAAGTATTGCCAATTGATAATATCAGCTAATAGGTGGTACCAATATTTTATATTTTTAACAGTTTAATGAACTAGTTTACATAGCATCTGTGCTCTGCACAATATTCAGAAAAGAGAAAAAATAGCAGCTACTTACAATAACAGTATTCTCTTCAGAGTTTTAAACAATGTTCACTGTTGTGTTTTTATGAGCTCAGTGGCACGTTAATGTCTCTATGAATGAATGAAACAGGCATATGATACTTAGCCACTTGATGGCACTCTAACAAAACAGTGAATTTGAAAAAACACTGAAAGCAAGTATTTTTACATTACAGTAGAAAACTTATGGATCTATAATAACTTCACCACCTGGTTCTGTAAACAGCAATATATTTTCCTATTTTACTTTTGCAAGGTCTAGTGTCCTCGTTGAAGAAAAAAAGTTTCCTTTTCAGAAAACTGAGCCTTTAAAAACTTTATGTATTTTCATTGAGTAATTGGTAGTACTTTTGAAATAACTTGTAATAAAAGCAGACAGTTTAGGTATATTTACAGATTTTAGAACATTCCATAGACAAAGCTTAATCCCTCCCAAAAGTATATTTTGACCAAAGTTTAAAGAAATTTGAGCAAAAGTGACCCTGTTTAATACTATAGGCAGGAGTAATAGCAAGAATTTGGATTACCATAAAAAAAAGTAATTTCCTTATGGCTGTCAGAATCCTATGAAATGATTCACTTTGATTATTTTCTTGAAAAAAGTCCAATGATTATCAAGCAGATTGAACATAATTCAGCCTGATACATGAGCTGACTGCTGGATTTTGATTCTTGTGGTCCTGGGACCATCATAAGCAAAGCATTCCCAAAAGTGATGCTTTGTATTTTGGGAAAGGAAGGATTTATGGTGTAAGTACTAGCCCTAAGATTAACACTCCCCTCTGAAAAAATATTACTTGCCTGCTTCATACAGGAAAGTGATGATGGTGAACACAAAACAGGAGGTGTAAAGATTAAGGCTAATATTCTTTTCTCAGTTCTACACAGCAGATCTTGATCTAAGTGGAACTCCTGATGAGCTCACAAAGCCAATATGCAGAGAACAAACTGTTAAGTGTTGTACTCCACCAGCTGTAGCTAAGAGGTGGGTTTTGTCACATCAGGAAGGACAGGTTAGAATGAAAGGTACACATATAGCCTTCTGAGGCCCAGGAGAGAATAAGATACAGAAAACTGTGCTCAGACACCATAGGCAGCACATTTCCTTCTCAAATCACACACTAAATACAATCCCTCTCTATGCAGTTGCCAATTTTATACAATGTCACTCCCAGCAATCATATATTTTATACACATTGTTGAGCCCTGATCAGAAGTAAGCCCCCAAAACTGTCACACAAAAAAGTGGTTATTTTAATCTATATTGGTAAATGAGTTACAGGGATGGGGGCAATTTAAAGACTGAATTCAAACATTACATGGAAAAGATACAGTTCTGAAGTACGGTACAAAAGTTTGCCAAGGAACCTCATGGGCATTTTCAAAGGAACATATTCACAAAAGCATAAACTTTCATAACTATTTCAGACTCAAAGGTCATTCAAAGGGGAACACAAAGACCAAAGAACCCACTGCACTTTAATGACATGGTAGAATCAGAGGCATCATCACATGCTTCTCAGTTCAACTGCCTATACTACCTTGCGAAGAGATGTATCCTGCTGCAAGGGAAAATACACTCCACTGCTGGGTAGTCTGGAGACTGCCAAAGAGAAGGATGGCCCAAGCATGCCAAGATGAATCCTACTACTCTGTCTTTGATTGGAAAATCTGGTTCTGTACTCATTTTTGGAAACCACTTTTATCAAAACAAGGGATGACTCATTGCATCCTGTCTGTATCAAGGAGGAATTGAATGATGAGCGGTCCATCAGGAGGAGCCAAGAACTGTCTATGGCAGGAAGCAATATCAGAGAAAAGACCGGAATCTGCTATCCTTACTCATGTTGAGTGGTAACTTACATCATGAATTGTCCCATTTAAATTAATGTGACTAGTTGCAGAGTAAGCTACTTCCTGATGAGAATAAAAGTGGCTGAAACAATGGGTGCTCCTATTTGTTTCAGTTAACTCAGTTGTGGAGGATGGCACTATCCCATGTGAGTAAAGGTATCAGAATCTGGCCCATAGTGATTATAAGGAGTTAATACCATTGGCAGCAATTTTAGGACTTTATTTGTCTGATTTTGGGGGTGAAGTGGGGAAGGCAGTAATAAAATGGAGTTACAATAGGTTCAACAAATTGAGATTTATGATGGTGTTTGTGTGTGTGTGTTACAAAGCAATTTTATTAGTAATGTCAAGTAAGATTTAATACCAATTTCCTGGTTATACTTCAGGCTATTACAGTGGGGCAGATCCAGATGTCCTTTCTGCAGCTGGGAGTCTGGGACAGTGGCGCATACAAGGGGTTCAGGTTGGGCTGATGGGGATGAGCCTGGCTCTATATGAGCTCCTCATATGGCAGCCATACAGGTGACAGGGACAGCTCCACCACTGGACTGAGATCTTCCCAAACTCCCACAAAGCAGGAGCCTAGTTGTAGACTCACAGAGACTACTTCAGCCATTGGGTTGCTTTTGCTTCTGTGCGGGAGATCCCATTAATCAAATATCTGGCTTGCATCTCATTCAGCTACCTACTCAGGCTCTGGACTTACCCCAATAAAGATTATAACTAGAAGCAGAGGTGGTCAGAAATTTTTGACTAAGTGTATTTTTCTCAGAAAATGCCATGTTGAAACTGAAACTGTTCGTGGGAAAGGGTCAGTTTCAATGAATTTCCTGCTCCAAAAAATGTTGAAAAAAAGACGTTTTGAACTTGTTGAATAATCCTGTTTTGATATTTCAATAATGAATTTTTTTTCCATTTTTGGAGTTGAAATGACTTTGTTTAGAAATTTAAGTTAATTTATTGTATGTATTAAAAAGGTTGAAAATAAAATGAAACATTAAAATTGACCTGAAACAATTTTTAGGTTTTTAACTCTTGTATGATACAGGATTGGGACAAGTCTCAAAAATCTCATTCTCACAGGCCAGGAAACCTTTTCTTGCCCAGCTCTAATTACAGGTCTCAAAAAGTGAGTTAACAATTTCTATAGAAAAAGACTCTGACTTTACATAATCTGTATATCTAAACTGCTATTTACTACCTTTACACGTACATTGAGGCTAGTCAGCCCATTGCAGAATAACAATATTCTGCAAACCATGAGCATATGAATGCCGCAGGGAAGTGTTTAAAGTTAATTTTAGTGCAGTGAAAAATATTGGATAGACAGCTGGGAAGACAGAAATCCTTTAGACCAGGATAGGACCCCAGAACAGCTACTGAATTGGCAGCAGCCGTATATGCTCTCCCCTTCACACCGCGCGCCCAACATATCTAGTCTGAACTGGAGGGACCATCTTTGTGATTGATTAGTGCAGTCTCATTCAGTCCATGGACTCTCTGTGGTGATTCTCCACATAGGTGCCATTTGTGATGTGGGCTGCTGTCCACTCAGAAATGCAAACAAACAGCCCATTTCCCATAAGCTACTACATAGCATGGTAAGATAGTAAGTATTATTCTCTGCTGCATTCGTACTGTAACCTAGAGGTGAAATGCTTCATGTCCTGTAAGCTGCCCCTTGAACCATCCACTCCCAGATTTTATTTATATTTTTGTTGTTCAGGGTTTTGTGGCTCATTTAATTTTGAGTTTAAATTAGGCTAGAAAAAACCCTAGTCATTCAATGTAATTGCTCAAATGCTTCAGTGGGTTAGGATTAGAACAAGGATCAGAAAGCAATATCCTGCACAGGGAATATTTATGTGAATTGCAATTTTGAGCCTTTTTTGAAGAACAAAGTATATATGTACACACTTCAATAGACCACTTTCAATGTCTATAATAAAAATTACAAATTCAGATGCACAGGAGACATGCCCTGTGTAAAGGTAAGAATGATAGATAAAATCCCATTTTTGCTAAAATCTGAAATACATTAAATCTACCATTTTCCCTTCAGTTTATTTCACAATGAAATTTCTATAAAAAGAAAGTGAGTTTGCCTGGCAAGTTCTGTCCTTTGAAAGCCTCTGCTGCTTATTGCTCATAGCTTTGTTATCTTCAGGAAGCCAGATTTTCAAAGTTACATATAAGCAAATATTTCCATGAGTCTAACTTACGAATGCAAATAACAGATAAATATGCTTGTCCAAATCAGTTATTTCCCATGTACTGATTAGCAACTAGGGCCTCGATCCACAAAGGGGTTTAGGCGTTGTGATGCTCACCCCTGCAACTCTTAGCTTGTAGGCACCTAGGAATCACTGGAACAACAGTGGAATCCACAAAGCCTGCTTTGGGTGCCTAGATTCCCTATGCAATATGTAGGGAGAGGGAGGTGCCTTAGAACAAGATCCACAAAAGCCCAACATGCTAGACAGGGAGCTGCCTCAATTAGCCAATGGAGATGCTGCTGAGAGGAGTGTGTTTGAAGCTCCACCCCCTCACAGAAATAGGCATCTCCCTATAGCCTGAATGTAGGCACCTATCTCTGCTAAGAATCCACAAGCGAGAACCCCTCTCTTGGAACCAGGAGCCATAGGTGCCTAAGTTGTTTCTTGCGAAAATGAGTTAGGTTTTGTGTGGAGTGAGGCAAGCATCTGAGAAGGAGGTGGTGGTGTCCTAACTTCTAGCTAGGGGTGAAAGCACTCACTTGGGATGCGGATGCTCCAGGCTCAATCCCACCTCTACCTGAGGGGGAGAAAAGAATTCTGATGTGGGGGGCTCCCTCACTCTCTCCTCTTAAAGCCATTTCACTGTAGATAAATAGAGAGTCATTGGGCCGGTCAGAGTGAGATAGACTCTGTAGCCTGGTGACGAGGGCACCCAGCTGGGAGATAGGAGACTCAGGACCGAGTTCCCCTGCTCCAAATGACTCTTTAGTTAGCCAAAGTGGAAAAACTTCAAAAGGATACAGTGAGGGAGACCCACTTCAGAATATCTCAGTGGTTAAAATACCTCTCCTGAAAGACCCCTTTTCAAATCCTTGCTCCCTCCTCTGGCAGAGGAGGTATTGTGCCTGGGTCACCCACATCCTCCTCAGTGGGTGTTCTAACCAGTGACATGAAAGTTATAAGGTGAGAACTTCCTCCCCCCAGATTCTGAGTGGGACTCAGTCTGGGGGTTGGCCTCTGAATATGCCTACCGGATCAGGTCCCACAGGTGAGATAAGCAGAGGTGCACTTATCTTCCGCTGGCCACACCACTGAGGCCAGTGAGATACGGAGATTGATCTACAGCCCACTGACATTGGTGGGAATCTTCCCTTTCCTTGAATGGGTTTCAGATCAGACCCTCAGTGAGAGGAGAATCAAGCTTGATATGTTGAGGAGATTTAGTAATTGAGTTATATTCCTGGAATATTTTTTATTTTACTTAAGACTTACATTTTGAACTTTTGATGGACTTTTCCCTTCTAGTTTTCCCTCTTTTGTTTTCCTTTATCCCTTCAAATAATTTTGAAAATCTAGTTCTAAATCTAGTCCATCCTACAGAGCTAAATATCGAGATGTGCTGAACCTCGCAACTCATGCTGACTTCAGTGGCAGTTCTAGGTATTTGGCACTCCTTGAAAAGTGGAAATTAAACATAGATTTAGATGCATGTCTTTATGTACCAAGGTTGAAATGCTATCAAGAGAGTAAAAACAAAGATTAACTCAGATACTCCAGAAACTTTACTCAATTTTGTGTACTGATAATAAATCTTAAAATCACTTCAAAACTGAACTGGGAGTTAAAAGATATTCAACAAAATTGGAGTAATATGATTTGGGAAAGCGATAAGGAGTCCTGTGTCACCTTATAGACTAACAAACATATTGGAGCATAAGCTTTTGTGGGCAAATACCCACTTCGTCAGATGCAAGCAGTGGAAAGTTCCAGAGGCAGTTATAAAAATGCAGACAAGAATCAGGCTGGAGATAACAAGGTTAGTTCAATCAGGGAGGATGAGGTCCTCTTCTAGCAGTTGATCTGGAGGTATGAACACCAAGAGAGGAGAAACTGCTTCTGTAGTTGGCTAGTCATTCGCAGTGTTTGTTTAATCCTGAGTTGATGGTATCTAATTTGCAAATGAACTGTAATTCAGTAGTTTCTCTTTGAAGTCTGGTCTTGAAGTTTTTTTGCTGCAGGATGGCTACCTTTAAATCTGCTATTGTGTGTCCAGGGAGATTGAAGTGTTCTCCTACAGGTTTTTGTAGAACACTTCAAGACAACACTGAACAGCGCACAGATACCCTCCCACCAACAGCACAAGAAGAACTCCACATGGACTCTTCCTGAGGATCGAAATGACAGTCTGGACATATACATAGAATGCTTCCGCTGACGTGTACAGGCAGAAATTGTGGAAAAACATCGCTTGCCTCAGAACCTATATTGTGCTGAACGCAATGCCATCCACAGCCTTAGAAACAACCCTGACATTATAATCAAAGAGGCTGATAAAGGAGGTGCTGTTGTCATCATGGACAGGTCTGACTACCAAAAGGAGGTTGCCAGACAACTCTCCAATACCAAATTCTACAGGCCACTTTCCGCAGATCCCACTGAGGAATATAACAAGAAACTGCACCGTCTACTCAAGACACTCCCTACATTAACACAGGAACAAATCAACATACCCTTAGAGCCACGACCAGAGGTATTCTATCTACTACCCAGAATCCACAAACCTGGAAATCTTGGATGCCTCATCATCTCGGGCATTGGCACTGTCACTGAACGACTATCTGGATATATTGACTCTCTACTTAGACTCTATGCCACCAGCACTCCAGCTATCTCTGTGACACCACTGCTTTCCTGTACAAAAAAGGGGCTATTACATCCCTGTTCAATGATGCAATGCTTCTACATATACATTCTAGAATCCTAGTGACAGTTTAATATGGGGATGAAAGTGACCAGCCATTTCAAGAGAGTAAAGTTTAATCTGTAGCATAAATTTAGGATAAAACAGAACATTGCCTTTGGGGAAAACTAGCTATTTATGGTGATTTATATTAATACAAAAAGTATTTCATTTTAAATTAACTGTACTTTATTAAATTTTCAAGAATTGGTCTTTCATTGTGCTCATACTGATGAGTATTTGTGCCCACATATCAGTTAATTAGGCAGCTGACATCTCAATTTGCATGCCCAAAAACCTGTATGGAACTTCAATGTGGGGATTACATGCACAAAATATACATAGGTAAATTTTAGAGTACAGGTTGAATCTGGCCGAAAATCTGATTCTTTATGTTCATATATTGGTCTTTCCATTATGGTGACCATAATGACCAAAAGCAATGCATTCAATTAAGATATGGATCTATTGAATTCCTTTATTCCTAGCAGGAAATGGAGAAAAGTAATAATTTCAATTGGTTTTCAGGCATTTTTACTGCATCTTGGAAGAGGGCCTGCAATCATTAGAATTGGAAAAACTAAATCATAAGCAAAGAACATAGATCCATTAAGTATGTCTCTTTGGACAATGGAAAAGAACACCTGCATGACTTCTTTCTGCGTGCTTTTTATAATTGAAGCTTGTTGCCTATAACCTTTTCTAAGACTCCACTGAATAGATCAGACAAGGAGGAATATGAACTGAAACCAAATGATTTCACAAGCTATAAATGCTGTTTTTAAATTTTAGAGATTAAAAAGTGAATGAACAGCATTATTAGAGTTCTTTCAATGCTGTGACTCAATATCCCATTTTCTACTGAGTTTTGAAATTGAAATCTTTTGAGTGTGATATATGACTGGAAAGTTGTTAGCAATGAGCTGTAATACAACTTTTGGTGTGTCACAGTGTATATCAGGCCTTCTGTGCTGTCCACTGGAGGCATTGCCACCCTAACACTTCTGACCTAGAAAAGCCACTCAGGTTTGATTACCAACAAGACTTGATGCTCCAGTGGCTAGAAGGGCCAGGCCTAGGCAGCAGTAGCCAAACAGGAACGACCAGGCAAGATAAGACGACCTGTCTGCTGCTTCTGAGGGGGAGTTCTGGGTGTATCTGGAACAGGAGAGGAGTTCCTAAGTCCTATCCCAGAGTCCTGGGCTGGGGTCTAACTCTCAGAGTATACCTTCAATTAAACATTGTGAGCTCAGACAGCGAAATTTTTAGTTTTACTTTACTTAACTATTCAATGGCTAGCAAAAAAACCAAACAAACCTTGCTGTAGGAGACTCTTTGCTCCAAGCAAGCTTTTCAGAGTGAAAGTATTGCATAACTAGCTGTTAAATAGGTTCAAATCTAAACATATATTATACAGATTATAGTAACAGGTGACAAATGAACAATGATTTCAATGCCTTGTTTCAGCTAGAATCTTGAAGTTTGCTAAAATAATTAATTCTGGGCTGTTGATTAAAGAAATCCAACCAAAAAGCCAGTATTTGAAATCTGACCTTTCTAGTCAGATTTCTAGACTAAATGGTTATTAGTCACTTTTGCTGGATTTCAGCAATGCAAGTACCCTTGCATGATTATTATGTTCATAAAAATTACATTAACATCTACTATGAACAGTCATGTTGGGTTGGGTGAGGCTCTAGTTTGGAGAAAGGGAGGTCATCTGAGGTCATTAGTGCAAAATGAGATTTGACCTGTTTTAATCAGATTTTAGCCCCAAAATTTCAACAGATCTGTTTATTGGGTAATTACAAACATTACAGTCATTTCCATGATGGCAAGCTGCTGTTGAAGGACCCGATCCCATGAGAGGAACAGTTCAGGAAGACCTCTGAGTCCAGACAGATTCCCACTGCTATCAGTGTGACTCTAAATAGACACAGGAGTTCACCTGCACGTTGTAATTTGCAGGGTATGTTTTAAGATTACATATTTGCTCATGAGCACTTTCATGTTGCACTAGGGAATGTTCAATCATGGGCTGAAAGTAGAATGGTAGGTGTGAAACATCAAAGCTCAGTGAACCCATTACACTCAGAACCAACATAGTATTACCACAGCTTTTAAACAGACACAGTCAATAACATTCCCTTGTGATATTAATACAATCTGCCAGTCTTACATAGTGTCAGTGTTGCCAACTCTCACAATTCTATCGTTAGTCTTGTGATATTGGCCCAGCTCCTGGAGTTATGTGATCTCAATTTATTTTTTTAATGTAAGTTTCTAGTCCACATGGATATAGAGAAAAACTTGACGAGATGAACTTTAAAGGCTCAAAAAGCTGAAGGCAAACAAAGAACCTAAATCTTACTATTTTCAAAAATCTCATAACTTAAAGCAATCTCATGAGTTTTGAGGGAAAGACTCATGATTTTTTTTTTTTTAACCTTTAGTGTGGCAATACCACAGTGTTTTAAGATATGGGGAAATTCATTCTTTTGAAAAGTGGGGGCATTTCAGTTACAGTGCCTTGCACATTGTGTAGTCAAAGTGAGTGCCAAGTACCTCTCTGACCAAAACATAACCTTTTCATTGCTGTTTTCTGTTACAGCCTCTGTGTGACTGTATAGTAGCAGGCACACAGAGCAGCACCAACTATATGTTTTGCCGCAAGTTTGAGGTGTATAGTGCAGCATTTAAATAACTTTTAAATTGAGGAGCATACTTGTTCCTCATGTGGAATTTCCACTGATGACCGTAAGAATTCCATGCAAAGCTCAAAGGGAAAATGTCCCTCCCAAAAGTAGAAACTTATTTTTAACAAATAAACCTTGTAAGCACATACCGT
The DNA here is from genome assembly GCA_007922305.1 of Dermatemys mawii. NCBI lineage: Eukaryota > Metazoa > Chordata > Testudines > Dermatemydidae > Dermatemys > Dermatemys mawii. The sequence goes on along the minus strand of ML677326.1, from coordinate 33,303,465 downwards.
ATTACTTTGAGTTAGTGTGTGTACCAGAACTGTTACACAGTAAAAGCTAAGGGTTTTTTAAGAGATTTCAAATTACAGATCTGCTTTCTACTCAGCCCAAGGATATTATCCCTGGAACTGATACATAATCCTACTCTGATAGGAGGAAAGTGAGGTACTGTACTGTACTCTCACAAAGAGAGTGTCACAGACTGAGGACTTCTTTCACATCTTTTTCAGGACTTTTTTTTTTGTCTCAATGTAAAACCTTGATATTTGTGCTTGAACAAAAGTTTAGGTCTCTTAAGTTACTGCCCTGTGCTGATTTAAGAACTGACATTTCATTTTTCTCACACTGACAGCACAGTATTGGCACACAATGCCACAAAAAAGCAATTTATAAAATCAATCTAAACCCAGTAGTTTATTCAGTTTAACAAGATTTAATCTCAAATTCAGAATGGTTGGACGGGAGAGGAAAAAAAAAAGATATGATTGAAAACTATAAAGAAAAACCCTCTCTAATGGAGGTTACAGGCATCATTGCAAGAGACCAGCTCAGTGGAAGTAAAACTCACAGAAAGGAAGGATGACTTAAAGCTATTGTGTGTACACGTTGCAGTTAAACTAACCAAACAAACCAACCCCCCAAAAGCACAGCTTGCACCATTTTCTTAAGAAATGGAAGTTATCCCCAACTGGAGGGCCAATCCGCTGTTAGTTAATGTTACTGTAAATCCAGAACAACTCTGCTTGCTTCTGGTACAAAAGAAATCAGAATTTGGCCCATTAAATTCTAATTAGGCAAAAAGACAAGGACACATGAAAAGACTTCTGTAACTTTGCCAGTCTGATCCCAAAACCCAAAATAGTAATGAACTGTAGACAGAGAGGGATTATGCCATTTTCCCTGAGATCCCTTGTGAATTTCATGCATAAACTGAATGCATATTGAAAAAAATTGCCTCTTAAAGCATATTGTACATCTTAAACCTTACATGGTATATGTTAGGTCTGATCTAAACTACAGAGTTAGGTTGGCGTAAGCCTAACGCCTGCTTATGCAAGTTGCCTCTTACCGTGACTTAATAACTTCACCTCCGCAAGAGGAGTAGCACTTAGTTCTACATAGTTAGGTCAACACAGTGTCAATGTAGATACTGCATTGCTTATGTCAGTCCCCGGCAGCTGACAGCCTGAGGACCGCTGTCCTGGCAGCCCCATATAGTGGGATTCTTGTGGTCAGTGCCCTACCATCAGGGCCGGCTCCCGGCACCAGCCCAGGAAGCACGTGCTTGGGGCGGCACATTCTAAGGGGCAGCATTCTGGCCATTCTTTAGGCGGCACAATTCGGCCACCCCAGCAGTCCAGCCTCCCTTTTTTTTTTTTTTTTGCTTGCTTTTTTGCTTTGCTACCTTTCTCCATACTGACAGTTAAACTATGCTCCTGGCGAGGATGTGCACCACTGACAGAAGGAGCATAGTGGGGATATGCAAAACCAATGTAATTACTGCGGTGGCTGTATGCCAATGTAACTTAAGTCAACTTAATTTTGTAGTTTTGACTTGCCCTTGCTATTTTTAAAGAGAGAACTGATACAAGTATTAAATATACCATTTATGATATTCTTGGTTTTAGTTTTGCTATAATGAAGGGAAATGGCTTCTTGCATACTTGACAATGGCTAATTTTTCACCTGAAGAACAAAATACTCCTAATATAAAGGAACATTGTAATGAGTCCAAGAATGCTCAGCATTCTTACTGTTTGAGTGGCTGGATTTTTTGACACCACTTTAAGAAGTATTGTTCAGTTGTCAGTAGTGCTGTGGCTGAGGGGGAATGAGTTTTATTTTTTAAACATGTATTTTTATACTATTAAAACTCTCACAGAGGTAAGGTGCTTTAGAACAAATCAGCAAGTGCCTTGATTGGATCTTTCTGTCTCATGGTATAAAGTTGAAGGGAGTTAGGTCATGTATAGTTCTTTTCCACTTGCAAAACTGCTAATGAAAATATACCATAGGAATAAAGGTATTGCTATATGTTATCAACCAATGGCCTGTCTAGTCCAAGGTCCTACCTCTGCCAGTAGCAAGTATCAGATGCTACAAGAAGAGTACAATTCCCCATGATAAGTAGTTATTCAATACCATACCTACATAGGACATTTCTTCATATTCCTGCAATCAAGTAGTTGTTTATCAGTGAATCTGACATTCATATTTATGTTATCTCAGACTGAGTAATTCCATTTCTATTACTACCAAATTATGCACGTTCCTCCCTGATATTCTTTTCCTGGACTTTATCCTTTACTAACCAAGTTACTCATGTATACTAGTGCTCCTAAAAAGCTGTGGTTATAAGGTAGAATCAAGTGAGTCAGCCAAGCCTGTTCTGTGTAGAAAAGAAAAAGGTGAACAGGATCTGCCCCAGACATTTCTTCTACTCAAAAACATTCTCATACTTTTCTTGACTTAGTTATCACTACATATAAGAGGCCAGCTCCCTGAAGAGTTAAGTTACATCGGTACTAGAAAATCTTAAATTAATGTTTCCTAAGCTTGTATCTCTTCTGAGGAGAGTGAGTGTAAGAAAGACACTTGTAGTGCTGTCAGTCTAGCACATTTCCACTGATGAAGATTACATTCACTTAAAAACCCTAGCTTCTGGAGCTTGATGATTAACCTGGTAAACTCCTTCTGCATCAGTTAAAATGACTGTGATGCAGGATGGTATGAATACTTGCTTGTTTCCAATCTGATAACTATGTCACCAGCATTTATGGAAGAGCTGTCAAGGAAGGTAGAAGAAATACAAGGGAGCAGGCATGAATGAGAGTATTTCAGGGGAGGGTACCAAAGACATATTTGGTGTGCTGTCTTTGGGTCAATGAACGGGAGCCGTAAGATTTGTGGGAGCTATAATCACACTAAAATGGCATTGGAAGAGCTATTGCCAGGGTTGGTCTTGGTAAAGAACAGGCGAGAATTTGAGAGCCTGTGCTGTGACGGTGGTGGATTTGGACATCTCTCTAGGAATAGGTATTGACAGGACTACCACCACCACGGCACCTCCTGCTGCTTGTATTGGGAATTAGCTCAACTCCAGCTCCAGAGCACCCTCTGCTGGCCATTGTCTCACCTGCCTCAGGCCCCATGTCCCTTCCAGACCCTGGTGCCTCTTTTCTCCACTTTGCTTCAGGGGCTACTGCCAGTCATTATCTTGTCCCTGCTCACTGAGGCAGACTGTAATCTGTAATGGCCACTCATCATGGGCAAGAGGTTAGGACCAGCTGCCTCTGCCTCTTCCTGGACTGCCCCAGTACCTCTACAGGCCTTCATCGAGGCCTGCAGGCTGGGGGTTTACCAGGCTGGAGCTCTCCAGCTCCCCTGCCCTATTCCCCAGCCCTGCTCTGCTTCAGGTACCTTGCTCTCAGGCAGCCAGGTCCTTCTCCCTCTGAAGTTGGAGAGAGATTCCTCTCAGCTCCTGGGCCACAGCTCCTTTTATCCGGACAGCTGTGGCCTGATTAAGCCAACCACACCTGTGGTCAGCTATTCGATCAGGTTCCCTCAGCTGTTCTCACTCCTCTTGTTTCAGAAACGGGGTAACTACCCTGCTACTACTTCATAGTAATAAAATATAACCATGTGTTTTCATTTTCAGCTCTTAAATTACCCAGTAAAACTTTTTCTAACTATTGAAAGTGCAAGAATTATGGAATGGGGTTTATAGGCATTAATCTTGTCCAGCTGAAGATATCAGGGCTGAAGGACAGGGAATCAGAGATGCTGCCTTTTGCCCTGTCTATGTTAAGAGAAAACTGCTTTGGTGTAATGATATCGGTGCAAATTTCTATAATGTAAACAGATCTTCTGTCTATCTTCCACAAACATTTTGTGTTAAAGTCATCTGAGTTATATCTGTGAATCTAAATAAGTGCTTTTATAGTGTTTGTCATTAAAGAGAATTGATGGAATCTGAACCATTCCGCTGAGCAATTCCACTAGTAGCATGATTGTAGTTCTACAAAACTGTTCTCAGTAGTAACACAGAATGCACAATTTACCTATGTTTTCAACTCAAAACCAGAAAGTCTAAGTATCCTTATACAGAGAGGTACCCCACTCCCCACTTTTTTCCCATGTATCTTATTGGTCAGTACTTATCAAGATCTGTTGCTAGATTAGACACTTTAAACTAACTGTCTGAGCTAAAGGAGCTTAGTATGAGTATGCCAAGATTTTCTACTGGCTCAAAAGTCACTTCTTCTAAGTTGTCGTTTTCATACAGACCACCTTTTCAGATTGTCTGACTGTACATAGGCGACACTGGGTGAGACTGTGTACTGTACCTCTCAGCGGTGCAGCTCAGAAGTCATAGCTCAGTGGTAGTAAGGATGGGGAAGGGAGGCTAAAATGTTTAGAGCTCTTGCCTCCTCTGAGGGCTGGAGAGTTAGTTCTCTGTGTAATTTAGAGAGCCCTGAGTGTCTAACAGCAGCCTCCCTGAGTTGTTCTGAGTCTCCTCAGCCCTATGTGCATGTCACCCCTAGTGATACCCCCTCGATGCCAGGGCTTGGAGCACCCAGTCAGTTGACTAAGAGCAAATGACTGATTATGTGATTTGGCTGACAGCATGGGCTGCGCGTAGAAGAGGCAAGAAATAAAAAACAGGTCCTATTCCTAACAGACTGGGACCAGGGAGTTTCTCCACTGGGAGCCCCAAAGAGGGAAACTGGGTGAAATCCTGGCCTTATTGAAGTTAATAGGATTTTATCACTGATTTTAAGAGTGTCAGGATTTTACCTTGGGTGCTGTTTGGTCTTTCCTGGTAAAGGCCTGGGGAAAGAACCTGAAAGGAGCTGTGATCAGAAGCCAGTGAGAGGGGCCAGAGAAAGACTGGAACTATTCACAGACCTTAAGAGGAGGACTGTGAAGAATTCCTGAAGACCAGGAACTGAAAGGACACAAAGCCATGAAGCAGGGACTGTGTTTTGGCCCCTGACATAAGAGAAAACACCACCCCTACAGTGGAGGGGGAAAGTACTATGAAATTCTCAGGAAGGGCTGAAAGGACTCTTGAAGCCATGCCAGAGGGGCTAAAATGACATGGGGATAGAATGGGTTAAAAAACAAAATCCTAGTTTTTGCAAAGTAGTTCTTGCTTAGAATGTTTGAAATTAACCCTTTTAAAAAAATCACAGTGTTGCAGGAATTTTTATTGAAAACACCAGAATGGTGATAGAAACTGTATTTACTAAAAATCTAGAGTTTTTGTAATTGAAAAGTTTGATAAGCATCTTAATAATGTTTTGTTGATAATTGGAAAAATATTGAAAAGGTGTACAACTTACCCTCCACACCTGATAAAAACTGAACAAATTTTGTTTTTGAAAGGCCAGTTTCTGACTGAAAATAACTTCAGCCAACTTTGATTGATGAGCCTGGATACAGGGTGAACAGGTGAATAAATTTTGTTTAATAACAGTAAATGAAATCCAATAGGGGAGACTTGTGTATTAAACATCAGCATGATGTAGGAGACTTTACTGATTTTACGAAGGTAGGACCTGAAGTGAAACTGATACACAAATGGTATGTGCCGATGGAGAGAATATACAACCAACTGACAGAGGAGAAAAGCCTTAATGCAGTGTCTGAAACATCTCTTCAATGGCAAAAACCAACAGAATACTTGTCTAAAAAGTTACATTGACTGAGGATCACTGGGAGGTTATGTGTATAAGGCTGGGCTGTTATCTCATATGTAACTGGCTCTATCTAGCTACAGCAGTTTGCTATTCTGAGGAAAACCACAAAATAGTCCCTTTTTAAAACTAGCAAACACTTATCTTGAAAGAGAATTGGTTTTTATACTAAGATTTTTTTTCTTCCTTTAAATCTTCAGAGGTTTTCTGACTTCTACTGAGCAGATTTTCACAGCCATTGGCAGATCCTGGTAATGACAGCAAAATAGTGAAGCACAGATCTTCAGAGGTAATTGGGCACCGAACTTCCATTGATTTCAGAGGGAACCAGCTTCTCAGTATCTTTGAGGCTCTGGGCCTGTATGTCTTTTCTCAGTGACCCTAAATTCTGCTTATTGTTAACAACTTGTTGTAGTAATTCCACAATATCATCACATCTCCAGCTACATTCCTAACAAGGAAAGTGAAAGAGGCATACTTGTGGATTTTTTTAAAAACCAGTTTTATAGGTTTAAGAGCAAGGATATTGGTTTGGATCCTTGGCTCCACTGAAACAGTTTTGCACAGCTCCTGCAGCACTAATCAGACTTAAAGCCATTTTAAGTGACTCTCTGAAGATTCCCCTGGCATTGGGGTAAGTGGGGGTAGGGGTAATACTTGGGCTGCAGCTTCTACATCATCTCTCTCCTGAAGCCAATGTAGGGGGCATGGTTAAAAAAAAATGAAGCATAGTCAAAGTGCCTCCTTGCCATGTTGATCCTTGGTGGCCAGAATGGCTCCTTACAACTGCAAGCAGTCAGTGGACAGAGCAATCCTGGTTTTATACACCTTTTGCTGAGTCTGGGAAAACACAGAACAGCCCCAAGACAAGGACACCTTAAAAGAGATTTAGAAACCAATTTTGCACCCTCCTCCTCTGCTACTGCCATCCACTTACCTCAACAGGTGGCAAACTTTATGGGCTATGCAGTGACTGGAACAGCCCCTATGGAAGTGGAGAGGAGAGCACACTCCGTGGGAATGCAAAGATGGTCCCTACTACTCTGCCCATTGACCAGCTGGAATAGGTGGGGAGCTGACTGGTCCCTTGATGGGGCCAAATTGGTAGCGCCCTGGTGGATTTTTTTCTCTTCCTCACAGCAGTTGGGAGGCACAGTTAGGCTAAATAGGAATAAGATTTAGTAATCAGTGGTAGCACTTGGTAGGGATGTTGGTTTGTCACAGCTTGAGCCAGTTTTCACTGTGATTAAAAGGCAGGGATTGTTCTCAGAAGTAAAACCTGGGATTTTGCTGGTCGGCTTTATGCCTATGGGATAAAGGGAGATCTTGTGGCATGCATGGGCCAAGTTCCTCCCTCCCCAGACAGTTCAGTACCTTCTGTCTCCCTTGCAGGGGACGTGGCTATGAGTGAAAGGATGCAAATGAGTAAGCTGAATTGAAGAGGTCGGCTAAGGCGAGTCTAGCCTGAGTTATGGGCTATACAGTAGGAGCCTTGTAACCTTGTACTGAAACCACTTAAAATGCCTGGTTTGCAAGAGTCTGGTTGACAGGATACATTGTGTCCCTCCTCTGGTTAAGTTCAATAAAGTTACAGCCTGACACTTACAATATGTCCCTGTGTTTGTCCTCATTCGCTGACATGGCCTGAATGCTACTCTGGCACAGTTGAGGACATGGCTTATTAACTGAAGAAGTTGGATGTGCTGGCTGCTGCCACTGATTTTATTGTTCTCGCATTACACTGACAACAAGCTCACACATCGTTTACAGATGACCTGCTTAAGATTTCTTTTTATGGGGTCTGTGACATTTAATGTTCCCTTATATTGCAAAATGAAGGGCTCGAAGGTGTTTTCCAAAGAAACAAAAATTTTTATTTAATTTTACTTTGAAATAGAATGGAATGTCATGAGTAGAGAACTCAGAGGGATTACTCTGTGTCTCACGTGTTGACTGGGTGTTTTCTCATTCTCTAATCAAAGAGCAGGGTGCAGAATCCTTAATAAATACTATGTTCCCAGGTGTTTAATATGCACTGAAGTTAGATAATTGTTAACAAAAAATAACACACACACACAACCACAACCCCCCCAACAAATAATAGTCTGACTAAAAATTCCTTCTAGGCAGTATACATCTCCAGTGAAACAACCTTGCTCGCCTTACTCACAAAGAATCCCAGCCCATGCACACACCACACACAAACAAAACAAATCCACTTGCCTCCCAAATTGCTTCATGCATCTTGTTTCAGATCTCAGTGCTAACCTAGGATGTTTTAGTCAAAAATGCTCAAATACCGATTTCTAGCTCTGCCATTGTACATCCAACTTCATTAGTTACCTCAATCTACCCAGAAAGCATTAAAAGGAACACTTTAAAAAAATCGGCAGAACAATGACGACTTTTGTCCAGAATCAGTACATAAGATTAATAGTTTATATGCCACATACTGATGTGCCAAAAATATTTTTCCATATTTTTCCTCTATGTGCTCATTAAAGCAAGGCACAAATTTTTCTAAGGGAAAGAGACATAGAACATTATACTTACAAGTCTATTCTGTACCATATGATGAATATAATACCACTGCCAGCAACATTTAGTGCATATGCTTCACTGAAAAGAGAAGATTCCTATTTTGCAGAATTTAACTGATGCAGTCTACTCCTAGTGTCTTTCGGTTATTCAGCTCAAATTAACATTTGACTTGGCACCATAAATTCAGAACTGAACATATTGTGATTGGCAAACATCATAGCTATTTCTAACAAGGGGAACAAAGATGACCCTGGGGAATTACAGACCAGGCAGCCTAACTTTGATACCTGGAAAAATACTTGAACAAATTATTAATCAATACATTTGTAACTACCTAGAGGATAATAGGATTATAAGGAATAGTCATCATGGATTAGTCAAGAATAAATCATGACAAACCAACCTAATTTCCTTCTTTTGATGGGGTTACTGGCCTGGTGGATGTGGGTGAAGCAGCAGACATGATATATCTTGATTTTAGTAAGGCTTTAAAAATAGTTCCACAAAATAGTCTCATAAGCAAACTAGGGAAACTAGATTAAACTAAACTACTATAAAATGGTTGCACAGTTGGTTGAAAGACCATGCTCAAAGAGCAGTTACCAATGGTTCACTGTCAAACTCGAAGGGAGTATCTGCTGAGTCTGGTACTAGTCTGGTACAGTCCTCAGTCTGGTACTAGTCAATATTTCTGTTAATGACTTGTATAATACTGTGGAGAGTGTGCTTATAAAATTTGCAGATGACATCAGGCTGGGCATGGTTGCAAGCACTTTGCAGGACAGGATTAGAACTCAAGATGACCTTGACAAATTAGAGAACTCATCTGAAATTAATACAAGATGAAATTCAGTAATACCAGGTACAAAGTATTACACTTAGAAAGGAAAAAAAAAATCGAATGCACTACTACAGAATGGAGAATAACTGGATAGGAAGTAGTGCTGCTGAAAAGGATCTGCAGGTTATGGTGGATCACAGTTTGAATAAGAGTCAATAGTGTGATGTAGTTGTGAAAAAAGGCTGATAACATTTTGGGGTGTACGAATAGGAATGTCATAGGTAAGACACAGGAGGTAATTGCCCTGCTGTGTACTCAGCACTGGTGAGGTCTCAGCTGGAGTACTGTGTTCTATTGTGGGCACCACACTTTAGAAAAGATATGGCTAGATTGAGCCAGTCCAGAGGAAAGCAATAAAAAAAGATAAAAGGTTTAGAAAACCTGACCTATGAGGAAAGATTAAAATAAATTGGGCATGTTTAGTTTTGAAAAAAGAAGAGAACCTGATAGTCTTCAAATATGTTAAGGACTGTTATAAAGAAGACAGTGATCAATTATTCTCCATGTCCACTGAAAGTAGGGCAAGAAGTAATGTGTTTAAAGATTTAGGTTAGATATTAGGAAAAACTTTCTAACCATAAGTTCTGGAATAGGCTTCCAAGGGAGATTGTAGAATTCTCATCCTTGGATATTTTTAAGAACAAATTGGACAAACACTTGTCAGGGAACAGGGTTAGACAAACACTTGTCCAGGAGGCTGGATCTGATGACTTCTCAAAGTCCCTTCCAGCCCTACATTTCTATGATTCTATGGCAGGAGATCTTTTCTTGAGCTTGAGGTAAGATACTAGCTACAACCTTAACAAATACTTACTCCTATTACACAGGAAGTATGTATGCCACTTTTGTAAAAGTTGATGGGAGCGCCAGTGAGGAAGAACAAAGGAATTATCATTTTTTGCCAAGTGTCTTATTGAACCTCACAGTACCTTCTAAAAGCAACCTGTCCTGGCAGCAGTGAACAATCAGTGTTTTGCATGCGTGTGAGAGACGATAGCCATAGCGTTCCCAGGCTGTCACTGGCCATCTCCCATTTTGACGTTCAGATCAAAATAGCATCCTACAATTTCCAGGGCCTGCCAGGCAGACTAGCAAAAAACAAATCGAAGAGGATAACCTCTGCCTGCTGCTGTTCTTTTATAGCCAAGCCCTTGTTGGCCTGCCAATACCAGAACTTGGGAGAAGTACTGGGAATTAATTCCCTAACCAAGGAGCGCTGCCATTGGCCAGCAGTCACAGTGCCTTCCAAGTCGGGGGCACCAAACCCCCCAAAATGGGTTGGCTGTGAAGGCTCAGTCCTTCTTTACTGATATTAAGTGTCCATTGTCAATTTACAGCACTGTCTGGGAAATCTCAAGTCTGATATTTCAAATGCACTGTAGGAAGTATACAAGAAATATTTTAGAAGTAAGAGAGAAAATACATTTGTCTAGGAAAAAGCCTTAAACTGCACTACAGAAGCTAGGATAGCTATCAGTGTATTTTTGTTTTAATGTAAAGCATTATTTGTTATACCCACAACAAAACATGGACCTGCAGAAGTTTTCAAGCAATCTTCTAACAGCTTCATACGAGTCTTCTGGAGCTCAGGACTGTCCCACTCTTCTGTTTCTACTCCCCAGTATAAGTCTATGACCTGGAAATCAATGTATAACACACTGTTAGTTTTATCCATTAGTTTAAGCTTCTTCTACATAACAAGATCTTAATTAACAGATTTGCTTTTTATCTTTAAGAGTTAAATGTGGGCCAATAGGTAGAGCAGTGGACAGAACTGGGTGCTATTCCCAGTCCTGACATGGACCTGCTCTGTGATATAGGAAAGTCAACTTACCTCTCTGTTTCCCCTCCCCCTATCTTCTCTATTTAAACTCTTTGGGGCAGGGACTGCCTCTTACTATATGTTTGCGCAGCACCTAGTACATTGGTGCCCTGATCTCAGATGGGGATTCTAGTTGCTATTGTAATGCAAATAATAAATGAAGAATAATAATTTTAAGACTCTTGACAAAATCCTGGGCCCTATGAAGTCAGAGTCTTGCCATTGACTTCAACACAGCTCAGATTTCACTCAGTGACTTTTTGACCCACCAGAGATCAAACTATCCTGTGTTAAAATGAACAAAAAAGACAGGACTGGATTAGATATTGTAATATCACTCTTCCTTTGTTCCTTAATGTTTTGTTGCTCTGGAAGCAAAAAATGTATGCATTTTGTAATAGCAGATGGCTTGCTGTTCAGACCTTCATCTGTTGCTATAGATTCAGTTTTATAATGCTAATAAGATGCAAGGAAATGTCTGGAAGAAGCTGGTTGAGGTTGCTACATTTATTTAAAGAGATTTAGTGATGAAGCGTGGTTTCACTACATATTTTAACTAACGGATGGAAGTTACATTATTGCAGGACATTTAATTTAAAGGAATAGAGTCATTTATCTGTCCAGATGTCTCAGGTTTTTTAAAAAATAAATTGATGATATATCTTGCTGTGATTTGCTTATTTATGCTGCTATCCGCTCCCAATACAACCATATGATGCAATTATAAAGAAGTCATTACTGCACAATTAAAAAACAGTATTGGGACATGTCTTCATTATTTAATTTATGTATTTATTTGTATTGTAATAGCACCTAGACACCTCAATCAGAATGGAACCATATTGTGCTTGATGCAGTCTGAACACAGTAGTAAGAAAGAGTCCCTGCACTGAAGACCTTCCCATCTCAAAATGTATATGGTTGCTGCATTAGTCAAGTGAACCAACTAGGAAACAGGTAAACCTTCTTAGGGTATGGTTACACTTACAAGATTATAGCGCTATTGGTTATAGCGGT
>ML677326.1:33175506-33291156 GCA_007922305.1 Dermatemys mawii | reverse complement strand
ACCGCTATAACCAATAGCGCTATAATCTTGTAAGTGTAACCATACCCCTAGTTAGTCTTTAAGGTGCCACTGGACTCTGTCACTTCTGCAATTCCAGACTAACATGGCTACCTCTCTGCTTCTTAGGAAGGTTCTGGTAACAATGACTGATGGGTTATAAGACCCAATCCTGGAAACAGTTATCCACATGCTTACCTCCATGTGTACTCATCATAGTAAAGTTAAGCACATGTGTAACTGTTTGCAGAATTGTGGCCACAGGCACTACACGCTGGAGGTAAGAGACCCCATGTGGTGCAACAGCCCGAAGCATGAAGTGCATTACAAAATGGAACAAAAGAGCATAATGTCAGAATGTTTTTATACATTTATACTTTACATAAACTCTGTCCCAAACACCTGTCAGAACAAGAAACTTCTTTGCAGCTCTTGTCATCTCCATCTTCCTGCATCTTTCTGCTTCACTGATCTTTACAAGTGAAAATATTTCTTTTCTCCTTATTTCTTTCTCCTTCCCATTATTTGGCTCTATGGATTTATTATTGAACTCTGTGTTGTTTTCATCAGATGCCTGAGTATTAGAATTGCATAAGACAGAAATTAACTAATTCAGTCATATATTCTCTGTTCTAAGGATATTTGATTTTGAAGCTGGATGAACTTATGTCACTCAAGCATTTTCTCAGGCATCAAAGGAAATTTTTACTCTAACTGACCAGTTAGAAGTCAGAAAACTTGAGCTAGCACAGAAGAGAGAACACTGTATCAAGGGCTGACTTTCTAGCATGCTGTGTGCATCTCCACTACTTGTTATGAAAGGTGAGAAGGTATCTTTCGTATAACAAAATCTCCCAGAAAAATTTCAGTAGGATAGAGAAAAACCTAGTATCTTATGTTTAAATGATTATATTGGTATTTTCTTTTTACTTTATGAATCAAACTTTGTGTCTTGTTCACATGGTAAATGCATTCCGATTTATTAAAATGTGATTATCTCCAGAAATGGGACTAAGTAAAAATGTCAGATTTCTCAAAAAAGCTTCTCCTTGGGTGTTTTCTAAGTCATAAAATCTTTCTTTATTGACAAAAAAGAAAGATGACTGATAAGGAATTCTACATTTTCACAATTTTTTTCTTGTTGGTGAACACCTGGTGCCACTAGCTTTCTATTCTTTTTCAGGTTTTTATTCTGTGCTCATCACTGTAGAACTGCAGCACCTTCCATTAATCCACTGGGCAATGGAACTAACATCTGTCACATTTGTTCTTTCACCCTCTCTCTAGGTGGAAAAGTGTGTGTAGTTGTCAGTGTTTTGTTTTGTAGTGTGTGTGTTATTGTTCACAGTGCTGTTGTAGCCATGTTGGTTTCAAAACTAGATGGCATCATGGAATGGGCTACCCAAATACCCTGAGAGAATCTGCTTCAGTATGGAAAAAAATCTGATCCAACCGCACATATCTAGTTGTTACCTAACACTCCACACTGGGACCCATACAGGGTATCATTAAACCATTATACTCCATATTTGATGGGGACCACATCCTGAAAGAAATCTTTCCCAACCCTGCCCCTCTTCTGCCTTCAAACAACCTCTAACCTTGCCAAGCTCATCATCAGAAGCAAGCTCCCCATAGGCCAGGAACACACTAACTCACAGCAGCACCAGACTCCACCGTAGACATGCAAAATGTGTAGACATATCTGTAGTGATATGGTGATCAATACGCCCCCGAACACAGCTATCACAGCATGTAACGTTCCTCATCCAATGCTAGGGTGACCAGATGTCCTGATTTTACAGGGAAAGTCCTGATTTTTGGGTCTTCTTCTTATATAGGCTCCTATTACCCCCTACCCCCTGTCCTGATTTTTCACACTTGCTGTCTGGTCACCCTATCCAATGCACTAAATGCTCTAACAACAACTGTGTAGGTGAAATGAGACAATCGCTAGACTCTTGAATGAACTCACACGAGAAAGTGATAAAAGACAAAAACACCATATTCCCAGTGAGTGAACACTTCTCACAAAGTGATAACACTATATCTGGCCTCTCATTTCTCATCCTCAAAGGAAACCTGCATCACACCATCAAAAGATGAGCCTGGGAGCTTAAATTCATAACTTTGCTAGACGCTAAAAATCATGGACTTAATAAAGCCACTGGATTTATGGCTCATTACAACAATCTGTAACCCATTATTTCCCCTACCTCTACCTCATTTCTTTGTTCTATGACTCCAGTTAAGTGGGCACTTCACCTGGAAAGATCTCTTACAGTATGTGTTAACTTTTTATGCTAAACAATCTGTTCCACCTTGTTTTTAGCTGTGACACTCTGTGGGCAAGTCTACCCTTAAAACACTACATGGGTGTGGCTGCACCAATGCAGCTGCACCATTGTAGTACTTCCATGAAGACGCTCCAAGCCAATGGGAGAGTGCTCTCCTGTTAGTGTAGTCAGTCCTCCTCCCTGAGAGGTGTCAGTTAGGTTGGCGGGAGAAGCTCTCCTGCTGACATAATGCTGTATACACAGGGGGGGTTAGATAGGTATAAGTACATCGCTCAAAGGTGTGAAAAATCCACACCTCTGAGTGACGTAGTTATACTGATAGAGGTCTGTAGTTTAGACCAGACCTGAAGAACGCTCTGTAAGCTCAACAGCTTGTCTCTTTCACCAACAGAAGTTGGTTCAATAAAATATATAATATACTCACACGTTACATGTTTATGTTAGAAAAGGCACGGTCAAAGAAATGCACCTTGCACTTATACTAGAAGGGGCTGAGGTTTGTGATGGTCTTTAGCCACTTTGGAGTTTATTACAGTCTTGGGCCGGCCCCTGTGTAAGTTCCGTCTCCTGCATAGATGAGCTTTATTTTTATTTTAGGTTCAGGTACTTTCTCAAAAGCAGGGCTCATTGGGTTGCCAGAAATGAACGCTTGGAGCACTGATTGTAAAAGGGTAGTTCGGGCCCACCTGCCGCAATCCCTTCCAAGGAAACCTCAGAGCCCAATGATGGTAGAGTGCTAAAGCAGACATGAATGGGGTGAGGCATGTATTAATGCAGGGGAAGCACTCTTAAAGAACTACAGTTACCAGTGATTAATCTTTCCTTTCTGCTCAAAAGTGAAGTTTAAGATCTTCCGATAGTAACATGTGGAAAATACATTATTACTGTTGTGCTAGACTAGAGGATGTTGTTGGAGGCCAGCAAACATGTTTTTAGGCAATCACATTATCTTGCTGAAGCTGGTGGATGCACTAGCCACCTTTCATTCATGCTAAATGAAGGAGCAATTAAATGCCCATTTGTTCAGGGACAGATGAAACAATAGAAACCATTGCTGAAGGCACAGACCAGCATGGGAAGGCTGAACAAGAACTAACTCAGGGAGAATAAGAAGGATTTCCCTGGGACTAATTGAAAATCAGAGGCTGAAGAGTTGATTGGTGGAGGTGTGTGCGTTTCTTGGTCAGAAGCAGAAAGCAGCCAGAGAAGCAGATGATAGCATAGCCTAGACTAGAGAGTGAACAGAAACAGAACTCCTTGAGACACAGGACTGATGGGAAAGTGAGCACAGATTTCTGAACAAAGTAACTGCTTTCTGTTTCTGTGTTCTGTGAAAGAGAGTGTGTATATAGTTTTTGTAAATAAGGATTTTTTTACATCGAAGGATTTACAGGATTGCATCGAATTTACAATTAACAGGATTTACAATTTACAGGATTGCATCGAAGAACTGACTATCATCAATTTCTCCTACTAATGGCAACATTATTAAATCATAGAGTTGTAAGGAACCTTGAGAGGTCATCTAGTCCAGTTCCCTGCACTCATAGCAGGACTAGGTATTCTTTAGACCATTCCTGACAGGTGTTTTTCTAACCTGCTCTTAAAAATCTCAGTGATGAAGATTCCACAATCTCTCTAGGCAACTGATTGCAACACAAATGATTAATCTTTTGCAGATACAGTTCACTTAGCAATAGTAAACATGCTTTGACAAGCAAATCTTAGAGACATAGGTGCCGACTTCTTGGGTGCTTCAGGGCTGGAGTGCCCCCAGAAAAAAATTAGGGGGTGCTTAGCACACACTGGTAGCCAAGCTCCTTTCCTCTTCCCAGCACCTCCCACTTGCTGTAGCCCCACTGATCAGGTGGCGCTTGGAGGGAGGGGGAGGAACAGGGATGGGACATGCTTGGTGGAAGAGGTGGGGCAGGGGACAGGGAGAGGCCTTGAGAGAAGGTGTGGGCAGAGCAGGGGTCAGGGCTTGGAGTGGGGGGTTGAGAGGAAGTCAGCGCCTATGCTTAGGGATATCGAAAACTCATAAAGACACAGAAAAGAAATAATTCGCAGATAAATCCTGATGCTTTATTGCTTATAAACATGCTTCCATCCCAATTTTGCCTGAGTTCTCCTGTATACAATGGAACAAATTTTCGATAGTGGTTTGTAATGTGCCTAGTAATTGCATATCCAAACAGACGTGCTTGCACAACTTTATGTGCACAAAAATAAGAGGCCACTTTTGAAAATTTGGCTGTAATGCCGGGGTGGGCAAACTACGGCCCAGATCCGGCCTGTCAGGGCTTTGGATCTGGCCCATGGGATTGCCATCCCTGAGGCACTGCTGGCCCTGCGCCGCTCCCAGAAGCAGCCAGCACCATGTCCCTGCAGGCACTGCCCTCTGCAGCTCCCCTCGCTGGGAACGGGGAACTGCGGCCAATGAGAGCTTTGGGGAAGGTACCCACAGGTGAGGGCAGCATGCGGAGCCCTCTGCCCCCTCCTCCTCCAGGCGCCACAGGGACGTGGTGCTGGCCACTTCTGGGTGCAGCATGGGGCCAGGGCAGGCACCCTGGCCTTGGTGCATGGTGCTGCCACTCCGGAGCCATTCCAGGTAAGCAATGCCGGGCCAGAGTATCCTGGAACCCTCCCACATCCCAATTCCCTGCCCTGAGCCTCCTTCCTGTACCACTCCCCTGAGACCCCCTCTCACTCTGCACCCCCTTGTGCACGCCAACCCCCTTCCCTGAGCCCTCTTGTACACTCTGCACCCCTCTATGCCCAAACTTCTTGCCCTGAGCCCCTTCCTGCACACCACATCCCCTCCAGCATCCCATCTGCCTGCCCAAGCCCTACATTCATAGCCCCGCATGCAATTTCCCCACCTAGATGTGACCCTCGGGCCAAAAAGTTTGCCCACCCCTGCTACAATGTCTCAAAGATATCTTTCAGGACTGGTGTTACACCATGACGCTCTGTGTAAAGGCTGACTGCCCAGGCTAGACTGACTTTGGGGCTAGTCTACTTGCACATCTGATTTCTTATTTTTTAAGTTTTTCATTCATGAGTCAGTGTTTTCTGTTTGCTTTCTTCAGCTTCTGTCATAACAACTCCTATCATCCTTATAGGTCATTCTTTTTACTAATTGAAAGACGTTAGCATTTTATTTTGCATATCTTTCTGTAGGGTGCATTATCCTGTTGAACCCTTTAAGCAGAAAGCGCTGTAAATTGTTAACAATATGTAAGCAGTGTCAGGAATGAGATATATTCTGACATCTGGTGGCGAACTATGGGAATTACAGTGAGCCTTGCAAAATAAGTCTGGGGCTGATCAATTTGCATAGACACACCCACTGCGCCTAGCCTGAGCCCACAGCAGCCCACATGACCACTTCGGCTGATGAGGGAGCCCCAGTTTCTATGTTATTGGGGCAGGAATGATAAAGTGATGTTACTGTGATTATGTGAATGAAGGACTATGGACATGTACTTGGCCCTTGTTATGATGGAGGGACTCGCCATCATCTAGGTAGCACTCACTGGGCAAGGGCCATGCGTTTTCAGAACACTGTGAGATTGAGAGAGGTGATGGACAAGCACCTATACCTTTTGGTGAGGGCTCTGTCTGAGGGCCTCCCAGGCCTATTGCACCCTGCCTCTCTCCACTGTGGAATGTCAGAATTGAATTTTGCTTCCATTAGGAGCCTGGTTTCAGGCTGCTGAGCTAACAATTGCTTTGGGCTCACTGGTGCACCTGCACTAAGGCTCCCCTACTGTGAGCTGAAATCACTTAAGAGCTGAAATCACCTAAGAGCTAAAGAAATCACTGAGCGCTGTCTTAAGTAGGGGGGACCTGGAAAAAAGTGCAGAGTGGCTGGTGCAGCAGAGCAGTCTGTGTGTCGGCTAGCAGGACGGCTAGCGGAGTGACTGGTGCAGCAGAGCTGTCTGTCGACTAGCGGAGGCGTGGGTGCTGCGGGCAGAGTGACCGGCGCAGCAGAGCTGTCTGTCTGTCACCTGGCAGAGGCGTGGGTGCTGCGGGCAGAGTGACTGGTGCAGCAGAGCTGTCGGTGTGTCGGCTAGCAGAGCAGCTAGCGGATCGACAGGCAGAGCGGTTCATGGGACAGCCAGCAGAGCGGAGCAGAGCCGATTGCGGTGAGAGCTGCAGCAGAACCTCACGGAGAGGCGGCGCGGTCGGCCTCGGACCACGTAAGGTGCCCCATGCCCTACCCTCCATCTCCACCCAGGCTGGAGGTAAGACTCTGCCAATTGACTTTTGAACTCTGCACGGACCAAGGACAGAGACTCTTGGGCTGTTGGACTTTTGGGACTATTGAGTGACTTTTTGGGGTTGTGGAACTCAAGAGCCAAAGGGAAGGCCACGGCCTATTTGCTGGGAGGGGGGCTTCTGGTTCATGGTTTGGTTTATTAACCTTGTTTGTGGTGTTTCCCCAATATAATGCCACATTGTTTCTCCCTGTTATTAAAAGGCTTTGGTACACTCAGACTCTGTGCTTGCGAGAGGGGAAGTATTGTCTCTTACAGACGCCCAGAGGGGTGGTATATGGTTGTCCCAGGTCACTGGGTGGGGGCTCGAGCCGGTTTTTGTATTGTGCTATTGGAATGGAACCCCTGGATACTGAACCCGGCCCTTGTTGCTGCCAACTCTGATGGGCAGAAGGGTTACAATATATATGAACTTTTTTGCTTGAAGCTGGATGCCTTCATTTTCTTGCGCACACTGGATTTTCTTTTTTGCATTTATCATGTATCTTTTTCCAGCCCCCCGCAACTATACACCAGAAGATGCCTCCATTTAACAGTTGCTAATTATCCTTAGAAAATATTTCCATTACAAACTAGTTTCTCAGTTTAAAAGAAACCTAGAGAAACATATCTGTCAAGCTGTTTAAAGATTCAAAATATCATGTTCTAGCGTACTTTTTATCTCTATTTTAACAACAGTCCAAATCAAAATACCTCTTTTTCAGAAACATTTTTGTGATTCAAAGGAAAACAAATGGAACAAATAGAGTCAACCCTATACCAATTCAGAGATGGAATTAATGTATTCAGTCACATTTCCCCACATATGGTAATTATGTCCCACAGGAGTGGTCAATACAGGAAGCCTGGCAGATCTGATGTTTTGCAACAATTGAGACCCTGTTATCGGTGGAGCCAGATGACTCAGAGAAAACTGGAGCACTGAATACATTAGAATGAATTTAAGTTAGGTCACGATTTATCAAGTAGATGATGACTTGAGGATACTCTATAGCGGGGTCTCAAACTCGTGGTCGGCGAACCTCTCCAATGTGGCCTGTGGGGCTCCAGTAGTTTTGGGACCAGGTCTCTCCCTTGGCCCCACCTGCTGCCCCCAGGCGCTCCCCTCCCCCGGGCGATTTAAAATAGCCCGGGGCCCTGGCAGTGCAGCAGAGCTGAGAGGCGTCTGCCTGCTTGCTCCACGTGTCTGCCGGCCTCTCCCTGCAGTCCCCTGGTGGGGCGGGTGGGGCAGGGCTGTGCTTCCACATGCTGCCCATGCCTTGAGTGCCCCTGTAGCCACTGGGAAGGTGTGGGGGCAGTGCCTGGGAACAGCAGCGCACAGAGGCCCCCAGCCCTCCCCACCTTGGAGCCCCAGGTAAGTGCCACATCCCCATACCGCCTCCCAGAGCCTGCACCTCCACACCCTTCCCACACACCCCTTCTGCCACCAAACTCCCTCCCAGAGCCTGCACCCTCACCCCCTGGCCAGCCCAAAGCCTGCACCTAGCACCCAAACCCTATACCAGAGCCTGCACTGCAATCCCCTACCCCAGACCTCCTCCCCCATACAAACTCCCTCCAGAGCCTTAGGCAGATGGGGGGCAGAGTATTTTTTTCCGGGGGTGGGACAGTTTTGCGGGAGCAGGTTCTGGGCAGCATGAGTGACAATACTGGCCCACTGGGAGGATTTGAGAACTGGCATTGGCCCTAAGGTAAATTGAGTTTGAGACCCCTGCGCTACAATATGTGGCTTTCATGGTAGCCAGACGCTGATCAGATCTGATAAATAGAGGACCACATATAGAGAATAAAAAGTAAAGTACTCCCCTTTCATCCACCCAAATACTTTATCTATTACAGGAAGAAGTTATGTCCCTTCTTATGTCTGAAAAGTGCCTAGCACTTCATGGGCAGCACTGCAAACTAATAATTATTATTAATGATTTTGTGTATTAAAAGATAATGTTTCCCATAATAACCATAAAATAGTAGGCTGTCAGACTGCCAAGAAAAAGATATTTTTATGAGAGAAAAATCCATCTCAGAGCTGCTGCAAACTGCTTTCTTACTTGCTCTTTGTAATTTTATATAACCTTTCCCACTTCAGCCAAAAAAATCTGCTTAGTATACAAGTGATTTTATGTCAAAACTAGGGCTGTCGATTAATCACAGTTAACTTACGCTAAAAAAATTAATCACGATTAATTGCAGTTTTAATTGCACTGTTAATAGAATAGCAATTGAAATTTATTAAATATTTTGAATGTTTTTCTACATTTTCATATATATTGTATTGTGTTGTAACTGAAATCAGTGTATTTTTTTTATTACAAATATTTGTACTGTAAAAATGATAAATTCACCCCATAAAAGTACTATAGTGCAATCTGTCATGAAATTGCAATTTACAAATGTAGATTTTTTTGTTATATAACTGCATTCAAAGACAAAAAATCATAAAACTTCAGAGTCTACAAGTTCACTCAGTTCTACTTCTTGTTCAGCCAAATGTTAAGACAAACAAATTTGTTTACATTTACAGAAGCTGACGTGGCCTGCACCCTCAGCAAGTTTGCAGATGACACTAAACTGAGAGGAGTGGTAGATACACTGGAGGGTAGGGATAGGATACTGAGGCACCTAAACAAATTAGAGGATTGGGCCAAAAGAAATCTGATGAGGTTCAACAAAGACAAGTGCAAAGTCCTGCACTTAGGACGGAACAATCCCATCCAATGCCACAGACTAGGGACCGAATGGTTAGGCAGCAGTTATGCAGAAAAAGACTTAGGGGTTACAGTGGACGAGAAGCTGGATATGAGTCAACAGTGTGCCCTTGTTGCCAAGAAGGCTAACGGCATTTTGGGTTGTATAAGTAGAGGCATTGCCAGCAAATCAAGGGACATGATCGTTCCCTTCTATTCGGCATTGGTGAGGCCTCATCTGTAGTACTGTGTCCAGTTTTTGGCCGTACACTACAAGAAGGATGTGGAAAGAGTCCAGCAAAGGGTAACAAAAATGATTAGGGGGCTAGAGCATATGATTTATGAGGAGAGGCTGAGGGAACTGGGATTGTTTAGTCTGCGGAAGAGAAGAATGAGGGGGGATTTGATAAGAGAAGGAAGACTTTATAGCACCTTAGAGACTAACCAGTTTATTTCAGCATAAGCTTTCGTGGGCTACAGCCCACTTCATCGGATGCATAGAATGGAACTGAAGTAAGATGCATTTATACACACAGAAAGCAAAAAAAGGTTGTACATTAGTATACCAAGTCTAAGAGGCTGTTTAATTTGGATGAGCCATTATCAGCAGGAGAAAAGTACCTTTTGAAATGGATATCTGTGTCTGACAAGAGAGATACAACTATTGAAGGTAAATTAACTAGGGAAATGCAATCAATTAGTGTAATGAGCGAACCATTCGCAAGTTCTATTTAGTCCTTGGTTTATTGTATCCAATTTGAAAATTAATTCCAGTTCCGCAGTTTCTCATTGGAGTCTGTTTTGGAAGTTTTTCTGTTTCAGAACTGACACCATCAAGTCTTTAATGGAATGGCCAGGAAGATTGAAGTGTTCTTCTACTGTTTTTTGAATGTAATGATTCCTGATGTCAGATTTGTGTCCATTTATTCTTTTGTGTAGAGACTGCCAGTTTGGCCAATGTACATAGCAGAGGGGCATTGTTGGCACATGATGGCATATATCACATTGGTCGATGTGCAGGTGAATGTGCCTTTGATGGTATGGCTGATGTAATTAGGTCCTATGATGGTGTTAGTTGAATGGATATGAGGACAGAATTGGCATCGGGCTTTGTTACAAGGATAGGTACCTGGGTTAGTGTGTTCGTTGTGTGGTGTGCGGTTGCTGGTGAGTATTTGTTTCAGGTTGGGGGGCTGTCTGTAAGCGAGGACTGGTCTGTCTCCCAAGATCTGTGAGAGTGAGGGATCATCTTTCAGGATAGGTTGTAGGTCTTTGATTATGTGTTGGAGAGGTTTAAGTTGTGGGCTGAAGGTGACGGCTAATGGTGTTCTGTTTTTGTCTTTGTTGGGCCTATCCTGTAGTAGGTGGCTTCTGGGTAGTCTTCTGGGTCTGTCAATCTGTTTTTTCACTTCCCCAGGTGGGTATTGTAGTTTTAAGAATGGTTGGTAGAGATCTTGTAGGTGTTTGTCTCTGACTGAGGGACTGGAGCAAATGCGGTTGTATCTTAGTTGCTTTCAGCTACCTGAAAGAGCATGCTAAAGGGGATGGATCTAGACTGTTCTCAGTGGTACCACATGACAGAACAAGGAGTTCTTGTTTTGTCTGAAGTTGCAGTGGGGGAGGCTTAGGTTGGATATGAGGAAAAACTTTTCACTAGGAGGGTGGTGAAGCACTGGAATGGGTTACCTTGGGAGGTGGCGGAATCTCCTTCCTGAGAGGTTTTTAAGGTCAAGCTTGACAAAGTCTTGGCTGGGATGACTTAGTAGGGGATTGGTCCTGCTTTGATTGGAGGTTGGACTAGATGACCTCCTGAGGTTCCTTCCACCTCTGATATTCTATGATTCTATGAGATAATGCTGCCCTCTTCTTATTTACGTCACCAGAAAGTAAGAACGGGCATTTGCAGGGTACCTTTGAAGCTGGCATTGCAAGGTATTTATGTGCCAGATATGCTAAGCATTCGTATGCCCCTTCATGCTTCAGCCACCATTCCATAGGACATGCTTCCATGCTGATGATGCTCGTTAAGACATAATTAAATTTGTGACTGAACTCTTTGGGGCAGAATTGTGTGTCTTCTGCTCTGTTTTACCCGCATTCTGCCATATATTTCATGTTATAGGAGTCTCGGGTTATGACCCAACATATGTTGTTCATTTTAAGAACACTTTCACTGCAGATTTGACAAAATGCAAAGAAGGTATCAAGGTCAGATTTCTAAAGATAGCTACAGCACTCAACCCAAGATTTAAGAATCTGAAGTGCCTTTCAAACTGAGAGGGAAGAGGTGTGGAGCATGCTTTCAGAAGTCTTAAAAGAGCATCTCTCCAATGCAGAAACTACAGAACCCAAACCACTAAAAAAGAAAATGAACTTTCTGCTGATGGCATCTGACTCAGATAGTGAAAATGAACTTGTGTTGGTTTGCACTGGTTTGGATTGTTATCAAGCAGAACCCATCATCAGCATGGATGCATATCCCCTGGTATGGTGGTAGAAGTATGAAGGGACATGTGAATCTTTAGCGCATCTGGCACATAAAAACCTTGCAATGCCGGCTACAGTAGTGTCTTGAGAACGCCTGTTCCCACTTTCAGGTGACATTGTAAACAAGAAGCAGGCAGCATTATCTCCTGCAACTGTAAACAAACTTAACTGGCTGAACAAGAAGTAAGAATGATTGAATAATTGGCGAACAAGAAGTAAGAATGAGTAGGTCGCCGGCTCTAAAGTTTTACATTGTTTTATTTTTGAATGCAGTTATTTTTTATACATAATTCTACATTTGTAAGTTCAACTTTCATAATAAAGAGATTGCATTACAGTACTTGTATTAGGTAAATTGAAAAGTACCATTTCTTTTGTTTTTTTTACAGTGTAAATACTTGTAATCAAAAATAAATATAACGTGAGCCCTGTACACTTGGTATTCTGTGTTGTAACTGAAGTCAATATATTTGAAAATGTAGAAAACATCAAAAATATTTAAATAAACGGTATTCTATTATTGTTAAACAGTGCGATTAATTGTATCATTAATTTTTTTAATTGTGTGATTAATCACAATAATTTTTCTTAAATTACTTGACAGCCCTAGTCAAAACTAGATTTGACTAGTCATTGCCTTTTATGGATCCCCAATTGTTTCAGGACATGTAAGTAAAATAGTTAATGCCTGCCACAGTGCTGCCCATCACACCTCCACCCACATGAAGAATTTCCTGATGTTTTGAGACCTATGTCACTCAGTCTTCAGATAATAGTTGAATCTATTTAATAAAATAGTTTTATTTTTGTGAATACCCACAAGGGAAACCTCTCTCAGTTGATGATAATATATGAATATCTTAAAGCAGGAATTGGGGTCTTTCTCCCTTTTATACTACATCCCATCTCAGAATGTGTTTTCTTCCCAGTTATGGATTAAATGCATGATGTTATGCCTAAAGGAGACATCACACTGTTTTTCCTTCTTTCCTTTCTTTGAGATGTCTCCTTAAAGATGACTGAAGAATAAGGAAAATAAAGGAATCTGATAAAATATAGCAGAATTTTCCATGAATAGTATAGGAGAGTAAGAGAAGCTGGTTTTTATTAATTTATACTCCTCTTTGCATTCTCCCCATGCAGCATTGCTACAGACATTGTCCAAACAGCTGATCAGCTGGCATCCTCACATCAAGATTTTTCATAAACACAATCTAAAAATCACATTGGATGCTATATCTACTGCCATACAGGATTTCCAACTCCATTTTGATTCAACGGAATCTAAGATTGATTCTCTTAATTCAAATAATATTGACTTTCCAAAGAAAAAGCCCCAACAACAATCAGAACCTGCTGATGAATGTATATTAAGAGTGATGCAGGACTTCAGACAATGCTTCTTTATTTCATAAAGTGCAGTTACGGGGAAGCAATGCAAAGGCGTGTAATATTAGTGTGTTTGGAGGAATACCTGAAGATTTGGAATTAGAATTTTCTGATAAATTATATTTTTACAATATTGCATAGTGAATTTATTCCTCCTCTCCAAGAGCCTGACCCAAAGCCTAGTGAAGTCAGTAGGATTCTTTTTTTTTAAATACAATACAAGTTTATTCAAGAACATCTTAGGTATTTACATGGCCCCCATTACTGAAGTATCTGAGTGCCTCACAGTCTTTAATGTATTTATCCTTCCCCATGAGATAAGGAAGTACTATCCCCTCATTTTACAGATGTTGAACAGAGGCAGCTTGAACCCATGACTCCCAAGTCATTGGCTACTGTCATAAGCACTGCATCATCTTTCTTCCACAAGACAAAGCAGACTGGCTGATGAGAACACAGTCCTGCCCATGCAAGTGAGAAGACAACAAGGAAAGAGGGAGCTTTCAAAGGAAACTAAGGAAGTTAGATACTCACTCCTACTGAATTTCATCTGGAATTGAGCACCAATTCCTCAAAATTCCACTCACTATCCCAGATAAAACTTTGGAAGTTTCTGTGCAATGAAAACAGCTGAGGTGCTGGAGGGAAAACAAACAATCCCAAGACACAGGTTCAGCATGGCACTCTGGGAACTAGGTTCAGCTCTCTCATCACCACCAAAGAAGCTATCTATTTAAGTCCTTGTATATGACCCTTGGCAATTTACTTATGTTTATTTCACTCCTAATAGATGGAGAAGATGTAAAGCTGGACATTTTTAGAAGACACTATCATAGGATGTATTCTGCACAAATTTATGCAGGGTAATGGGATTTCTACTTCTGTCTTCTCACCCCTTGCCAAAATTAGCTCTTGTTCTCTGCCATCCTTACCTGTTTCTTGTGGAAGATGGAGAAACGTTTTATTTTCAAATTGTTACCAGACAGAGCTAAAAATTTACTTGACAAGAACAGCTTGTTAAAGGTGATTGGCTTCCATTGATTTCAAAGGGACTTTTTTCTCATGCTTAAAGTTTAACTGGATTGAGGGTTGCATACTCATCATCTTGCACAATTCAAGACCAAAGTCAACAGAAAAGGAAATTTCTTCATTGCTTCTGGAAATTCAAGTCTGGGATTTTACCAAACTATTCAACTGATTACATCAAACAGTGAAGAGATGCTATTTAAATCCCGACTGGCATTTAGGCTTGCACTTGCCCTGTTCATATTCCTCCTCCTCCAAGTTGTAAGTAGAAATAGGTCTAACCTACTCTCACAACTTTGGCAATAATATCCAGGATTAGGCAGCTGTCACAGAAGCACTGCCTCCCATTGAAATTTGTTTAGGCATTTAGCCAAAATAATCACCAAGATCATGGTCATTTTCAAAGCAGGAGACATTTAGCTTTTGGCAATTTTCTGCTAAGGCAACTTTGTACCAAGTGACTGACCTGCATGCAAGAATTTGGTCCTATCAATTCTAACAACACATAGTAGATGGAGTTACTTGGTGTCATTCGTGAGCAGCTGCTTTTAATAACTCAAGTCTGTTCTCTCAACCTCTGTACATAGGAGCCAAAACCCAATATATTTAAAAGTTAATAATACTTATCTGAATAAACTACTTTCTTACCATCTGAGGTTTGTCAAATATATGGAGACATTTATGGCTACAGTGTCATTCACCTGACACCATTTTACAAGTCATATATTTGATGTCATCAGATTGGTGACAGAATATCCTCAAAAGACCTCCTATTCAGAAAAGCAATGGCAATAATGGGCCAAGTCAGGGCCAAACCTTCCTTCAGATAGGACCATCACTGTGAACTATGCAGCTCAGTATCAAAGGCCTAACACAAAGCGTAATTACATCACAATCATCTTGCAGACACAAAACGTTGAGGTCCTAGTGCTACAAGAAACACAGCTGGAGAGCGAAGGCCACCATTCAAAGATCAGCAGAAACATTCTCATATTTGCAAGCCATCGCCCTAAATATGGACTTGTGACATATGTAAAAACATAACCTTAAGAATTACACCTAGATCATGCCTACTAAAAACCTCCATTCAATTGCTATTGAGATCAGTGATCTGACAGTTGTAAACGTGTATAAGTCACCATCAATGGAGTGGCTATGTCCAGCATAACCAAGCCATCCTATATCATGAGGCTATGCAAGAATGACTATATTGGAGAACAGCTGACATCCTGGGCTTTCACCAAAGACCAACACCTCCTCTACAATACCAAAGACTGTGGCATGGTCAGGTTGGATTGAAGGAAGAAGTGCTACACTCCAGTACTTTGTTTTGTCTTGCACAACATCAGTGGCCACCCAATATCATCCTCAAGGTCAGTTCTTGATGACTTTCCCAATAGCCAGTACTGCCCAGTTATGACTTGCACAGGCCTACAAGTTCCACTCATTCAATCCCTCCTGAAACTCTGCTGGAATCTACAGTTTGCTGACTGATCCTGCTATGTGGTTATTGTAGAGGGCTTGATGTATCTGGCTCATTACTACCAGTTTATAGCCCTACAAATATCATCTGATAAACCAAGCATTGCAAAGGACTTCAAAAAAAGCATTCACTCTTTGCTGGAAAGAGAGAGCAAGGCCCTCTTCTGGCAACATCACGCTGACTAAAAGTCCCAAAACTGCAATGGCTTTGCTTGAGTCTTTGAACTCAGCAAGAAAGAAAAGGTGCTATAAAACTGTGATGGCACTTGACTTCACTATGTCAAGCCAGAAAGCCTAGAAGTTCCTTAGTGTTTTAGAAACTGCAGCTCCAGCAGTCTACAAACCACCTCAGGTAAGGGCAGATGCCATCTCCACAGTTAATTGCCAACTCCCGTGTACCAATGGATAAAAACATAAGACAGCAAGTCCACAAACAACTTTACTGTGCATTAAACAAGTGCCAGTTGTTTTCCCCTCTTTCTGTACCCTAGAAAGTAGATAAAGTCAAATAGTCCAGCCATCAATTTAGATTTTACAGCTAAAACTGAATGGAGCTACTCATAAAACAGTTCTGTTTGGCTTCCACTGTCAAAGTGAGTCATAAAAAATGTTTATTAACAAAGTGCAGCATCATTCTGATGCAAAATGCTTAGCAAAGAGATCATTCTCTTGCCAAACAATCCTCTCAAACTCTAGAGGCACACTGGTGGCTTTTTCCTTTTATTATCTTATCAAAAACCACATAGGCCAATAACTCCAGGAGCTCCAATGTATAGTCCACTAACTCAGACAGAGACTGGTTCACGATGGCAGCTGCTCAGGCCGTATCAAGAGTAATAATGGCTCTGAAGAGTCTGTAGCTCCCAGAGGAAGCTCTCCAAAGCTTGTGGGTGTGTCCAGGAGAACCTTGCAAGTGTCTCCAGAAAAGACTGCAGATGGAAGGAATAACCATCCGAAAAAGCTGTGGAGGAATGGGGAGAGTCAACCTAGTAAGGCGTTGTATGGATGCTGCCACCAGGTATGCTGGCAAATAGGATGAAGACAAAAATAAATCAGCTAACTGGAAAAACCAGGCTCGGTATTTCATGTGGTATATGCAGCGATCTAAGACATTCTACAGCTTTTTGTAAAAAGTCAGGGTATTCCAAATTATGCTGATAAATCAGAATAAATAATCCATGTAAGGCTAGAAGACTGATTGCTCCACCTACAGTATATCACACGTGACTGTCAGGAAGTCTATCCGGAGGGTGGGTTCATTCAGGTGAGACAGGATTGAGTCATGCAAAATTACAAGAATCTTTTTGTAAAAGCTGCTGGGTAGCTTGTGTTTAAGAAGGCCAACCCACATCCTTTCAAAGGCGTGTTTATGCTCCTTTAGCTGTGATACATTCCATTCCTCCTAGTTAGCTTGCTTCACTATGAAACCAACCACCTCATTCTCTTTGTTCGACATGATAATAGAGGAAAAATACATTCTGCTGGTAAAATGATAAACTCTTTTGTCTTCTGCATGACTTGTCTGATGTTTCAACAACTGCCTTCATCACAAAGTACCAAATGTTGTCATAATCCAGGTATTTTGGAAACGTGAGGTTGGAGAGAAGAGTTCTCTTCTCAAGGGATTAAGTTCACTTGTCCTGAAGAGGTTCATGTAGACTAAGAAGTGGACCAGTTAATCAGACAGGCCACAGCTGAGGGGGACCAGGTAGTTTTAAGTAATCCCCTGACTGAATAATGAGGAAGCCCAGTTGAGGAGGAACGAGCTGGGCTAGATTTATAAAGACAGGAAGTTAGCAGAGGAATGCTGCAGGGAAATAGGCTGCAGTCACTCCCTGGAGAAGGGAGATATGTTTAGGGTCTACTCAGCCAAAGTATCCTGCAGTTACCTCCTGGAAGGAGGGAGTTTGGGGCCTGGCAAACCTGGGGGAGCGGACAGCCAGAAGGTTACAAAATGCTCAGGGAAAAAGTAGCAAGATGAAGGAACAGACCGTGGCTGCTGATTAGATGGTCCTGGAGCTGGAACCCAGAGCAGAGAGCAGGTCCAGCTTCCCCTACCAGCCACCGGAGAAGTGGCACTAGCTGAAAAGTGTATGGAAGAGTGCCTGAGCCCAGTCATAAGAAGAGACTGATACCCCAGAAGTGGAGGAAATGTGACTTGCCAGAGGGCTAAGCCAAGAACATGGAGCATCTTGCCTTGCTGAGGACCATGAAGAGAAAGCAGGGTGTCCAGTGAGAGGTGGAAAGGATGTGTCAGACCTGGAATCAACTAATCCCCAGAGTGACCAGGAGGAGTCTCACCAGTGGTGAGCCAACCTTATAACAGTTCTCCACAACTAATTTTAAAAGCTCATGAGGGAAACAAACTCCCGTTCCATCTTGACCAAAGGGTATTTCCCTTACAACTCAGAGTTTGTGATTATTCCTTGACCTGAAAAGACTCATGGCCCATCAGCTCCACCAAGCAATTGACACAACTGTTATAACAATGCCTCCTCTATATTTTGTACTTACCTTCTGCACTGCAGTTCTCTGGGAAAGAGGACTCTTGGTCAAGCAACTGACCTACAAATAGCTCCTCCCACTCTAGCAGTGCCCCAAACTGGCTGTATAGTCTGATGTGCAAAGGACAGTGGCGTCTTTGGCTGCCTGCAGCAGCTCCAGGATCTTGAAGAAGAAGCTGGCATTGCCCCAGCTCTGCAACACCAACTCAAGGCTGGTGGCCAGCATAGCAGCCATGCTCTGTCCTGGCAGCTGCCAGGTGGGCCCAATGGGAGTCCTCCTATTGCAGGAGTCCTCAGGAAGCTACTTAAACACATGCCTAGCTAACTGTAAGAAGATGAATTACTTTTATATTCATTACTGATATCGTTCCACAAGAGGGGTGGGAGGACCAAGTTATTTTAAAATACAAGGTGAAAAAAGTTCATGAGTGAAATCCTAGTCCTACTGAAGTCAGTGGGAATTTTGCCAGTGACTTTAATGGAGACAGAATTTTACCCCATATTTTTCCAAACCTGGCCATGACTCTGCAATAGGGTGACCAGACAGCAAGTGTAAAAAATCGGGACAGGAGGAGGCGGGGGAGGGGGGGAGAGAAATAGGTGCATATGTAAGAAAAAGCCCCCAAAATCAGAATTGTCCCTATAAAATCGGGACATCTGGCCACCCTACTCTGCAAACACATGGGATAATTTAAAAAAATGTTCAGAGTTTGTTCCACTGTTCATCAAGGCTTCAATAATCTGCCTATCAAATTCATTTCCATATTACTGCTGACAAAATCCTAGTTGGAGCAGTAATTATTATATGTAGTATGAAGATGTTGTGACTTAAATGATGATCAAAAGAAAAGCAGTAATGATGTGATTAAAATTGAGCCAAATGTTGAAGCTATATGTGACTTTATATTTTCTGAATATGAATAGTTTAATTTCTAGAAAGGCAGTACCATACCTTGAATGTGACATTATTTCCTCTTAGGTGTTATGTATTTTTAAAACAGACAGTTTCATTATGCATAACTTTCAAGAGGAAATGTTATTAATTTGTTACTGTATTTTCTTGTTTACCAGTAAACACTCTTACATAGAATAGCATGGATTTTTCCTATCTGTCTGTTTATTAATACCAGCAGTATTCACTCGTGATGCTTTAAGCACTTCAATTTCACAAAATTATCACATTACATGTACTTTTTTTGCTTTTGTGTAGGTTTCTATTTGTGCCAGATTTATCAATAATTACACTATTTTTACATGTAAATCAATAATATTTTCAAAAATAGGAAGGTTAATTATATATCATAATTGAATATTTAATGTGATAAAATCTACCTGTAATTCCAGCCCATAGTTTTCCCTGCAGAATTCTCTCAGCTTGGGACAAACATGTTCTCTTAGTGTACTTCTTTCTGCTACTGTATCTGTGATAGAAAAAAGAATGTTGTTAACAATATTTATATTAACTCTTGAAAATATGAGTGAAAAATCTAATAGTGGGATTTCAATACCCAAACTTTATGTCCCTGGATGTTATGTTTAATGTGAATGTGTTATATTATTTAATACATCCAGCTTAATACACATTTTACTAATAAGCTTCTGTAAAACATGACTGAACTGACCCTGTAAAGTCAGCAGTCATATGTCAACTTGACTTTTATTTAATTTTTAGGGAGCTGAATTTTACTGATTAGTAAAACCTCCAGAACAAAGAAACAAACCAAAGACTAGGTAGGTATAGCAAAATAGCCATAGATAAATTAAGGTTTCATTGCAGTAAGAGTCAATTCTATCATATCTTCACCTCCTCTAATTTTGTAGTCTCTTAAAAGAGGAGCATGGAAATTAATATACAAAATGCACCAATAGTCACACCCACATGTGTCCTATAAGTCTGGGTGTGCAGATCTCCAAAGGCCTGTTTTCATAATGAAAAAAAATAGAAGAATACTAAGGCTACATCTGTTCCTGGGACTGGGGATTTGATTCTCATCTCACATAGACATACTTGTGGTAGTTCTCATCTGAGCCAGTGCGCTAAAAATAGTATTGTAGCCACAGCAGCACAGGCAGCAGCTGCACCCAGGGGGTTCAGGCAGGTTTGTACTGAGGACAGCTAGTACAGTGCCACCACTGCCCATGCTACCATGGCTACACTACTATTTGTAGCATCCTAGCTCAGATGAGAGCCAGCAAGAGTATGCCTACATGAACTGGGAATAATACCCCTACTATAGATGTAGCCTTAGTATCAAAGATGCTAGCGAGTGCTCTCTGTCAGCCACCCACTGGGACTGCTGTGAGGGGAATCCCCAAGCCTCTGTTGGTCTGCATTCCCAGTGTGTTTCAAGCTTTTAGAGTTGCAGCAGGCTGTAGCACTGGTTCTCCCTGTGGCTTCTCTGGCACATTTCCTGAGCACTGACTCTGTCTGTTCCTCTTCTAGGAAATGTGGGTTCTCAGCCCACCTGCCGTAGCCCTCCAAGACCAGCGCTGACCCCTGAGATACCCTGATTATTCAAACTCCGCCCCAGAGGTGCAAAACTTCTTGCTTCTCTCTCTCGGGGCACACAGCAGTTCTGAAGCAGTCAACAAACACTTTGCACAGTCTTAAACACCTTTATCTTTTATACTTCATCAGGTACAGCATAGGAGCACACTGATCATACAAAACTTTTTTTTGCCTCACTTTTTTCACCACTTCAGGACATTCTTTAAACTGGGGTCCGAGTTCCTGGGATTTTGCACAATCTTGGGAGCCAACTGGGCTCAGGAAAGTAGGTTGGGCATCCTTACTCCATTTACACCGTTTCTGGCCACTGGGTGTTTTTTGTTCTTGTACTGTTTCACTGCTCCTACCTTCCTCTCAGAGGAAACCGCTAAACAGTTTTTCTAAGGATGCAACTTCTTTTTTGCACAATTGTTGTGAGATCTAAGTACTGTCATTAATCTTAACCTTTCTATTAGTCTGGGGTAAATACGCTTTCTGCACCAAAAAATTAAAAATTCTGCACACATTTTAAAATTCTACAAATTTTATTTGTCAAAATAACACTAAATAATCACACCAGTTTCAATTATTTTGGTAATTTATTTCAAAATACTTGTCAGCAAGTATGTTTGTAACAATACAGATGCACACACATTCCCCCACGAGTAGAGTGTTAAAGAAACCCCTATGACAACCCAGTTCCTGTTTCTCTGACCAGTTCCCATTTCCCTAGAGCCCAGCCTGGAGGTCAGACACCCACAATTCCTCCCCCACAGCTGTGGTGGACTCCGTTGCCCAAACACATGTCCCTTCTCCTCCCCCAGAGCCCAGGGATCCAGAGGGAGAAACAATCTGATGTTCGATCCCAGGCTTGAACAGAGATTCCTGTGTACTGCCCTCTCCTTCCCTCAGGGCATGCTGGGAACTGCAGCTGCCAGGAACCCTCTAGCTCAGTGGTCCTCAAACGGGGGTGCATGAGACCCCAGTGTCGCTGCTGATCCCGCCTGGGAGACTGCCGAACTCCCGGGCGGGCTATTTTAGTACCGCCGAAATGCCGCCATGGAAAGCGGAAGCTTTTGCTTTCCGTGGCGGCATTTCGGTGGACATGCCCCCAAGGGGCCGCGTGATTTTTTCCTCAGAGAGAAAGGGCCGCCGAGGAAAAAGTTTGAAGACCCCTGCTCTAGCTCTTTCCCCTGAGCATGTCTTTCATGTGTGAGCTGGGCTCTGCCAGGTCCAGTGGCCCTAGTGGCAGCTAGCAGCACTGCAGTCCATTTTTGTGGGGAAAATAAATTCTGTACACACATTAATTTCTGCAAAATTGTGCATTGCGCAGTGGCACAGAATTCCCCCAGGAGTAACGCTTTCAGACTCTGTCAGCAATAGTGTATCCGCATACATATAGGCACTCAGGAAAGAGCAGCTTTTCATAATACTACTTCACAATATCAATTAGAATTTCTAAGTTGTGCAGACAGAACCCCAAGTCATCACACTAAGACACCAAAGTTCTTATTAAAATACTGTCTATCCAAAGCAGCTTTGGACACATTTATTTATAATTAATTGTTGAAGAAATGTACTGACACATTAGAGCTAAATTACATGGTTCATCAAGAGCTATCTCAAGTAATCTGTTTCATAGCCTGAGAAAGTGGGACAAGCCTACACCTACACTGCAAACATGTTAAACATGTTTCATAGCTTCTCAGTCTAATCCTGAAAAGGTGTAGGTTTGCGGATCAGATTTTATTATGGAACGCCACTTACTCAGAGTCAGTAAGGGTTGGGGAAGGGCACAAAATGATTTTATCAGTGCAAAGTTATTATTGAAAATAAAATTATGCTTGTGAATGACTGAGTCTGTGTGCCATAAAATGAAAAGTAACAAAGCATTCATGTAAGAGAGATACAGCAGAACTGTGGCAGTTAGAGCAATATTTGTATAACTGCTTTGACATTAAGGAGCCATTTTAAAATTGACTTAACAATCCTCTTATGTTGTAAGCTACAGATGTCCACACAAATCAAATAATATGCCATGTTTACCAGTGCCATAAGAGATATATGAATGCTGATGCTGAGGTTCATTTTTGCAATCTGGAGTTTGAGAGAGAGTGTTTGGGTACATAATTTAACTAGTTAGATTAAGTAGTTAATATTCACACACATCTTGTGAAGTGCTATGTGAGTATAAGGTATTATCACAATTTCTTACTGAAACAATTTATTCATTTGTTTTATTTATTATATTGATCTAATTTAAACTAAAATATAATTTTATTTAATTATCTTTTGCCAATAAATTGATTTTTCTGCTCCCATATATTGTGAAAGAAAAAATATTTTTGAGGAAAGATGTCTTATTGGATTTCTCCAGTTTCCCTCCTCTCCATTTACTCCTTCACTATCTCTTCACCATCAAAAGATCCAAGCTGCTCTGATGCTCCCATTCCCCACAATTTTCTTTCAAGCCTATGAAATCTGTATCAAACTGAAAAATAAGTGTGCTATAAAGGTTTTTAAATATAACTACATTTGAAAGTCAGGCTCTCTTTAGTACCATAGGTTCTTTCTGCATAAATATCTGGAAGAGAGAAAAATTATCACTAAAATATTTAAATACCTTTTCTATACATAATGAATTTATGGTCGGATATCTTAAATTATGTTTAACATATTAAAGAGAGGAAGGAAGATTCAGTGATTAGGATGGTAGGGGACTTGTGAGACACAGGCTTAATTCCCTGTGCTACCACAGACTTCCTGGGTGACTCCAACCGAGTCATTTAATCTCTCCGTACCTTAGTTCCCCATGTGTAAAATGAGGATTACAGTACCCCATTCCTACCTCACAGAGATGTTGGGAGGAAAAATACATTAAAGAGGATGAGGTGCTCAGATACTACAGTAACAGAAGATCAAATAGAAAGGTTTCAGAGTGGCCATGTTAGTTTGTATCAGCAAAAAAGAATGAGGAGTACTTGTGGCACCTTAGAGACTAACCAGTTTATTTGGGCATAAGCTTTCGTAGGTTAAAGCTTATGCCTAAATAAATTTTTTAGTCTCTAAGGTGCCACAAGTACTCCTCATAAAAAAGAAAGTCTACTAAGGAATGAAATACTGCGTACAATGACATGTGACTCATTGGCAGCTGCCAGGAGCAAAAATCCCCTATGACCAGAGACAGGACACTAGATGGGGAGGGCTCTGAGTTACTACAGAAAATTTTTTCCTAGGTATCTGCCTCGTGGGTCTTGCCCACATGCTCAAGGTCTAACTGACTGGCATATTTGGGGTCAGGAAGGAATTTTCTCCTGGGTTAGACTTGCAGAGACCCTGGGGGTTTTCACTGTCCTCTGCAGCATGGGGCACAAGTCACTTGCAAGTTTTAACTAATGTAAATGATGAATTCTCTCTAACTTGAAGTCTTTAAATCATGATTTGAGGACTTCAGTAACTCAGCCAGAGGCTAGGGGTCCATTACAGAAGTGAGTGAGTGAGTGAGGTTCTCTGGCCTGCAACATGCAAGAGGTCAGACTAGATGACCACAATGGTACCTTCTGACCCTTAGTCTGAGTATATCAGAAATGTGTTTAATCCATCAAAAATATTTGACAGTATCAGTTTCTACACTTACAGCCATTGAAGTATTGGACTTCAAATTTGTCACTGATCCAGGATGAAATATTCTATGTCCTTTGCCTTGAGCCAGGATAATTTTAGTGTAAAATATTCTACCAAAAATAGGAAGTCTCATATTCTTGAGAAATGCAGTGTTTCCTTAAAATAAAATATTTAAATGATGGCTGGCCATCAACTGTTATCTGAAATACATTCCTCTAGTAGCATTAAGTGTCTTAGTGACTATAGAGAATATATTTTGCTGGAAAAATCAGAAGTCCTACACATATCTCAATGGAGAATCCTTAACCAAACTTAAATGATCTTTTCCTATTTTCCAAAATGTAATACTTATTGTAAAAATAGCATTGTCTCTTACAAGCAACTGGCTACTGGGACATGAGCTTTAAAAAATACTGTTTTAATTGGCTAATGCTATCAGACAGCTGCAGCAGCACACGCGCCAGCAAACAGAGCTGTAAATAGGCGTTTGAGTGGGAGTTCTGTTGAAAGAGTTTGGGGGCGGGAGGAAGACTAGGAGAACCAGGCAGAAGAACAGACAGGCCAGTGAAGGGAGTGTGTGGTGTTCTGGCAGTGTTGTGGTGCTTGTGGGGAGTTTATTTCTCTGTGGGTGCTGGCGCTTTGGTTTGGTTTGTGTTTCCCGGACTAATAGGACTTAGGTGGGAAGGCTATGACAGATACAGAGGCAGCAGTGGTAGTGACCCAAGCAGTGAAAGACACATTGAAGATGACTGGATGTGGAACCTGCAATATGTACATGATCCTGGAGGGGGTGCCTGAAAAGAGTTTTGTCTGCATGAAGTGCCGCCTGATAGAGCTGATGGCAGAAAAGATCCTCAGCTGGAGATGTAGGTGCAAACTCTGGTTGAGTTTAGAAGGGGTTAGAGCAGATGATGGAGCAAAGGCATGAGGAGGCTGAAGGGAAAAGCTCAGACTTACAGATGGAAGCAGAACCAAAGAACTTTGAAGGGAGACTGCTGGGTGAGGAAAGTGGACAGGGAAGCATGTGACCAAGAGAACCAGGCATAGGAAAAAAGACAGACTAGAGAAGGAGAAATAGAGCTCAGGGATAGGTTTGTGGAGTTCAAAAATGAAGAAGGAGCACAGCAGGTGATCACTGAAGAGAGGAGGGCAAGGAAGAAGAGAAGAGCAGCTAGTCCTACAGGAAGAGGGGAAGAGTCAATGGAGATACCACCACCAAATATGAGCCCCAGGAGGATACAGGATGGGCTGCAGAGGATTGCAAAAGAAAATAGAAATTGAGAGGACTTGCAGCCAGAGGGGATAGACCGGAGAATCGCACCATCACCAGGAAATGGTAGGTCTACGTGATTGGGGACTCCTTACTGAGAAGAATAGACAGATCTGTAACCAGAGCTGATCCAGAGAACAGAAGGATGTGCTGTCTGCCAGGTGCTAAGATACGGGCTCTGGACCTGAGGCTGAAGAGGATCCTAATGGGAGCAGGAAAGAATCCACTGATTGTCCTTCGTGTGGGAACAAGTGATATGGCTTGAGAAGGGCAACAAAGGTGTGACAAGATTATGATGATCAACAGATTTGGCCCACAGTTTGCCTATTGACTACCTCTGCTATCCAGCGTCACACAAAGGCTAGAGCCATCAACAACATTAGGTTTAAGATTAGCAGCTGTGTTAGTCTGTATCCGTAAATAAGAAAACATTGACACTGATCATTTCTTCCAGGGCTGCTCCTTGTGCACAAGGAGTGAGCAACATGCTCTATCATAATGGATGCAGCAGACTTCTCCTTTCCTATCCTCAGTGTGCCAGCTCTGCCCCATGGGCAACAGCAGAGAGGTGGTAGGGCTTTGGCCCTGCCTCTTCTATAATCCCCGTTTTTTAGCTTACTCCCCTTTGTGCTCTTTTGAACACAGGAGATACAGGCATTGCTATCATAGAAGGGGGTGGGGACCCTTTTACTGGCACTGCTCATGCAAAGGCAGAGAAGAGCATCTCTCTTGATCGAACCCTAAATGCACAGCCATTCAGAAACTTCACTGAAGAACATGGTATAAATACAGTACTTAGTTTTCTTGGGGAAGATAACATCATGGACAGTGTGTGATCCCCCCACCCCCACCTTCAGGGAGGCTAGCCATGCAGCCCTGTCTCTTCCGCCCAAGGCATCACCCGTACTCCCATCTGTGGGAGCCCCAAACACCCTCCACCCAATTTGTGGGAACCCTGAGTGCCCTCCCCCACCATTCACTGGAGCCTTAAGTTGTCCCTGTCCCCCACAGACAGAGCAGCACAAACCAGTCCATGCCACCAGCTGGCCTCAGCACCGGCCACCGCACCTGGCCACCACCTGGCTTCACCACCAGCCTGCTGACTTCCGGCCAGCAGTGGAGCTGAGCTCCTGCCAGGTTGGGGGGAGAGGGCGGAGCCAGGGCAGAGCCAGGGCTTGGCTTAGGGGAAGCTTAGTCTCCCTTACCCTATTATAGCCCCTGCCCACGGGTAGTATGGATGTCTGGCACCGAGAAGATTTTTATCCTCTACATTTTATTTGGCCAGCTGAATAAGTTTTCTGTTCATTGCCATGAGACTCTCCTAGAAGTAGCAGATTACGTGGTGAAAACAATACTGAACATTACTTAGTAGCAGTAGTGAATAAGGGCACTACTTCCATACCTGATAACAATAAGATGCTCACATCACCTAAGACTTTTCAGTAGCTCCTGCTAAGCAGCATGGTTTTTTTTACCTCATTAAGCATAATATCACTTTGTATTACTCATGTTACTTAAAGCTTTTGAATATCAATAGGAAAATAATGTTCTCAAACCTTAAATATTATGGAAACCTTGTCTCTGCATACAATATCATAATAATAATAGT
Source organism: Dermatemys mawii (assembly GCA_007922305.1). Classification (NCBI taxonomy): domain Eukaryota; kingdom Metazoa; phylum Chordata; order Testudines; family Dermatemydidae; genus Dermatemys; species Dermatemys mawii. The sequence goes on along the minus strand of ML677326.1, from coordinate 33,264,019 downwards.
AATTTGCATTTCTATGGTGCTTTTCATCTGAGAATCTCGGAGCACTTTACAAACATCAGGTTAGGTTCATAGAAACTGGCACATAGAAATGAAAATTACATGTCCCTGAGCTACCCTAGACCCCAGAGTCCCTGGAGACATTCATTCTGAAAGAGGGCAGGGAGTGTTGCCGCCTTCTCCCTCCCTTGAGTTTCGTGAGCAGGGAGCCATTGGAATTAGCAACTGAGGCTTCATAAAGCCCATTTAGGGTAAATTGTTAAGGGGACCTGGTGAACCAGCTCACTCTCCAGCCTCCTTGCTCTAAAGATAGGGGTATGGAAGATTATAATTTAGAGACGCTCCCTCATAAGGGACAGTATTATGAAAACAGGAATCTAGAGATGTGCCTTGGAAGCTGGAGTTGAGAACACCACGTAACTGTGTACAGCACTTCACCACAGAAGTTCTCTAGTTTGTTTTATTAAAAGTTGTATTCCTCTCTCATTCACTGGTTTGTGTTTAATGAACCCCAAGACCATTACATGGTGTCAGAAGTGCTTAATGAGAAGAAAACTGCAGTCATTTTGAAGTTAACTCCTGTGTTTGCAACTGAAAGCAGAGGCAAGGGGAGCAGTGGAGCAGGAAACAGAGAAGAACAAAGGCTTTTGTATGTATTTTTATAAGGACAATAGTAGCTTGACTAGCTTAAGAAAGGGGAAATAGCCAAAAATGGATGTGTTGCAACCTCCATCCCGTCTGCAATTGTCAGGCAATGTTACAGAGAACTGGGAAAAATTCACACAGAGATCTGAATTGTATTTAGTAGCCATAGGGGCAGCAAAAACTGTGAAAGCACAAACCAAAGAACTCAGTTCAACAGAAGGGTTTATCCATGTGCTAAGTACAAAAGAACACAGCCAAAAGAGGTCAAGTGAAAAAGCAGAACTATACTTCCAACAAATACAGGTTGTCAGGAGGCAGGGTTGAACCTGAGCCCTGTGGAACTTAATGCATGAGCCTCTACCACATGAACTAAAAGCCATAGCACCCTTAGCCAAGCCTCTAGAGCAGACTCATTAATCGCTCTCTAAGTCAGTGGTTCTTAACCTTAACTGCAGCCTTCACCCCTTTGGTTCTCAAAATATGTTCTCGCACCTTGTCAAAACTCATTGAAAAACTGAAAATAAATTTTGTTTCTATATAACAGTAATTGTTTAAAAATGTCTAATGTTAATAAATACATACGTTTGATGAAACAAAGTCTGGCATGCATCACACCCCCAGAAAGGGCATCTCGCACCCAGGTGAAGAACCATTGCTATAAGTACCATTAGATGGGACTGAACACCACACACAGGTGGTGCATGGGTTAGAGAACCACTTGCTTTGAAAACCATTCCGAGGGGGAGGGAGAGACTGGGTACAGACAATCAGGTGGAAGGTGTGGATCAAACAGCGTGTTAGCTCTGGAAAATAATCATTTTGCAAAATGCTGCAGATCTCAAATTCAGAAAACTGAAGTGCATTCAGCTGAAGATAACATGGTTGAGGAGCTTTTCATAAACATACTAAAAAAATCAAGCAAGCCTGATGAGAGGGACTGGATACTGCCAATGAAAGTGAATGAAACAATTATTCCACTGAAACTGAACACAGGAGCTCAGGTTAATATTCTGTCTGAACAAGATTATGAGAGACTGAAAATAAAACCAAAACTGAACCCAACAAAAATAAAATACCTGATTATTCTGGAACAAATATACCAGTAAACGAGAGGTGCATTACTAGCATCAACCACAAAAACCATTTGTATAGGCTTGCATTTGTTGTAGTGCCAAAGGACGAGACACCAACTTTAGGCCTTGCTGTGTGTGAAAAACTCAATCTGATAAAAGTGGTGCTTTTACTACAAGATCATACTGAACCTGACTATGAGGCACTCATTTAGGAGTATCATGACCTGTTTCAAGGAAGGAGTTGCTTGCAGGGTGGACATACAATCCAGATAAACAAGCAGGTCCCCCCGAGTTATTCATCCATACAGAAAGATTCTATTTGTACTCTGTGATAATCTCAAGACTGAGCTTGCAAGGATGGAAGCAATGCAAGTAAACAAAAAATTGAAGAGCCAACGGAATGGGTGAGCTCCCTAGTCACTGTGGAGAGAAGTAACAGCCAGCAGCTACACATATGGTTAGATCCAAGAGACCTTAACAAAGCTATAAAATGAGAACATTTCAAGCTATCAATGAAGGAAGAAATTATGACTCAATTTGCAAATGCTCAATATTTCAGTATGTTCAAGCATCCTCAGGATTTTGGCAGCTAAAATTAACTGAAGAAAGCACAACACTATGCACATTTAATATCCCATTTGGATGATACAGATTATTTCTGTGATGGGTTGGACCCCTTGGGAATCCACCGGATATGCTGAGATACCAGTAAATCTACCAGCATGGGCCCCCTTTAACCTGTCTTACTGAGCCAGGTTCTTAAAACCTCCTCTAACACATACAGGCAGGGCCACACCCAACGGCAGATCAGCTCTGGGAAGACTCACCTTCAGGGACTTGCCACAGCACCCAGATGTTCACACCCACCCCCCTGGAGTACAAACCCAAAATTATATGAAGTTAATTTCTTCCCTTAATAAGGAGGAGGATATGCACAACTTCTCACACCTCTCCCGCCATTTGAAATCACATAAACTGGGTTATATTGTAAACGAGAAATAAAGTTTAACCATAATAGGAGTATTTTAAGTAGTTAAGGAGGTAGCAACCAGAACAAGGCAGATTACTAAGAAAATAAAACAGAGTATGCAGACTAAGTTTAATACACTAAAGAAACTGGTTACATGTAAGTTCTCATCCTAAATGTGGCTCTAATAATCTTCTTCACAGGCCAGATGCCCTTCCAGCCTGAATCCAGTTCTTTCCCCCAGTTCAGTCTTAATTTTTTCTAAAAGTCATGTTGGATGAGGTTGCAGGGGAGAACTGACATCCTGGATTACCTCACTCCCCACCCTTAAATAGAATTTGCATAAGGGGGGAGTCCTTTGTTTCCTAGTTTGACCCCTCCCCTTCCCTTACAATGGAAAGTTACAAGAAGTCCCAGGTAATGTTTTAATATCAGATGACAAGGCCACCTGACTCTGTAGGATCACAGCATCCATGAGTCAGGGGCAGTATGGAGCCCCCACAGAAAGGCCAAACTTTTCACAGTCCGTTGTCCTTGCTGATGGGCCATTGGCCCTGTCTGGCTTGCACCTGAAGCCCTGTACCTGTACTCCCACTTAATGACAATTCCCTGTTTACAATTACATTTTGAGACATATCAGTCCAGCCACTTTTTAATCAATTTAATGTTTGTCATGTGAATTATGTATCATTCTAGTTTTTTAATCAAAATGTCATCCAGTAACAAGTCAGATGCCTTACAGATGTCTAAGTCTATTACATCAACACTATTACCTTTATCAACCAAACTTGTAATCTCATCAAAAAAGATACCAGGTTAGTTTGACAGGGGCTATTTTCCATAAACCCATGTGTGGTGGTGCAGGTGGCACACTCCAGCAGGGGGTGGGGCAGAAACAGCTAGAGAGGCCGTGGAAACCTGCAGCTAATTAAGGCGAGGCTTGTTAGGAGCCAGACAGGAGGCAGCTGCTGGAGCAGCCAAAGTATAAGGAGCTGCCAGCAGAGCAGAGAGGAGTCTCTCCCTGACAAGCAAGGGAGGAGGACTGGCTTCCAGGGACAGCACCTGAGATAGAGCAGCACTGGACAGGCTCAGGGGAATAGAGAGTAAGCTCTGGCCTGTTATCTGCTAGACTGCAGGCCCCTGCCAGAAAGGGCCAAGAAGGTGCAAGGGCCAGGGGGAAGTGGCCCAGGGACAAGAGGCAAACAAGGAGAGAGAGAAAAGGAGGGCAGAGAGACTACCGCTAGAGATTCCCTGGGTCAGGACCCAGAGTAAAGGGCGAGCCTAGGTTCTCCCCTTGCACTGCACCTGGCTGTGTAGGAGCATAGCCAATACAGACTGCAACTTGCCCCTGAAGTGAGGTGCTGGACTTTGAGTTGTGGTTGGCTCCTGCAGCGGGTGCAAGCCAAAGGACTGCCATGATCCCTGGAGGGGAGTGAAAAAGTAGTAATGGGCACTGCCAGAGGGCAGTTTCCTGAAGAGAACACTGCTGAGCGGGGGAGTAACGCAGGTCCAAAACAGTGGAGTAGAGCAGACAATGGGCAAGACCCCACCTGCAGAGGGCGCTCTGGAGCTGGACTGAACTAATTCCCGGAGCACCAAGCAGGAGGCGCCAGAGTGGTGAGTCAGCAACCCGTTACACCATATTTTACACACATTACCTTGAACAGGAGTTAAGACAGAGGTGGGCAAACTACAGCCTGCTGGCCACATCCAGCCTATGGGACTGTTCTGCCTGGCCTCTGGAATCCTAGCTGGGGAGGCTAGCCCCCATCCCCTTTCCTGATGTCTCCCTCCCCCACCCCCATCCTCAGCGTGCCGCGCCACCAACGCTCTGGCCTGCTGCTCCTATCGGGCGGCAGGGCTGTGAGCTCTTGCTGCTCTGAGCAGCATGGTAAGGAGGCAGGGAGCGGTGGAGTTGGATAAGGGGCAGGGAGTCCTGGGGCCAGTCAGAGGTGTGGGGGTGTGGATTGGGGTTGGGGCAATCAGGGAGAAGGGGAGGCTGGATTGGGTGGAGGGTCAGGGGATGGGGAACACGGGGGCTTAGATAACCATGGGAGTCCTGGGGGCCTGTCTGTGGGCAGGAGTGTGGACAGGGCTCAGGGCAGTCAGGGGACAGGGAGCAGGGGGGTTGGATAGAGGGTGGAGTCCCGGGGGGTGGTGAAGGGCGGGGGTCCCAGGAAGGGGGAGGTCGGGGACCAGGGCGCGGGGGGAGGGGTTGGATGGGTCGGGGATTCTGAGGGGTGAGAAGTGGGAGGGAGCAGATGCGGAGCGGGGAGGGAGGCTGTTCAGGAAGGCACAGCCTTTCCTATCTGGCCCTCCATACAGTTTTGCAATGCCAATGTGGCCCTCGGGCCAAAATATTTGCCCAACTCTGAGTTAAGGCATGCTAGAGTGAAATTATAGGAGAAATCTGTCAGGCAGAATGTAATAAAACCATTGCACCTGACTAGAGAAGCAGGCTCAACATAAAAACTCCTGTAAGAAACTTCAATGGGACACCTAATGGTAATGAAGAATGTTCCAAGGCCACTCTCTGTTTGGTTCACTTACTTCTGAATTAGTGAGGTCCTATGGCAATGATATTGTTTCTGAATGAATATCCTCACCATAGAGGTGGAACACACTTATGTCCCTAGCTTTAGACAGATGCATCATAAAAATAACTTGCACGTCTGTGAAATTTAAAAATTTAGGGTAAAATGTTCCCCTCCAATCTGCAAGTGCTGCAGGATCTCCAACTGTTACAGCCACATGGGCATCCAACAGTCAGTGCCTGGGTCCTGGTCACTGGTCTGGGGGGGCTCTACATTTTAATTTAATTTTAAATGAAGCTTCTTAAACATTTTTAAAACCTTATTTACTTTACATACAACAATAGTTTAGTTCTATATTATAGACTTCTAGAAGGGGCCTTCTAAAAATGTTAGAATGTATTACTGGCACGTGGAACCTTAAATTACAGTGAATAAATGAAGATTCGGCACACCACTTCTGAAAGGTTGCCGACACCTGGTCTAGGGCTAAGGCTTCCCTGCTCAGGCCCTTCTGTTCTAAGTGTTCCCTCTCCCAGGTGAAAGCCTCTCTGCTCAGGCTTGTTCTTAGCTCTCTGCCTCTGTTCTCTGACCAGTTCAGAACAATGCATTTTGAAGGGGCCACGATGAAAACAGTCTATATAGAAACGTTTCTTTTCTTTATGTGATTATATTTTACTAGGGCACCTATGTGTACAGAAAACAGAGTTAAGATGCTGTTTTGTTTAATAGTATGCTTGTCAGATGTAATCCCTGAAATTTCAAGTGTTAACTCTTATTTTAACCTCATGGCTGTCATTAAAGGGTAAAGAGATTCATATGCCTACAATAATATACAGCTCTGAAAAGTTTCTCCCAAAAGTGTTTTGGGAGATGTTCACAAGACTATTCAATTACAGGATATGGCTGTAAACGTACAAGTTACTTCACAACATTAAACAAAAATCACACTGATAACCTAACATAGCATGAAAAAGTCCGGTCTTAGTTGTAAGCCCAACAATTCTGTTTGTATCGATCAACTTTGTCTTGTCTCCAAAACCAAACAACATTATTTAAAACTATGAACAAACTTTAAAATGTGGACATTCTGTTTTTTTAAAATGTGAATTTAAATTCCCTACTACAAATTGTGCAACTAAAGATTTAACTGTAGCTGGCGTTATTTCTGTTTAGACATCACATACACACCCACACATAGGAAAATAAGATGGTATCATATATGGTGAGGTGAGGTGTTAAAATACAGAAATGTGCATTTTAGAAGACATACCAGTATAAAACTAGTGTGACAGACTGGAGAACCAGTCCCCATGTGCCAACACTAAACAGAATTTCAACATAAATAATTACTTGAGCCATGTATACTCAAGCTTTGTGTTCCCAATTTAAAACAGACTTTGTTTTCTGAAAGTTCATAATTCTTATTCAAAGGGTAATATTTTTATATGGTACAAGTTTAAGGCCTGATCCAAAGCCTGTTGAAGCCAGAGGAACGACTCCAGATGACTTTAGTGGAGTTTAAACTAGGCTCAAAATTTGTACCATATAAGCCCAATACCCACTGAAATCAACAGTTTTTTTCTATTTACCTCTATGGGGTTTGGATCATGTCCTTCCAGTCCAATTCTGCCCTCAGATACATGAAAACAATTCCTGTTAAAGCTAATGAATATGGCATATGAATATCCTAAGGTAGAATATTACCTCCTGTATTGTGTTTATAAACTAACACCAGAAGTCAGAAGGGACCATTATGATCATCTAGTCTGACCTCCTGCACATTGCAGGCCACAGAACCTCACCCACCCACACCTGTAATAGACCCTTAACATCTGGCTGAGTTACTGAAATCCGCAAATCATGGTTTAAAGACTCAAAGTTCCAGAATATCTACCATTTATCCCAGTTTAAACTAGCAAGTGACCCATGCCCCATGCTGCTTAAGAAGGCCAAAAAACCCCCCAGGATCTCTGCCAATCTGACCTGCGCTTTGTGTGAAAGTCTCTACATTGCAATTGTATTGCCTGAGTAACTGCCCTTACATCCCCTATGCCTGGGTTTGGGGGCAAGGAATGTGAGCAAGCAGTGTGGGTGTTTTGCAGGATGGAAGGTCATGAGCAGAATCTCTGCAGTGGCATGAATTTCACCGTCTGTAAACTACAGAAAGAGATTAATTCAATTAAAAAGACAATTCTCTTTCATTTGACAAAGCAGACTAGCAGAAGCTCCCGAAAACAAGACAATTTACAAACAATTATTGTCATACAATTAAATGCACATTACAGACACCAAAATTAAGTCTGAAAATTACTTCTACAGAAGACCAAAGCTCATTACAGCTAAACATGAGCAAATAGAAAAGCCTGCAATGACAAGAATTGTTACTATAATCAAAACTAATTTGAAATAACATATTATTTAACCTAGAGTAGGTTTCCTGGGTGATCTGTGCAAAACAAATTATAACAAAAAAGTTATCAGGTCCAATGCTAGGCTATCAAGCAGATGTATGGAAAGAGTTCCATGAAAATTAATGAATCTGAATATATTAATTACTTCAAAAAAGCTAAGGCATTTATATATAAAAAACTGAAATAGAAAAATAGAAAATATTTCAACAATTATGTCATGGGTACTCTGGCAATTCCAGTAGTTTTTCTGGCACTGTTAAAACAAAGAAAAACAACCAGGACATGTTACTGAACCACTGGGGGCACTGAATCTGTGACAATCGATAAAACCACAAGCTATCCCAGACATTTTGTCTCCCAACTAAACTGCATATCAAAGTTGTGGAAGCAAACGAAATTGGAGACTTTTGCTGATAGTTTGAGCAGACACAAAGCACAAGAGGACTGCACAGAAATAAGTGAAAATTAATGTAAGAGTGCATAAAAAAATCACACATCTATCACGTACACAATATTGTAACAACTATCAAAGAAAAACACACACTTGTAACAAGGCATTTGTTGCTGAAATGAGTGAATTGCATAAAAAGATGCTGAAAGGAAATTGCGGTGGAGGGAAACTCCATTATGATCCACATCATATTCAAGAAATCTAAACAACTAATATAATGATATATAATGATAATTTACACTTATACAGTGCCACTTTCGAAAGATGTTAAGAGCAGTACAAACATTAACTAACTGACTTTTACAGCACTCCTGTGAATTATGGTCAGGTTCTGGTGAACTCCTGTTTCAAATCTTAAGCACTCTGGATAATTTTTTCAAAGATTACATATAGGACACTTCCAAATTCACAGCTGTGAAAAACATGTCATGAACAATGAAAGCTGATCTCCTCTGTGAAATCTGGTGCCCAGCTCCAGGGAGATGTCTTCCCCTGGAGTGGCTGCTCCTGGAGGTTGGTCTGTCCCACCCCAACATGTGACCTCCAGAAGAAGAGAAAGGGGAACCCACGTCTCCCCAATGCCAATAAAGGTAAAAAAACCATTTTAAAGCTCTCTGCACAGGTACTATGGCAGAGAATGGTTTGGAAGAGTCATCTGAGGAAAGGGATCAGGAGACCCCATCAACCAGAAGGCCTGGGATGCATTGTCCTAGGGATATGGGTTCCATGACCACCACTCTCAAGAGGAGGATACAGGTGGTGATGGTCTGGGACTCCCTCTTAAGGGGGACGGAGTTATCCATCTGCCATCCAGTCTTTGAAACTCAAAGCGTGCTGCTTGCCTAGAGCTGGAATTCAAGATGTGATGGAGTCTGCCGACACTAATCAAGCCCTCGGACTGCTTCCCCTTCCTACTTCTCCATGTGGACATCAATGATACTGCCAAGAATAACCTTGATTGAGTCACTGCAGAGAGAATATGGACAAATTGGAAAGAGTCCAGCTGAGGGCAATGATAATGATTAGGGGGCTGGAGCACACGACTTATGAGGAGAGGCTGAGAGAACTGTGCTTATTTAGTCTGCAGAAAAGAAGAGTGAGGGGGGATTTGATAGCAGCCCTCAACTATCTGAAGGGGAATTCCAAAGAGGATGGAGCTAGGCTGTTCTCCGTGGTGGTAGAAGACAGAACAAAGAGCAATAGTCTCAAGTTGCAATTGGGGATGTCTAGGTTGGATATTACGAAACACTACTTCATTAGGAGGGTGGTGAAGCACTAGAACGGGTTACCTAGGGAGGTGATGGAATCTCCATCTTTAGAAAATTTTAAGGCCCAGCTTGACAGAGAGGTAGGTGTGAAGCTTGCACAGAACCTGCACATTCTCTATCCAGCTCCAGCCAGAACTATCACCCCTCCCATGTATAAGGAACGAATTCCTACACATTTGTAGGAAAAACAAACGTCTTCTGGATACCAGTACTTTAACTTTTACAGTACCTTCCATTGAGGGGCTTCCAATTTATAATGCACCGTGTTCAATACTATATTAAACTGTTTACTAGTAATAAAAAGAAATCCAATATTTTTCTTTGTATTTTTCTGTACTCGGATGCGCAAACAATTTATTTTCTTATGCTCAGCCTAGCTCCACAGGCAAACACATCTTTGTACTTTTAAGGGGTTGCAAAAGCACTGGAATAAGATCAACACACAATGTTGTCAGTTTCTCCCTCCCCTCTCCCTCTAGGATTTTAAAATTAACTTCTTAGCAGGCTATGATAAAAAGACTGGCTGAATAGGGCAGGTTCTGTCCATTTGCTGGTTCTCTAGCAGTTCAATCCATCATAAAGGTACCTCACATTTGGTTTCTTTTGAGTTTCCTTCCAAAAAGTTAATGCTAAATAAACCTGAAGCTAGTCCTCATTTTTCTGCCCCAACTCAAACAACCTTCTTTCCCAAGTGGAAAACGTTCAGCAAGCATGGAATGTGTGTGATTCGAGAAGGGAATGAGAGAACACAGGCCAATTTTTGCTGACAATTAAACCTGTGTAGCCCTATTGACTTCAGGGAGGACAGCTTTTGCACAAGAATAGATTTTGGTCCCTTCTGCTTTTTCACACCTGGTATAAGCAGAATCTCATTCACTTTCCTCCCCTAAACTCGGAGCACCTAAAGGAAAAAAATAAGCAAGGTCTGCTTGATTTACACATGCAAATGAACAGAAAGCTCTTCCCTTCATTCTACCCTAGCCTTAAACAAACATGAGAACTAATGTAACAAGCGTGTCACTACAGCAGCCTTGGTTGGACTGTTCTTTCGAAAGACCCTTAATGATTCTTTTAAGATGTAGGTTTTCAATGAAGTTGTTTTGTTCAGGGGGGCAGAGAACACAACAGGGAATAGCTCTGTTTTGTCAACTCCTAATCATTCAAAAGCTGAATGTATTAGATTAAGTTTGTTTAATGTTTGTACAGTGATTTTGAAGAACTAACAATGCAGAAGTGCAACTGGGCAACCATCTAAAGATTTGGGCAACCATCTGGGCAATCAACTAAAGATCTATATCACTTCTAGCTGCTACCTTTTTCTTACAGAAAGCTTAAAACAAACCAATGCAAACTGTAGGGGCTCGTGCATACAGAACTCCTGCTTAAAAAACTCATATCAGAGCTGCTGATCACATGTTCTAGAACAGATAATACTCAGTCCTCCTACCAGTGCAGGGGACTGGACTAGATGACCTCTTGAGGTTCCTTCCAGTCCTATGATTCTGTTCTATGATTCTAATTGTGGAAGAGCTTGGTGACAGAATGGCCTGTTGTGGTGAATCACTGGAGATTAACTACACAGACTGGGTATCATCTCATAAATAAAATTTGGGTTCAGTGTGAAAAGAGTAATTCATTGTCCTCAGCTAGTGCCCCCCTGGGAAGCACCTTTCAGAACAAGACAGCCTAAACTACAATGCCACCTAATGTAATTCCCCACTACTACTTCCTCTATTTCAGTTGATTTTACATCTGAGTGGTTTTCTTTTACATAATAAAAGCTGGCTGCCTCCCAAACTGAAGTCAAAATGAGATAGGGTATGTGGTGTAGAGTCTATAGCTTGGGGAAAACACCTGCAGGGCTTGGCTTTGCACTGTGCCATGTGGAGAGCTGAGGGTAGAAACACAAGATTGAAAGAGGTAAGCAGGATAGGGAATATCGCAGTGTTCATCCTCATACAAATGAGCACTCCACTACCTAGGAGGAAGGAGGCCTAAGAGAAGGACCATGTAGCATCCCTCGTGCTACCTCTTACTCAGCAGTATCTGTTTGAAGAATTGAGTATAATGAGAGTAGAATAAACATATTATTTATGTAAAATTAGCATGTAAATATGTACATAGATAAATGTTTGACTTCATAATTTCTTTTACAATATGTAATTCATACTTAGGCCCTTCCCTTCCATTAGCCGTAAGCCCCTCATAACCTCAGTCTGGCCCTGCTGGTAGTCCAGAATCCATACAATTTATTAACCACTTTTGAGAAGCAGGTGCAAATGAAACTCTGGAGTACTGTTTCTCACAACTAGGAAACACCATAGACAAATGCTACAGACAAGATAGCACTTGAAGAGTTTCCAAGCCCTGGAATGCCCAGTTCAATTCAGTGACTTAATTACAGTATCTCTTCCAAATAGTCTAATATTTTTAAACACTATCTGTACTGCAGCTATCTGTAACAATGATTTCTGGTAGCTTCCTAATCCTTTTTCATAATGATAATAAAACATGAACTATTACTCTTTACTTGTGGCATTTAATAGTACATGTAATCTGGATTTTTCTTTACAATTTTTGTACATTTGTTTATTATGAATATGGGGGCAGATTTCTAATGGGATATAGCTCAATTTAAGTACCCAATTCCCACTGAAAGTCAATAGGAGTTGGCTGTCTAATGCCTGCCTTTGAAAACCTCTATGGTTTTACAGGTTTTGGCTTCCCAATATACTTTGGTTATATATAAATACTGTATGATTATATTTTGAACATAGTATATGCAGTAATACATGATTATATAATCAGAATATAGCACCCAATACATAGTGTATATCACATTTGAAGTAAACTTCATAGTTCCGTAGTTGCCTATTTTATATCTAGTTTTCCATTAAACATTTTGCACAGAGAGATAATCTGATAATTTGTTGAATCACAATCCACATCACACATGGTGTGTAGAAAGACAATACAGCAGGATCCTAGTCCAAAGCCCACTGAACTCAATAATAAGACTCCCACTGAGTTCAGCTTTGCATGAGTCCCCAGCAGCAGGAGTCTCCAGGAGCATAACCAGAATGCTTCTGTGTGGGGAGCACATGCTAGAGAGGAAGCTTCAATAGCCTATGAAAGAATGTATCATGTGCTCCCTTCATTTCAGCCACTCTCTGTTAGGCAATATACAAGGTAATGACGGCTACCTAACGTCAAGCCCCCACTCTCCTTTTGGATTTTTAGTACCACCACTAGTAGTAGACACTTTAGTCCTTACCAAGGACTATAGTTGTGTCTGTCCCTTGCCTTGGGATTGTGAAAGTATATGTGCAGCTTCTGATTTCTGGCCACAATCTAGCCCATAATAGGGGAATTCAATTTGTTGTTATTCTACTGTTCACTTCATTATAATTTCATTTCTGATTTGTGTAACAACAGTAGTTAAGATGTGTCACAGTTCAGGGCAACTGTATATGTAGTCCCCCTCAATGGCTCAGCAAGGGCACCTAATAGGCTTCCGGCTCCCCAGCCATCATCCTTCTTGGGTGGAGACATGTCTCTCTCTCTCTCCCCCGCACCTTGTCTGGAGTATGTCCAGGCTGGATAGCATCCTTTCTGCACTATGTTATTCCTCAGCAAGGCCCGACTGCCTTGCAGGCCTGCCTTACTTTTCTCCTCCCAGACAATAAACAGTGTAATTGCCACAGTAAAGTTACCAAACAGCCCTTTATAAGCAAGCACATTTATTCTTATGTTAAAAGCATTACAGAAAAAAAAATATTAAAACAATAAAAGAACCTGCACATGCCAGTAAGATGACCAGAGCTCAGCTCAATGCCAGCAAGGATGCTGACTGATGAACAGTCCCCCAAACTACCCGAAGCGGTTTTTCTGCGGTTACCAGTTCATAATTGCTTTGTCTCAGAACCAGCACACCCACAAATCTGAAAATCACTCATCTACTTTGGGTCTTTGAAGAAACCACGAATAAATAATCAACCAGACAATGAGTTTTCTCCTCAAGAGACAGCTTCAAAAGGATGGAAAAAGAGGTCGATAATTTGTATTCCCCCACTTCCCAGATATGTCCTAGGAATACCATTTAATTTTGTCAAGAACATTGTTACAAAGAGTACAAAGCTCTCCAACACTGCCCAGGGTTTATATTAGCCATGTCTCCTCCTCAGAGAAGTTACATATTATTCCAAAATAATACATAAACATTTGCCTCAATGTAATGAACTCCTAAAATACTTAAATTTAATTCAATAAAGTTTGTCCAGAATAATGCAGGAAATTGCCATCTCTGTCACAAGGTGTATTAGAGCATATGTGAAACTGAGAAGGCAATATTTATACTGCATTGGAATACCATTTCTGCACAGCAAAAATATCACATTATACAATTATAGATGGCTTAATTATGGAAAACATGAAAATTAAAAGTCATCTTTAAAAATGAATTTGATTGCAAGCAGACTCTGTGTTATGTTTACTTGAGCATTTTTTATATCCTGCTTTATTTTATTCATGCCATTATTCGGCTGGCCTATGCAGGTGTGTTTCTTGGAATGGATTTTCTGCCTCAGAACACAAAGCACTGGACAAAGCCAGAAATATTTTCCAGAGGCTTGGAGCAAAATACTAGCTCCTGGAAGCCGCTGTAAACCCATTCTGAGTGAGGAAGATTAAATGGGTGATTTTTATTCGTTTGTTTTTAAAGTGTTTTTTAACAGTATCCCCAATTTTAGCCTATTAGGCCTTGACAGGAATTTACACCAATTCTTGTGTGGGTCTCTGAGTGTTCCTGGTAGTGCTGTAGATGTCAGTTGTGGGGCAGGTGGTTTTTAAAGGTATGTTTTGAGGGCTTCTGTATTGCACATTCTGTTATTAGGGGCTTTGGGGCCATATGCACAACAACAATGTAGGATTATTAGAACATCCTCTGCACTCCTGTTTGGGCCAGATATACCCTCTTTAAGCCCGACTGCATTTAAATCACTTGCACTCATTTTGAAGACCAGGAAATGCTGAATTCTTCCTATATCCATTTTCTGATCTTTTTGTATCAACAACTAATTTATACTACAATGTAAGTTGCAACAAATTGTGACCATTTTTTATGGGCCAAATTAGACCTGGTGTAAACAGGTGTGCTTCCACTTAGACTACTCCAAGTGTTGTTAGTGCACCCTAAACCTACATATCCATAAGAATTAGGGCTGTCAATTAATCGCAGTTAACTCACGAGATTAAATACACAAAATTAATCACAATCAAAAAATTAATAGCGATTAATCTCAGCTGTAATCACACCGAGAAACAATAGAATACCAATTTAAATTTATTAAATATTTTAGATGTTTTTCTACATTTTTATAGATATTATATTTGTATTGTTATTGAAATCAAAGTATATTTTTTATTACAAATATTTGCACTGTAAAAATGAAACAAATTGTTTTTCAGTTCACCTCATACAAGTACTATAGTGCAGTCTCTGTCATTAAAATGCAACTTACAAATGTAGATTTTTTTTTTTTTGGTTACATAACTGCACTCAAAAACAAAATGTAAAACTTCAGAGCCTACAAGTACCCTCAATCCTTCTTCTTGTTCAGCCAATCGCTAAGACGAACAAGTTTGTTTACATTTATGGGAGATCATGCTGCCCTCTTCTTAATTACAATGTAACCAGAAAGTGAGAACAGGCATTTACATGGCACATTTGTAGCTGGCATTGCAAGGTATTTACATGCCAGATATGCTAAACATTCTGTATGCCCCTTCATGTCCCAGCACCATTCATGAGAATATGCTTCCATGCTGATGACGCTCGTTTAAAAAGATAATGCGTTATTTTAATTTGTGACTGAATTCCTTGGGGGAGAATTGTAGGTCCCATGCTCTGTTTTACCTGCATTCTGCCATATATTTCATGTTATACGAGTCTCAGGTGATGACCCAACACATGTTGTTCATTTTAAGAACACTTTCACTGCAGATTTGACAGAACGCAAAGAAAGTACCAATGTGAAATTTCTAAAGATAGCCATAGCACTCAACCCAAGGTTAGGAATCTGAAGTGCCTTCCAAATTCTGAGAGGGACGAGGTGTGGAGCATGCTTTCAGAAGTTTTAAAAGAGCAACACTTCAATGAGGAAACTACAGAACCCAAACCACCAAAAAAGAAAATCAACCTTCTGCTGGTGGCATGACTCAGATAATGAAAATTAACATGTGTTGGTCTGCACTGGTCTGGATTGTTATCAAGTGGAACCCGTCATCAGCATGGACACATATTCCCTGGTATGGTGGTTGAAGCATAAAGAGACATATGAATCTTTAACACATCAGATACATAAATATCTTGCGACGCTGGCTACAACATTGCCACAATAACACTGGTTTTCACTTTCAGGTGACATTGTAACCAAGAAGCGGGCAGCAGCATCTCCTATAAATGTAAACAAACTTGTTTGTCTGAGTGATTGGCTGAACAAAAAGTAGGACTGAGTGGACTTGCAGGCTCTAAAATATTACATTGTTTTATTTTTGAATGCAGTTTTTTGTACATAATTCCACATTTATAAGTTCAACTTTCATGATAAAGAGTGAATAAAATACTTGTGTTAGGTAAATCGAAAAATATTATTTCTTTTGTTTTTTATAAAGTGCAAATACTTGTAATCAAAAATAAATATAAGGTAAGCATTGTACACTTCATATTCTGTGCTGTAACTGAAATCAATATATTTGAAAATGTAGAAAATATCCAAAATATAGAATACCATTCATTTAAATTATTGTTTAGTAATGTGATTAATTGCGATTAATTGTTCTCATTGCTTGACAGCCCTACCAAAAAATCATAAGACAATGGGAAGTGATTTTATAATTGGAAAAATAATTGTTTCTTTATTGGGATTGTGTCTCCCAAAGTAGATAGATTTCTCAAGACACTCATACATAAACCATGAGAAAATAACAGAAATATTATTACATGATCAGCCCCACAAGGAATATTATTACTCATTTTCAGTACCATCAATTTACCCAGATAAGGATAAACACTGTGATATCTATTACTCAGAAACCAGAGGCTAGGTTTTTAACATATATTTATTTGCTTACTAGGTTTTCCTGCAAGTCTATAAATTTTACTTTACACAATCTTTATTATTTATATATAAAACCACAAATTAGTGACAAACTGATGATATACTAAGTAGTTTCTGGGGTTCCTATTGACCTAACACAGGGATCAGCAATGTTGGCACATGGCCCCCCAGGGTAAGCACCCTTGGCGGGCCCAGCCGGTTTGTTTACCAGCCGCGTCCACAAGTTCGGCCAATTGTGGCTCCCACTGGCTGCGGTTCGCCACTCCAGTCCAATGGGGGCTGCAGGAAGCGGCAGCTGGTACTTAGGGCAAGGTAGGGATCAGGTCAACAAGTAACCGCCCTTGTACTTCCAGCCCCCAGGACCACTTGGAACACCCAAACTAAGTTCCCTCTAAGCAGTGTGGCCACGCAGCTGCCTATTAAGCCCTGGACTGTGGTGGGGAGAAATGCCTCTCCCCCAGTGCGGGCATGCCACAGTGTAGGTAGATGCCCTGCTCTGCCCGCTCCATCATGGACCTGCCGCAGGCTTGCTGCGGCTGAGAGAGAGGCACCTCTATCCTTGCCCCAAGCTGTTGTGGCGAGAGAGGTCAGGGTGGGGGGTGGAGGAGGAGTCCTCTCTCCCCACCACAGCCCTGGGACAGCCTGCACCCCAAACCCTCATCCCCAGCCCCACCCCACACCCTCAGCCAGAGACCTTATCCTCCCCCACCCTAGCCCTCTGTCCCAGCCCTGAGCCCCCTTGCACACTCCGAATCCCTTGTCCTCACCACATGAATTTTGTTATGTGCACCAATATGAAGGTGGTGTGTCACACATCACCTCCATATTGGTGCACATAACAAAATTCATTCCGCACTGGATGTAAAAAAATAGAGAGAACACTGCAGCACAGTCTGGTCCCTAAAGATGTATCCTCTAGGTGATGGTCCATATTGTGCTTTCAGACTGCAGTAAAGCTTCTGACATTAATGTACTTACACTCGTGAGAGCAGTATCAGGCCCAGTGGAGTTATTCTAGATTTATATTGGTATAACATATTACGTATGATTAAATATGGTCCTCTAACTCAGTCCTTTATGATCCTTCCTTAATTAAAATCCCAGACAAGGGTGGAAGAAGCTGTCTTGAAAAATAGTGCCTACATTAAAGGAAAAATGGTCAGATCTCGCTATATTCCCTGCAGATGATTATTTGGAATTAATAATATAACAGCAACAAACAATTATTTCTACCTCCTTCAGTCTATTTAAATCTTTTGGGGATCTATACATTGCACATGCATTTGTTATACTTCAATGCATGCCATGTCTCAAGAGAGTTATTACTGTATATGTTTCAGCAATAAGAAAAATGGATACATTTCTTTACTTGAATGACTAGTTTCAAGTTTGTGTTCTCATATTTTATAATATATAAATAAATGAGAGAGAGAGTGTGTGTGTGTGTATGGTCATCTCTTGTTCTGAAGAATTCTTTCAATGTCAAATATTGTAAAAATTCCCCATGATATTCTTAGGTATTAATTGCTACCTTCAGGGTATCTTTTCTACATACCAATATTTCTCATGCATGAGGTATAATGAATTATAAAGGCTCATACCATGCTATCTGTTATGAAGTAGAGCTCTAATCAGTCAATGAGAATTCTTAAAAAATCAGTCGTGTGAGATGGAGCAGTTAGAAAAAATAAACTGACTACGAAACTTCTTACCAGGCTTGCTTTTTGTGTGAGTTTGTCATGAAGACAATGACATGTTTGCATTGTTGCTTAAACAAGTACATTAATGCAAATATCTCAAAGTGGCACAGAATGAACAAGGTTCTTGGTAGTTCCAGTTTAGCAAAATACCATCCTATCCTTGCACTGCAGAAACGTCAAAATATGGCGTTTGGAATTTGGACTATTGGAAACAAATATTTCCAAGAATTTGTAAGATATGGAAACTGAGTGCTTTTTGGGACTGAACCGGATCCTGACAAGGGTAACGTAGAGGTACAGGAGGAAAGAATCTTATAGGAAACAATATGTCTCATTAAGTACAATGAAATTTGCATGCAGAACTGACTCATGTCACAGAAATACAATGAAAATTTTCATATTTTATTCTAGAATTATTTCCTCATCTGCAACATATTTATCTGTGCTGATATCTACAATAAGACCATAAACGTAGTCAAAGTTAGTATATTTTTTCCATCCCAGATGAAACTACAAAACAATTATACTAAAACTAGAGTTACAGGTGCTACAAATATTCCATGTTGATCCTGGACTATAATTAAATATAGGATGCTATTTGTAGCAACCTTTTCTGCATTTTAATTTAAATATTTTGGTTTTTATATATATTATTAAGGCTTTTATTATTATTAATATTTTATATTATTAAAAAGAGTTGTGTTGCTGCAGTAACTGCACAAAAGGGTGTGAATTCTCCATTACAATGAATAAAAGATGAGGTGAGTACCATGGCAAGGCAAAAGTCTCCCAAGCAGTATACATGGTTTATTTAATCCCTCTCTTACAATTGTTATATAGGACTGAGACTGTTTCAGTGTTTAAAGACTGAAGTCCTGCCAGATAAGAAACCTCAAGCCCTAATTAGCTGGCTTCACAGTGGGACAATCATTAAACAGAAAGGTCAACCCACTACCCTAGACCAATGGGAGAAAGAAGCAACTCCATAGTTGTTAAACTCTCCTCCCTGAACAGCTCTATCTCCCTGTGCATTGCATCTTCCCATCACAAACTGGGTCCTCACACCATGCCGAGACTGAAGGGATTATTGGGGTGTGGGAGCTACTGAGGACTGACTTTCATG
Source organism: Dermatemys mawii (assembly GCA_007922305.1). NCBI lineage: Eukaryota > Metazoa > Chordata > Testudines > Dermatemydidae > Dermatemys > Dermatemys mawii. Next base: position 33,244,732 of record ML677326.1, on the reverse strand, counting down.
CCACCATTTCATCTTCTTATGCAAAACAAACTTGGGGGTATGAGCTCTTCCAGCTCAGATCGGTGCAGAATGGTGATTTTCCTGTTCTTGACTGCTAAATGTGTTGTAGTGCTAGTCACCCATCTAGCCAGAGGGCAAAGACTTTGTTGTTGTTTACTTTGAAACAGAAAATGAGATAAGAGGGACCGGAATCAATACTGTAACTGTGTATCTTTCAGCCCATAGTTTGATGTAATGTAGAATCTGCACTTGGAAATTGCATCTTCCCTAACCATACTTGGAAACTATAATCAAATGTATGGAGCTCAAATCCCTTCCTACAAGCCAAAAAATGGAAGAAGAAAAAGGACAGACTCTGGCGTAACACAACCATCTCAGTGGCATTGAATTTCTAAAACAAACAACAAGGGATATGCTCATATGTATAAAGAACAGACTAAAAGGAGCCAAGACTGGTATGTGAATACTTGTGAAGATATAAAGCAACACAAACAGTTACTGTGGTAAGAAAAAAAAATGATGTGCTCTGCCATGCTGTGATTTTTTTTCTTCTTTGACAGCAACAAGATGGACCTACACCAAAACTACAGATCCAAACAATCTGAACTTTGGGGAATATGTACTTCTGAATACAAAGCAAACTCCTCTGCAGGACCCCTGAATAGGCTGAAACAAAGCCCAGACTCTGTATATCCTTGAATTTTGCAGAAGTCTGGGTCCCAGCTTGAACAGTGTTGGATGTGCAACTCTAATATTCTTTGAACATAAATATCCAGTTTTCACAAGAAGTAATGTTAGTTTTGAAAGCTGCCTTGGACAATGTGGTCTTTAGGATGCTAACAGACTGCTGTGTTAGGTGAATCTGGAAACCTTACATTTTTCAAGCACAATTTCATGACCTGGATAACATTATTAACTATTTTAAAGTCTTAGAAATAGATTTCCCTTCTCTCAAATGAGAAGGCTGTCAAAATTATCTAAGTATCTAGAGTTTTATAATGCTGGTCATCACTCAGTCTCTGAGCATCTTGCATAATCAATAGTGTAGGCCTAGAGGACTTCATGCAGTCTCTGGCTTTCCATCTTTAGAGTAAAATCTTTACTTGAGTTTTTTGTTTGGTGTTTTGTTTTGAGGTTTTTTTGTTTTGTAGTTGGTTTGCTTGTTTGCTACTTGATTGATATTTTGAGGGGAAGGTGTTTGGAGAGACTAAGCTTGACCTTCAAGACTAAGCTTGGTAAATTTACAGAAGAGATGGTCTGATGGGATAGCCTAATTTTGGCAATTAATTGATCTTTGACTATTAACGGTAAATATGCCCAATGACCTGTGATGGGATGTTAATTGAGGTGGGATGTGAGTTACTACAGAGAATTCTTTCCTCGGTGTCCGGATGATGAGTCTTACCAACATGCTCAGGGTTTTATCTGATCGCCATACTCGGAGTTGGAAGGAATTTTCCACCAGGGCAGATAGACAGAGGCCCTGGCGGTTTTTGCCTTCCTCTTCACGATTCACTTGCTGGAGGATTCTCTGCACTTTGAAGTCTTTAAACCACGATTTGAGGACTTCAATATATCAGCCACAGGTTAGCGGTTTACTACAGGAGTGAGTGGGTGAGATTCTGTGGCCTGCATTATGAAGGAGGTCTGTTATAAGTGTGAAGTAGCCTAGAATTAGTGTTTACCTGTAAGGGGTTAAGCTAAAGGTAACCTGAGAGGTGGACAACTGACCAATGAGAAATTCCTCAGGAGACAAAGGATTTTAAGTTTCAGTTTCTCTCTGGCTCTCTCTTTGTTCACCTCGGCTATGGGATGAACACAGCTATGTCTTTCACTGTAACTATAAGATTCTATCAAGTACTGTAGTCAGTAAGTTTACCGTCTTTTTATCAGTTGGAGGGTTCTCAGTGGTGAGTGTTGGCTGGGTGCTTCTTGAGATTGTAAGATTCAGTAGAGATATCAAGAGTGGGAGAAAGTTGCCTCGGGGGAGAGGTTTGATTTCTGAATCCTTTTGTTGATTATGGTAGATGCTGTTCTATTAATGGTTATAAGGAATTTATTCCTTTCTTTTAAGAAGCTGACTGCTTGTTTTCCATTGTGTAAGATCCTGGTTTTGGATCGGGCGCGTCTCGCAGGAGCAGGCGAGGTTTGGTTTTTTTCTCTCAAGCTTCCCAGGGAAGGAAGACGTTTGGGGGGTTAGTGAAAAGGGAAAGAAGGGTCCCAAACTACCCTAGACCTAGTTTGGTGGTGGCAGTGTACCAGGTCCAGATACAGAAGGAAAACATTTTAACCCAAGCTGGTAAAATAAGCTGGGGGGGGGGGAGTATTTCTTTTTTCATGCGGGTCCCCACATCTGTACCCTAGAGTTCAGATTGGGGGGGTTATTTCTTTTTTCGTGCAGGTCCCCACATCTGTACCCTAGAGTTCAGGCAATCCTGACAAGGTCAGACTAGATGATCATAATGGTCCCTTCTGACCTTAAAGTCTATGAGTCTATGAGAACAAATAACAAAAGTATGGAGATTCCAAGGCACGAAATGAGATCAAACTAGCTGGAGACAAAGGATAACAAAAAAACATTCTACAAATACATCAGAAGCAAGAGGAAGACCAAAGACAGGGTAGGCCTGTTACTCAATGGCAGGGAGGCGGGGGAGACAATAATAGAAAATCAGGAAATGGCAGAGGTGCTTAATGACTTCTTTGTTTTGGTTTTCACCAAGAAGGTTGGTGGTGATTGTGAATGCCATAGTGAATGCCAGTGACAATAAGGTATGATCAGAGACTAAGGGCTGGTCTTCACTGGGGGGAGGGGGGGTATTGACTGAAAATACGCAACTTCAGCTACATGAATTATGTAGCTGAAGTTGGCATATCATCAGCCAACTTACCTGCCGTCCTCATGGCAGCGGCAGTTGGCGTCACTCTCCCCCGTTGACTCCAGCTTATGCCTCGCAGCAGGCTGGAGTTATGGAGTCGACGGGGGCACCACTAGCGATCGATTTCTTGCATCTTAACAAGACGCGAGAAATCACTAAAAGATCAATTGCAACCCGCCGATCCGGTGGGTAGTGAAGACCTACCCTAAAATAGGGAAATAATAAGTTAAAATTTACTTAGACAAGTTAGATGTCTTCAAGACACGAGTCTTCAAGTCTAGCCTGATGAAATGCATCCTAGAATACTCAAAGATCTGACTGAGGAGATATCTGAGCCATTAGAGATTATCTTTGAAAAGTCATGAAGACAGGAGAGATTAGAGAAGATGGAAAAGGGCAAATATATTGCCAATCTATAAAAAGGGAAATAGGGACAATGTGGGGAAACACAGATCAGTCAGCTTAACTTCTGTACCTGGAAAGATAATGGAGCAAATAATTAAACAATTTGCAAACATCTAGAAGATAAGGTGATAAGTAACAGTCAGCATTGATGTGTCAAGTACAAATGAAGTCAAACCAAACTGATAGCTTTCTTTTACAGGGTAGCAAGCCTTGTGGATAGGGAGAAGTAGGTGATAGTGGTCCACAAACTAAACATGAATCAGCAGTGTAAAACTGTTGCAAAAAACAAAAAACAAACAAAAAAACCCCCACCATTCTGGGATGTACTAGGAGAACTGTTGTAAGCAAGCCATGAGATATGTCTGCTCTACTCCACACTGATTAGGCCTCAACTGGAGTATTGTGTCCAGTTCTCGGTGCCATATTTCAGGAAAGATGTGGACAAATTGGAGAAAGTCCAGAGAAGAGCAACAAAAATTATTAAAGGTTTAGAAAATATGACTTATGAGGGAAGAGTGAAAAAAAATGGGTTTCTTTAGTCTAGAAAAGACAAGACAGAGAGGGGACATGATAACAGTTTTCAAGTACATAAAAAGGTTGTTACAAGGAGGAGGGTGAAAAACTGTTCTTCTTAACTACTTGAGGTTAGGATAAGAAGCAATAGGCTTAAATTGCAGTAAGTGAGGTTTAGGTTGGATATTAGGAAAAACTTTCTAACTTCTTCAGAGTAGTTAAGTAATAAAATAAATTTTCCAGGGAGGTTGTGAAATCTTCATCATTGGAGATTTTTAAAAGCAGATTAAACAAACCTCTCAGGCATGGTCTAGATAATACTTAGTCCTGCCATGAATTCAGGGGACTGGACTAGATGACCTCTCAAGGTCCCTTCCAGTCCTATGATTGGGTCCCCATCCTCTGCATTTTAGTTTCTTAACTTTCTCAAACACAATCCTTTTTTTTTTTTTTGAATTGTGCAGAGCAGGGAAATGGCTTGTTTTTAAGTAATTTTGTTCATTCCTAAAGATGTAGGAGAACAAACAAAACTTATGGAATTGCAAAATATTCAGTTCCTCAAAGTCCCAAAACACCTTTTTGCTTTTTCAGTTGATCCTCTGCACTGTGTACCTTTAAAACACATCAGCAAAATCTATTCAGCCATTTCTGGTATCAAACAAAAAAACTTCTCATTGTTCTAGTTATAAATTGGAACCCAAACCCTTAGCCTGGGTCACCAAGTTCGGTGGCCTGAGCACTCAGCAGATGCACAGGAGGTCATAAGCAATTCTCCCAACAAATCATCTCCACAGCTGCCCCTATGGAAACTACTTCAGTTCAGCGCACCCTCTTCCATGGCTCGATGAGCACTTCCCACAGTGGAAGCAAGCACCGATGGATCTGCACGGCAGTGGATCCTTTCAGGCCATTTCTGGAACAGTCTTTTGCACCATGCTATTCTGGAAATTTACAGCATACACAGAACAAGGTTCTGCATGAGGTGTAGACACACCCAAAACCTTTCCCTCACCAACTGATGCAGCAGAACCTTATCAGTTCTGAAGCCGCAGAGCAGAGGGTCCCACAGAGACAAAAAATAGTGAGCTGAAACTTTTTCATGGTTTTTTAGACTGAGTCTTCCCTTGTACGGCTGGAATGCTGGATTTTATCAATCTCTGAGCCTTTTGGAATGGGCACTTGTTTCAAAGTAGAGATTATTTAAAAAATGAGATTATTTGAAATCTGCCACTATCTTAGACTCTGGGTCACTGAACTTTGAAAGTTCATAACTTTAAAACTACTCAACTGTTTTTCAAATGTTGTTTGCTTATAGCTATTAGACACCTTAATAATAAGCGCCACATAAAACCATAACATACAACTTCAGGTAACAAACTGACACTTAATGTAAAAAAGTCTGGAGTTGTCTCCACATCTTTTCAACACCTCCCTTGCTATCTCATGCACTTGAACATCTGTGTTTTCCTTTATACAAGAAATAAATTCGTTCCAGATTACATACAATATCTTTCTAAATAAGATATTCCTATGATGCAATTCATATAAGAAGAGACTGTGCAGTATTTTGGGGAAGAATCACAATGAACCAGAGCTAACAGCTTTAACAAGTATTTTCTTGACTTCTGTGTGTTTGATTAATCAGTGATTTAATGCTTTTTCTAAAAAAAGGAAATCAACATTTCAAGGAAAAATAAAGTAGTAAAGTGGGAATATACTACAGAAGGGAAACATGGTATCTATTTCCCCACATATGGCAAGAACACCTTAATTAGAGCAATCATAATTCTTCATCAGTTGTGAGTTGCCAGCCTTCTGATGGCAATAAATGTTCTATAGCATGTCCACAGAAATGCATATTCCATTTCATTTTTTCTGTCTTTTAAACACAGAAGGAGAGAAAATTTCTCAAAAACAGCAGAGAAAGAAGTCCAAACATAGTAATGCAGGTAAGACCCATTTCTGCAACTTTCCATTACAAGAGTATCCCTATTCTACTCAATGGAACTAATCAGCAATAAAAATACTATAATATCATGAGAAAGTTGCAAATATTGTTGGAATATTCAGTGTAAATGGAAAACATTTTAATAGCATAATTCTAGCATTATATTATAAAAATAAGCATATAACAATGTAATGAAATCCCATTTTGGTCATCTTGCGAGAGACTGACAAAGTTCCAAGTGTTTAGTTTGATGTTAGCAAAGCCTCCTACATCTTTATATTAAATGACATCTTATCTAACATTTTTATATGCCTATATTATGGCTCCACAGTTAAGGTTATGCTGATTTTTTTCAAATAAGTGGGATTTCAGTATCCTGGTTAGAGGTGAAACTAAATGTTTGTCATTACAAAATAACACAAATTACCTTACTTCCCTAATACAGTATAAATATCATTTTCATTAGGGCTCTGATCCAGCAAAGCACATAAACAGGTGCTTAACTTTAAACAAGTGTATAGTCCCTACTGACTTACATGCTTTGCTGGATCAAGGCCTAGTTTAAGAGTTCAAAGGAGTTAAAGCAGATCTATTTTACCATCTTTGTAATTTATAAAACAAGGCTTGGAAGTATTAGATTATTAATCAGTAAATATAGGTAAACATTGATTTCACCACAAACTGATGAAAAATATTTCCAATAATTAAAATTTACAGACAAAGTAAGCAAAATACTGCTTGAGAACTTATTAGAGTTCAATCTAAGGATATTACTTTGTATATCTGGATACGCAATATTGACCATTTATGTTTTAAATAATTATAAATGTAACTTTTTGAATCTCAGCATCTACTCTCATTCAATAATTATAGTCTTCCCCACGCTGTGTGACCTGCCCATAATATTCCACAACTGTGAACATTTAAATGATGAAAATCAAAACAAATCCTTAAAAAAAAATCTGTCAAAATGATAAAAAATAAAAATTTAATTCTGCCAACCTTATTTATACATGGATTTAATGCTTGAAACTTTAAGTAGCTATTGAGTGAAAAAATCGCACATACAGACCAGCAGTTTAATTTATACAAGTTTTTAAAAAGCAAACCTCATTCATCATATCTGTTTTTATTTATGCCACAGAATCCAGCTTATAAAATTTCAAATGTCAAAAGCTATTGTATAAAGTGTTAACCATCAAATCTGATAAAAAAAATTCTACAGATTTTGGAGGATCTTCAGTGTTCCCCCAGAGGGCAGGAAGGGTAGAAATGCAATTGGCTTAGGCTTAGGGCAGTGGTTCCCAAACTTTAACAACCTGTGAACCCCTTTCATTAAAATGTCAAGTCTCGTGAACACCCTCCTAAAAATGAATATTTCCAGGGATTTTCCCTTTACCTGAGCATAAATTATAAAAAGCAGTGATCTTGGAAATATAAAGGTTGTTTTTATGACATGCTTATTACACACTGATTATTATTAATTATTATTTATCATTACAGTATTTGTATTATATTATGAAAACGTTAACACTCTTCCAAGATCTCACTTTTGTAACTTGTATCACTTTGAATAAGCCTGTTATAAGACAAGGCTCCTATATTTCATCAAGTAGTATCAGATGTGAAACAGCAGGAAGGGATTTAAGAAGCCAACTCAAATTGTTCCTCCTATAGAAGCATTCAGGTCTTGAGCAAACACCACACGTTACAACAAAGGTTAAACTTGTTCTTCATAATAATTTTAAAAACAAATCTAGCTGCCTATTTCATTTTAAGAACAGCAAAAAATATCAACCTCCCTTTCCATTTCTTATTAGGAGTCTTGACATTTAAATCTCAGCGTGAAGTTGATCTCAGCACCGCGCCGCTTCCCATAGCCCCCACTGGACCGGGACAGCAAGCTGCGGCCAGTGGGAGCCACGGTCGGCAAAATGCCAGGTAAATAAAGCACTGGGACCTGCTAAGGGTGCTTAGCCTGTGGTCCTGTGTGCCAACATTGCCGACCCCTGACTTAGCTCTTGGAAATCCAGGGGCTCCGGGCTGCTGGCCTCATGCTACCCGGGACCCTAGAGACAGCCCCAAGAACCCTGTGTTACCTTTCGCGAACCCCCAAGAGTTCATGAACCCCAGTTTTGGAACCACTAGTTTAGGATAATGACCCAAAAGCAAACACTAAGGGTGAAATTAATTCCTGGGCAGATGGCCCCGTCAAGTCCTAGACCAGGGGTGGGCAAACTTTTTGGCCAGAGGGCCACATCGGGGTTGCAAAAATGCATGGAGGGCCAGGTATGGAAGGTTGTGCCTCCCCAAACAGCCTGGCCCCATTCCATATCTGACTCCCACCCACTTCCCGCTGCCTGACTGCCCTCCTCAGAATCCTAGACCCATCCAATTCCCTCTGCTCCTTGTCCCCTGACTGCCCCCTCCAGAGACCACCAGCCTCTAACCCCCCCCGGGGACCCCAACCCCTATCTAAGTGCCCCTGCTCCTTGTCCCCTGACCACCCCCTCCATAGACACCCCTACCCCGAGCACCCCCTTGCCACCGACAGACCCCCGGGACTCCCATGCCCCATCCAACCCCATCTGCTCCCAGAGTGCCCCCTGGGATTCCCTGCCCATTATGCAACCCCCTGGTTCTGGTCCCCTTACCACGCTGCTCAGCAGCATGTCAGACAGCTGTGTGGAGCCAGACACGCTGCCCCACGCCCCAGAGAGCTGCCTGCGTGGTGTGCTGAGGCTCCTGGGGAAGGCAGGTGCAGGGCCTGCGGCAGCCTCCCCAGCTGGGAGCTGAGTAGCCGGGCAGGATAGTCCCATGAGCCAGATGTGGCCCGTGGGCCGTAGTTTGCCCATCTCTGTCCTAGACACTACTTAAGACCCACTTGAGCCCTCAGATAGGACTTGCTCACCCTACCCATGGCAGGAAATGTAGCAACACTAAAAACTACACAGCTGTTTACAGTAACAAATCAAGAATAAATTAACCAATGAGAATAACACCTTAAGCTTAAGGTAGTGGATAAAATTACCAAAACAGGAATTTGACAAAGACACCAGAGTTAAATCCAAGCCTCCCTGCTTTCCTAAGTGTCATGGAATTTTTAATTAAGGCAGGTTGTCAGAATTTTGATTTTATGTTCTCATTCAAAATACATCACCTTCAGAAGCCAAGTTCCTAACTCCACGATGTGGTACTGCTCAACTGGGACTCATTATGTCCCCTATTATATCACCACCACCACATCCCAAAGCAGGTAGGTTTTCCACTTTGTCAATACTTGGACTGTAGACCTAAAAGACCACCTGAATGTGCTTTATCCACGAAATATGATGCTATGACAGCCAAGTATACTAGAACTACATGAGAGTTCAGACCTAAGTATTGTTATAGTTAATGTGAGCAGAGTGTTAACAGAAGGAAGAGACACAGGAGGTAATACTGTTGACGTAAGTAAAAATTTATAGAAGCTGACTCTGTATTAAAAAAGCTGTAATTTTGTACAGATTTCTTCTAAATAATGTAAAATAAATTCAATTCTCTCAATATTTGTAATAAATTACTTCCTTATCACTTTAAAACAGCCAAAACTTCTTGATAAGATTGAGATTTATATTAAACACAAATTTCTAACTTTTCCCCTTAGATAAAGAGATGTCTAATTAGATAAGAAGGGATGTAATTTTCTTTGATGCAGCATTTTAAAATTATTTAAAATTCTTGACTGATATAGGAAAAGGCATTCTTTTTCAAATAATAAATCAGCTTTAATTTGTTTTAGAAAACCAATAATTTTCAGCTACAATTAATTAACACCAGCTACTTCAGAAACAAGGATCACTATTAATATCACCTACTAGAGAAAAATATTTTCACTTATCTAAGCTAGAAAAAAAGTTTGTATAGGTCATTATTGTTTCTAATTACCCATACCCGCAATTGTTGTTTACTGTTCAATTATTCAGTGTAAATGTTCAAGAAATTTGAAAGGCAATGTCTTTTCTAGTTGGAAATTAGAAACTATACAGTATATTATGTTAACTGTTTTGTGGAGATGCCAGAAGTGTTCTAGGGTTAAGGTTATATTGAAATTTGCACTGAAAATAGCGAATGAACCCCTGATTCAGCAACGTAATTAAGTACGTGTCCAACTTTAATACACTGGTAATTTAGGGAAACTACTTAGGTGCTTTAAATTAAGTATATTGCTTATGGGCTTTGCTGGATTGGGACCAGAATAAAGAGTGGCCCAGATCCTCAAAGGTCAAATGGGCATTAGATGCCCCCAAAACTATGAGGACCTGGACCAGTGTCCCTAAACTCGTAGCAGTTACTGTTTGATGGCTTTGCCTGCAAGGTCCTGTGAGATGCTGTACACCAGTGGTGGGCAACCTGCAGCCCATCAGGCCACGAGACAATGTTTACATTGACAGGTCACAGGCACAGCTACCCACAGCTCCCAGTGGCTGTGGTGCGCTGTTCCCGGCCAATGGGAGCGGTGGGAAGCGCCAGCCAGAACATCCTTGCTGCCCGCACCGCTTCCCGCAGTGCTCATTGGCCGGGAACGGCAAATCGCAGCCACTGGGAACTGCGGACGGTCAACGTACACGTCTTACAGCCCACCAGTGGATTACCCTGATGGGCCACAGGCTGCCCACCACTGCTGTACACTTTCAACTCCTACTGAAGTCAGTGGGAGTTGAGGCCACGCAGCACATTTCAGGAACGTTCAGAACAGTGGCAGATTTAGAGTTAGTGGGGCCCTGTGCACAGCTTCATTTTTTGGGGGCCCCCCTCAAGACCCAGCCAAGAAAAAGAACACTCTCTCTTATTTCCCCCCCTCCTGTTTTTCATTCTTTTTTTCTTTCTTCTCCTCCTATAAGTAATAGGAAGTAAATGAAAATAAAGAAAGGTACCTTGATTGGGGCAGGGATCTGGGGTGTGGGATAGGGGAGGGGTTAGGGTCTGGGAGGAAGTTTGGGTGTGGGGTGCAGGCTCTGGGCTGAGGCGAGGGTTTGGGTGCAGTAGGGGGATGGAGGGTAGGCACTTACCTCGGGCAGCACAGCTCCCAAAGCGACCAGCACACCCCCCACTCTGATTTCTAGGGTGGGAGGTCGGGGGTCGCCATGTGCCGCTGCCCACAGATGCCATCCACACCCACAGGCATCACCCCTGCAGCTCCCACACCCCATGCAGCACCTCTGCACTGCCCAGGGCCGCACACAGAGAGCTGCTTCATCGATGGCACGCGTATACAGAGACGTGCCAGCAGTCGGCCACTTCCGGGAGTGGTGTGGGGCCACCAGCCACAGCATGCAGGTAGCCCGCCTGCCTGAGCCCTGCTGCGCCGCTGGCTAGGACAGGTTGTCAAATGAGATTTGTCCTGCATTTTGGGGGTCCCCCTTCATTGGGTGCCCTGTGCCAGCACATTGCTTGTTTCATGGTAAATCCGTTCCTGGTTCCGAAACTAGAAAGATCAAGCCCAGAGTGCACAAATAGATGTCCTGAGAATTCGCAAGTAAGGCTTTGAACCTACAGACACACATAGGATCAGGTTTGAAATCTGTTAGTGAATTTGAAGTATTTTCAAATAGGTTCTTTTTCAGAATTACTTTTTGTGGGAGCTCTTTAGAAAATAAATTCCTGATTTTATTAAGATAGTTAATTTCATAACTTCTAGACTATAGTTAAATCCAAGGCACAGGCAACTTTTTCCAATTTATTTTCTTTTTATATGCACTGTTAGTAATAGTTATTTCTGTCTATGTTACAAGAACCATCAACAAATATTTTCACGGATGGATATTTGTCATCAAGAGGATTCTTTAGACTGTAAGGCCAAGATTTTCCAAAGGGACTAGTGATTTTGATGCCTCAGCATTAAAGGATTTTCATGCCACACACCTTACTCTTCTCCAAATGAGACTCCTTTTAGGTATCTCAACTTGGGCACTCAAAATCACTGGTCACTATGGAAAACCTTGTCTTGGGCTTTCATTTTAAAAATAGAAGGTAGCTAGCCTTTACTGTTGTGAAGAAAAAATTGGAAATGTGAACCAAGGGTATATCAATGCAATGTTGTATTCCTGAATCTGCAAACAGTCTGAAATAAATTACTCAGAGGAAAACCTGCTCCATTCATCTCAATATGGTTAGTAAACTGATATCTCAAAGTAACAATTTAAGGAACCAATCCAGCTAACTGTGAGATATGGGTCTAAATAGTAACATTTTAAATTAATTGATTGCTGAGCATTTTAACAGAAATATATAGCTAATATGACAAATGGATGTGATGACAAAGCTGTGAGGTCAGCTTTAATGACAAATATGATGGAGGCATCACAATCAGAGTGACTCCATAGTTAAGAAAACATTTACACTTCCAGCAAGGTTTAAATTGGTCACTTATGCATGAATACAACTATGCATCTTCCCTAGATTTACAGCACTTATTCTTTCTGTACAGAACATCTTGTAGATTTACATTAATCTTTTAAATAGTTTAAGAATTATAAACATGTTTTAATGACCATTAGTTGAAATTTTATTTTGGTGAATCTACCTTTAAGAATCTTTCTAGCAACAAAATCTCCCAAATTTGAGAATTGAAAGTTGACTCATGCATTCAAAAAAAGCTTGGAAAAAGTTACTACTGTGCCAATTTGTTTTCTGTACTCTATTAGTCATAACCATGTCTATTTGTGCTATGATATTTGTCATTTTTTTAAATGAAATTAGTCATTTTAAGTGTGACTTTCAGTTTTCTGTTATGTGCATTGAAGGTGACAGTATTGTCAAATTAAATTAGTGTATTAGGGAAGGCATTAGGGGATTGATGTGAATGAATATGGTAAAATTAGTGCATTGTTTCTTGGCAAGGGGTATGAATGTTGCCTTAATCTAGCATTTCCTTACTTTTAGTGTTTGGATTTTTGTAAAGACATAGACTTGAGCAACTTTAATTCTAAATGAACTAAATGTATGAATGGGAATAACTCCTCCTGAATGTATGCTAAATTCTTCAGCTCTAGAGACAGAAGATTTTGTGCTTCTAAGAACAGTCTGCCTAGTTGTTTTAAGGATTTCTAATAAAGTGCCTGATGCTGCAGTATCAGAGGCATAGCCGTGTTAGTCTGGATCTGCAAAAGCAACAAAGAGTCTTGTAGCACCTTTATAGACTAACAGATTTTAGGGATCAAGACCCACTTCATCAGATGAATGTTGTGGAAATCTCCAGAGGCAGGTATAAATAGCAGGCAAGAAAGCAAGGTAAATTCAATGGGGGAAGAGGGTGAAGCCCACTTCCAGCAGGTGATCTGGAGGTGTGAACACCCAGAGAGGAGAACCTGCTTTTGTAATTGGCAAGCCAATCACAGTCAATATTGAGTCCAGACCTGATGGATGCTGCAGTGTTTTTAAACCAAGGCTGTAGACTTTAATGGAAATTCTTCCTTCCAAACAGAGCAGGATTAAGATCAAATTATTGTGTTAACTTTAGTCCTCTGCTCTTTGAAATACCTACAGAGAAAAAAATTCCCCTTAATTCTGTTTCAGACTAAGCATGATGTATGACCTACACTTAATTGCAATGTATTGTGAAATCTGTACGCCAGACCTCCCTTATAGGCAATCTTACTAACAGACCCCTACACAGTATCCTCAAATAAAATGCATTTTCTTCTGCATCTTCGTTAGAAGATTACCTATTTTTTGTTACCTTGAGTGGACACTTCACTGTGTTTCGCTTATAGTATATTGGATTCAGTTTATTATAAATATACATAGCCCGTGATACTGTGCTTTCAGTTTCTGTGTTACCCTTCAGGAACGGGATTGTAGGAAAACCGGAGTATATCACAGCCTATATTTACGTGAAATTGCCCGTTTCCTAAAATCAGAACTAAGCTTCGGGTAACGTAGGGCAGTGAAACACACAATCTAGCAACTTAGGTGCAAGACTGCTCTTGGACATTTAGTTCTCGTAGCTGCCTCTTGTTCAGCTTTCACCCTTGAAATTAACAGATCCCAGCACGATCCTGAAGCAAGAGCCAGCTACCAGAGTTGTTCCTTTTCGGTTTGCTTTCACAAGTACGGAGGGAGGCAGAGACCCGAGGGCCCCCAGCCCAAGAGCATGCTGATCGGGCTAGTGGGCTGAAGAGGGGAGAAACAGAGGCATCCGATGCCAGCCGTCCTCCAGGCTGGGAAGCTGGCGACTCGTGACTGTGGCTGGGACACTGGTCTGAAGGCGCCCTGAGCAGCTCAGCTCACGACGAGGGGCGGCTGCACTAGCTCCACGAGGAGAGCCCTGCTCCCCCGGGGCAGAAGTGAGCCGCACGTGCCCGAGGCCGCGGAGCCGCCTGCTCTCTTTACCAGGAGGGCCCGCCTGAGCGCCAGCATTTCCCGGGACCCCTGCGCCGCTCCCCCACAGCCGCCGGCCAGCTGGAGAGGGCTCCCCCCTGCAGCGCCCCTGCCCGGGAGGCGCGATGACTAGGGCAGCCAGGAGACAGGGAGAGCGAGGGCTGCTGCTGCTGCCAGCAGGGCGCTGGCTGTGCCGGCCGCGATGCCCTTTCCAGAGGCATGTCGGGGGGGGAGGGGGGCAGACAAGCACCAACTTCTGCCAACACCGCCCCGTGCAGAACAGCTGGCAGCTTGCCACGCCCCACGGGTTTGTTCTCAATGGGGCTCTAAGGGGCCGTGCTGGCAATGCCCAGCATGGGGGGGGGGGGTGCATGGGGGCCCTGGCGAGAGACCCCCCGGAGCCACCGGAAGGGAGGGCGCGGGGCTGCAGAGCCGGGGCTCCCTGGCAGGCGGCCGGTGCCCGGGCGAGTTACCTTCGGGGTTGGCGCTGATGAAGACCCGGACGCTCCTGCCGCTGGGCGCGAGGTGCGACGGCAGCGCCGAGAGGTTCCCGGAGAAAGCCGCCCGCCGCAGCGCCGAGTCCCGCGGGCAGGGCAGCCGGCCGGCCGCTCCCGCCGGCCACATCTCCCGCCGCCGCCCGCTCGGCCCCGCAGGAGAAGCTCCGCGGCCGCCGCAGTCCCCGCTCCCTGCCCGGGCTCACAGCAGCCCTCGGCCCGCAGTGGCGGCAGGAGCAGCCGCGCTCGCCACCTGCTCGCTGGGAGCGGCCATACGGGCTCCCCGGCTCCTCTTCTGCCGCCGCCTCCTGTGTCCTCAGCGCAGCACCGGGCGGCAGCGGGAGGTCATCGGCGGCGGAGGCAGCTGGGCTGGAGCTTCCCGCGGCCCCGGGAAGGTGCGAGCGGGAGGGCAGCCCCCGCCCCACGGCCGCAGAAGCAGGTGGCGGGTGGAAACAAACTTTACGCGCGGAGCTCTCCCCGTTCAGCGATGACTCCACAATCCCGGCCCCAGCCCCCCGCCAGCGACGGTGCCGCGCGGCAGAGCTCGGCTACTGCGGCCAGCCCGGGGACGGCAGGGGCGGGGGGCACCTCCGCGGGCATCCACCACGCCAGTGCGCGCCGCTCCCCGCTAGCCTGGCCCACGCGTGGGCGATTTCGCCGCGCGGTCCACGAGCCCGCCCCCAGCGCCTCGGGCTGCGGCCCCCCGCGCAGTCCACACCTGCCCCCGGGGAAGGGAGCGCGCGGGGCTTTTCGCGGAGAGATCCTGGGCGAGGGGGGTGGGTCGACCCTCAGCTCTGGACGAGGGGGGCCGGTCTCAGCAGGCTCCGGGTGGGGGCAGGGGAGCCTGGTCGCCTCTGAACGAGAAGTCTCTCGGCTGGTTGATTTTTCTCATGCATTGAGGGCTGCGGGGTCCACACAGGCACCTTCCCTTCTGCAACTCCTCTCCCGCAACGTGTCCAGCCCCGTCCCTCCTCCGACTGCTTCACAGCCCCCGGCGGGGATTTTTATAGGAAAGCTGCTCCGGGCTCATCCTCCGGCCCACGAGCGAGTTCAGAGAGCCGCGAGGTTTGTGGGGGGGCGTGTTGCTGTTTTAATTGCCCCTGGGCGGGCGCCCCGGCAGGTCAGCTCCGGCAGAGGAGCTTCATTTCCAACCCCGGCCGCTCGCTTGTGAGAAGGACTCAAAGCCCGCTTGGAGCGCGGCTCCAAAGGGCAGGAGGCGGCTCGGCGGGAGCTCGCTCTTCTTTGCAGCAGTCAGCGGCCGCGCATCCCCCGGCGGGCAGCGCCAATGAAATATTCACAGAGGTTGGGACGTCTGGCTGGGCGGCCGCCGCCTGCTGATCCGGCGGAAACCTTCCACCAGGCACGCTCAGGGCCGAGCAGCCCAGAGAGCCCCGCGCGCGCGCACGGGGGGCCGCTGGACTGCCCGGCTCCAGCCCGCGTGCCAGGCGGAGGAGGATTGGTCCCAGCGGGAGATGGTGGCTCTGCTGCTGCAGCAGGCGGCGGACTTTTCACCGTCTGCAGAGGTTAGAAACCTCCCCGAGAGACAGACTGGCAGAGACCTGGCATCAGATGGGCGGGGGCTGGGCTCTAATATGACACTCCCAGCCTCGTGGATCCCTTCTGGGAAACGAGCTGCAGATTCTTCCCCCCAGCTGGTATATAGGGATCTCGGTATATTCCAAAGTCTCTCTCCTGATGCATCTTTCTTTCTTGGTACATACAGTATATAATACATGTGATAGACATACAGGCTGTATGGTCAAGAAGTGATACTAATACATGTAGAACATATTTCCTGTATGTAACAGGTGAGTATGATACATTTAAGTAAATACAGCCTTAGCATTTTATACATCATGAAATGGTGTTGATATCTATGTGTTGCAGGGGGCCCACATACAGAGAGCTTTTCTCCCTGGGGCCAAAATCAGTACACTGGCAATATGCAGGTTGCCTGGTGTTTAGCAGTATGGGGAGTCTTTCTCCACGCTTCAGTTACTAGTCTCTGGCTCTCTCTGGTGCCCTGTGCTGGAAAAATGGCCTGTTGCTAATAATGGGTGTCAACAACAGGTGAAGCTGAAGTGGGGTTGGCTGTGGTTTAGCTGCAAGTTCAGTCAATGGCAGACAGTGTTCAGCATTGTTTCAGAAACTGAAGTAAAAACCTGGTAATTTACTGAAGTGCTGCCAAAGCCGGGGTTTCTTTGTCTGCATCCTGCCTCCCTTTTGTGCACCTGTGTTCACCAGTGGTTCAGCTGCACCCATGGCTAGCTCTAGTTGTCAGCAACAGATAATTTGTCTAATGTAGATCAGGCCTAGAAGCAGTCCCTGGAGGCTGCTGACAGCTCACTGAATGAGATATAAGTGATGTGGAACAGCCTGAGCTATGTCTTATGCATTTTACTAGGGTTAATGATTAGCTGGACTAGATCCTTGGCTTTTTTTTCCAGCTGTAGCAAGATAGGCAGCATGGAGCCAAAGGCAAGTCATGATTATTCCTGCAACAGTGAAAGCAGCTCCTGAGGGGTGCGGGGGATGGAGGGGGGTTTACTTTATGCTGGGCCTTTATGTTACAGCTGGTCTGGAACCCATCATAAACAGTTTCCTAAGAGAGTTTTTTAAGGAGATTCACCTCGTGGCTATGGCTTTTGGCTACCTCAGCCATGATGTGCTGCATTTTATGATGGATTTTGGCAGTCACTTTAACCTAATTAAGATCCCCAGGCTGTCTCATTTTAATTCACTGGGAATTTTGCCTTAGTAGGAATAGGATAACGTCCTAACTCTCTTAGATTCTGCTCCTGTGACTTGCTCGTGTGCAGCACTGGGAATGAAGTGAAATAACAGATGTTTATATGAAAAAGAGGAAATGTGTGTATGTTTGGGCGGGGGGGGGGAAGTGGCTCAGCATAAAAGGCCCTGTTTGATTTATGTGAGAAGTTATCAATATTAAAACAAGTTTGAGTTAACATAGAAGGTATTTAATTATTCTTTCTTTAAATAATGTAAGTTTTAATATGTTAAGCTAACAATAAAAGGAGCAGGATGCCAAGGAATGTCATGTAAATTGAAATATGAAGTCTAAATAGGGTATTATGTCAATCATAAAACATTAATTGAAAGTCCCAATAGGCTAACAAATTTGGCCAATTTCGATGTGGAGCAAGCTATAATTTGTTTTTAGGTTTTAGAACAAAACTACATCTTTAAGCCTCATTCCTGCCACACATGGAGACCCTCGCTCATGTGGCAGCATTCCATATAAGCACAAGAATCCACCCATGGAGCTTATTTTAGGACCGGGTATAAAGGCTGATCCAAAACCCATTAAATTCAATGGAAAGACTCCCATTGGCTTCATGGGGTTTTGGATCGACCTTTAATGTCCAGTTCTTCTTACATCCTTAAGGTTAATGGGAGATTTTCCCATTGAATTCAATGGCATAGAAGTAAGTTCTCATTCCACCAGTGACTTGATATAAAACATTATAACTAAGAGTCTGATCCTGGAAAAACATGAGCAGTAAGTCACTTTATTCACGTGAATAATCTCTGACTATTGGGACTGTTCATGTGAATAAAGTTACTTACCTGTATAGGTTTTACATGAATGAGCCCTATGTTAACTACATCCAAATGTTTAAAATAGGTTGATCTTATTCTCTAGTTTGCCTTGGCTAAATGCTCATGAAGTCAGTAGACTGCTCAGATTTATAAGAACATAGTACCTTTTACACAAAAAATTATCAAAGTAGAACATTGCAAAAAGCTGATATTTCCTCTGCAGCCTTTTATGCTTTATAAATCTTATATCTTTACAAGTCAGGTTCAGGTAGGATTTCATGTATTTGAAAGATTTCCAGTATCTTTGCATTTTTATATCCTGACTATTTTTTTTGTTCTAAAAAACTATTTTAAATATTAGTTGATATTCCTGGTTTTCATTTGAAATGTGCTCATCACTGGTTGAGTCAGAACCCTTCCCTTCCCTTCCCACACTGGGGAGTAGTTGTTACTTCTATTGAGGCCAAAGTGTCAGACACTGTAAGACAATCTGGCCCTAAATGCTTACCGCTGAACAATATTTTTTGTTTTCACGTTTAGTTCTAAAAGACATTTTTAGGAATATTTCTTCACTGGTTTGATAAACCTATCCTAGTTTCCTCTAAACATAATGTCTAGAGTTTAATTCCATATTTCTTTCTCCCCTTTCCCCTCTTCCTGTACCTCTCTTGTTTATCATTCAGTTAAATGCATTTTTTTTCAGAGACAAGGTAGATGAGGTAATGTCTTTTTCAAATAATGGTTATAACTGAGCACTAATCTAGAGTGACAAGGTGGGTGAGGTAATATCTTGTATTGGACAAACAGAAGTTGGTCCCCAAAAAGATATTCCTCACCCACCTTGTCTCTCTAGTATCTTGGGACTGACACAGGCACAACACCACTGCACAGAACACTAATCTGTAAATTAGGTATGATATTACAAAATGCATATCTTGTTAAAACATTGAATAGATTCAAGTTATTGCCCGAGACCCTGATTCTCATACCCTTGCTCACACTGAGTAGCATCTTACTCCTAGAGTAGTCCTATTGAAATTAGTAAGACTTTTCAAGAGGTAAACTACAAGTCAGTGGGCCTGATCCAAAGTCCACCAATATCAATAGAAATACTCCTACTGGTTTCTATAGGATTTGAATCAAGGCCAGTATATGGAACGTGGTCCTACAGTTGAAAAGAATATGTCGAGAGTTACACATCACTTTAAATCTTATTTACTGAAGAAATGAAGAATGATGATCAACTCTAATTGAATGTAAAGCTTGGAAAGTAACCTGTGTAATAAGTTATATGCAATGCTACGGCTCATATTTAACTGCACAAAAGTCTGGAGATTTAAAATTATGGTTCCCACTGCAAACTAAACTTGTGTTGCTGTGAATGTTTAATAGATTAACTTTAATGCCATACTTAGTATATAACTGGGATTTTCAAAAGAGCTCCACATTGGTTTAACTCACTGTCATTGACTTAGCTGAAGCAGAGTTAGACTTTTGGAAATCTCACTCTGTGTACGTAATGGGCTCATGTTGCTTAGAGCAAACCTCATGTCTGAGGTTTTGCATTTTAAATAACAGCACCTGAGTTTATGTGGCATCTTTCCACCAAAAGTATGTTACCCGCCACTGAAATACAGCCATCTACTCAGTAGAATGTGGCCATTTAATAATCCACAGCAATATTCCACAGTACTTTAAGGATGTGATTCTGAAAGGTGCTGGGTATCCAAAATTCCCAATGACTTCCCTCTGAGATGCCAGAAGTATTCTTTCCAGCTCTGGGGATATGTGAACAGTATTTCAGAGACAGCAGACACCACATCTCCTTGTCCACTTGTCAATAAGAGATTCCAGTGAAATCCTGTGTGGAGCAGAGTCACGTCACTGAGTAATGACGCCATTTGTCCACTTGCAGGAGCAACTCTCTAAAGCTATGCGATTCTTACAGTTGCACATTTGGTTTATAGCCCTTAGGGTAGTCCAGCTCATTCAGTCTTAGCCTTCACTGCTGTCTCTGTTATCAGTTAGTTGCAAATGTAAGAGTGGCCTTAGTAATGAAGAATTGGATTAACAGTACCATCTTATTGTTCACTTAAGGGATGAATCAGGTCAGGATCAGGTCTTTAGGCAGTCAATATGATGTCAAATAGTAACAAGCATTCAGTATAGACATGGATGAGACTTGAACCACTGCGGTTGAGATTAAAGGCTCTATATACTGTTTCTTATGCCCTGGGTCAGCCTTTCGTCAAATGAAATGCTTACCTTTCATTGTCCACATATATTTACTGAAGGATTGCTGGGCTCCTCGGGTTTATGGTGTGCCTTGAAACTGTGATTTCCAGCAATAACATATGCATCTGTAGTCTTACCACAGAGCTGTCCCTGGCCTCCAGTCAGGGACTCCTTTTATATCAGTTTCTGAGCAATTTCTGATAGTGTCTGATAAATGGTAAAGCTCCCACTCTCCATCCACCTTTATCTTCTGAAAAGGAGCTTTTTCCTCCTGTCTGCCTTCCTTCCTTCCTCTCACTCTGCTCCCAGTCCCACACCTCTAGATTCTTGTGGTGATCCACTACTCTACCCGTTCCACAGCTTCCATGCACCTGCAATCAGCTCCACTACTTTACTCTTCTTCTCCAGTTGCCATTGTTTGTTCCCCCATCCTGGTGAATAATGCCAGCATCTACCGCTGCGGGGGTGGGGGAAAGGCTCTGGGTGGGGGTGTGGGCCCTAGGGTGGGGCCAGAATTGAGAAGTTCAGGGTGTGGGAGGGGAAGAGGGTTGGCGTGTGTGGAGGGGGCATTTCTGGCTGTGGGTGCTGGGCTCTGGGGTGGGGCTGGGAATGAGGGGTTTAGAGTGCAGGGTTTAGAATGCTCTGGGCTGGGATCGAGGTGGTCAGAGAGCAGGAGGGGATCAGACTCTGGGGTGTGGGAGCAGGTCGGGATGCAGGCTTGGGAGGTGCTTACACAAGCAGCTCCCAGAAGCAGTGGCATACCCTGCAGCTGTCATTGGCCGTGGTTCTGCATGGGAGCCAGAGGGAAGACATGCTGCTGCTTCTAGGAGCCACATGGAGCCATGGCATGTGCGAGTAGGGCAAGCCCCTAACCCTGTTATCGCTGGAGCTTGAGGGCCAGATTAAAACCGATGGGCTGGATGTGGCCCGCGAGCTGTAGTTTGCTCACCTCTACCTTAGACATGTGTTATTTTGGTGTTTATCAGTATTCATATGAATTATCCATGTGCCTGAGGTTTAGCAGGATTGGGCCCTAGAACATCAAACTTGTTGTGTTTGTGAATAAAGGATGAATGATCCAGCCTTTGGTACTTAAGAAAAATGTTGCACATAATTTTCTGGTAACAAATACAACGATCTTTAGTTAAACCACTAACTGAAATCCTGGCCCTGTTGAAATCAATGGGAGTTTTGCCAATTGACTTCAATGAGTGAATGTACGTAGTCTCAATAACTTTAGGCTCCAGGGTGGACATTTTCTTCCCCCCTCGATTGTAACCTGATAGAGAAAGTTCTATTGAGTACAGAGAATATTTTTTGAGAGCTGTATAAGTTTGTACCAGTAGGCTTTGGACAGGATGACTGAGGGAAATAGACTTTCTTATGAGATTTTTGGTACTTTGCATTTTCAGTCTTGCAGCGAATACTAAGATAACAGCCTTTCTCATGGTATTTTACTGTGTTCACCTTAAGTCAGAACCAGGAAGAGCTGAGGCTCTTGCAAAAATGAAAAATAATGATAAATAATTTGGGTCTGAATGAGTTAATTAATGTAAATCACAAGAGTATCAGTAACAAAATAAGCTATCCAATTATGACAAACCTCTTAAAAATTTTGAATTTAAGTTTTGGCTGTATTTTATTTGAAACCAATTCAGCTGTTAAAGATGATTGAATTTTACAAGGAATTAAGTGGAAAAGAAACAATAATGTGATTTTTTTTGTAAGCATACTCTATAGGTTTGATCCTGCACTATTTAAGTCAATGGGAGTTTTTCCATAGGCTTGGCTGGGTGTAGGTTTGAGCCCCATATGAGTATTATAAGAAGGAAATTTAAGAACAATTATGTGGAGAGAATGAGTCAGTGCTGATATCATCATAACTAAGAAAAAAGGCCTTTACGAATGTGAACGGAATACAATTTTTGTATACTTTTTAAGATGCAAAGCGTGATATGAAATCGCAATATGCCTTCTTCTTCCACTGAAGTAGAGAAGAATTTTGTTATTGCTTCAGAGAGAGCAACACTGGGTTTATTGTCTGTCTTTCTGGTACTCCTAAAATTGCTTGCAGAATGGGCATGTAAATTAAAAAAAGTAGATATTTCACATAGCAGGTGTTCAAATTTATTTATATGTCATTTCCCCCCTAATTATTCTGAACATAGGGATCTATGTATTTGTATATAATATTTATGTCATTATACTTATGTTTTGGAAAAGAATTAAAAATAATAGTAACAGGTAACAATACAGTGTGTTAGATGTTTGGGGTTCTTAAATCATTTTCTTATTTGTTTGTTGTTTTTAAGGCAACAAACAAATAAGGTCTTAGGTCATCTCTAAGATACTCTTAGACTAAACGGCAACCAACTTTCCCTGCTTTGAATGACAGTAGTGGACCTCATGAGCACATTCAGTGAAGTCTATCCATTTTTGTTACTGGTGGATTGTAGATCCATAGATTGTGATGGATTTAGATTTTTGACATGAATGTAAATGTTAAATGTGGAGAAGAGAAGCCCAGAGGTAGAATTCTGCAAATGAATGAGGAAGGCATCTGTAATTAGACTTTCTGGGCACTGAGCTGTGGAATATTCTAGATCTTCTTTTGCTGGCATCATGAGATATTATATTTCCTGCTGCACAGAAGATTTTAAGGGTCAGATAATCTCCTGTGTGGACTGTTTGCTATGGTAGAGTTTCCACTATATTTCCTTTGGTGGCAGTGTTATTCCTTAAATGGATTTTTGTGATGTTCTGGGGTGCAATCCAGACCAGTGAAGAGTTGTGTTGCATCTTACCTTATCATGCCAAGTGCCTTGCTACTGTGGCTATATGTTGGGCAGCCCTGGTTCAACGCTTTGGATTCTGGAGCCTGCCTGTAATACCACAGATTTCCTCAGGTTTCCTTCAACCTTGCTTAGTAACTGGGAAAGTGACCTCACACTCATCCCAGCCCCCAGTTTCCCCAGAAATGTGCGTTCAGAAATGTCCAGCTCTGTCCTGGAACAATCAGAGGAAAGTTAAGGTGTGTTGCTCCTTTAAAGAGTCAATATTCAAATTTGTTATTTTACCTAGAGTTACCAAATAGGTCAGTTTAAACACAGCACTGGATTGGTTTAGATTAAAAATAAAGCAAATTTTATTTAATTACAAAGAGAGATTTTAAGAATACGGACATAAGGATTAAAGTCAGAAATGGTTACAAGAGACATAAGGATAAAACACTTTCTAGTAGCTAAAACATAACGAGCTAGACATGATTCAAAATCAAATCCTCTCCCTTTGTTTCCAGCAAGATGGTTGACCAAACTCCTGGGTCAGGATCTACTCGCCTATTTCCCCCAAAATAAAAGGGCTGGGACCTTTCTTCTGGAAACTGGCTTCTTAGGTGAAAGACAGATAATTTGGGGTTTCTTGGCCCCTCTGTTTTATAATCCAGTGAATCTCTGAAATGGATTCTGCTGAAAGATTCCTACAGATAAAAGTCTATTTGTAGTTGTGAGGTAGTCAACACAGAGCCTGTCCAGAAGGAAGTTTCCTGCTGTTTCTTCCCTGCTGGAGTTGTCTGCTAAAATGTACATTTTTTTTTTAGTTCCTACTTCTTCCAGTGCAAGTGAGTGAACATTAGACATTTGATTGTCAATCTCCTCCCATGCCGTGATAGTGTAAAGTTTGCCTCCACCCCTTGTTAGCTTGATGGGTCTGTTTATACAATATGCAACTACATTCCCATTGTGTTTCAAAGCACTTTGGAAGTAACTCCCAGGTGGGGAAATCATATTGTTTTCTTTGGGTGAAGTAATTCCTGTTTGGCTGACAAACACAATTTAAGAATTATAATTTCAGTTTCTGTCCATAACTTTGCATCAGTTGCTTGCACCTACATTATGTGAGGATATTAATAACCAGTGAGTCATGAGCTTTTCACCGATAACCTGCATGACACTTATCAGATACTCTTCACGAGGCTAAAGAATTGGAGTACACTTGAACAGATTAAGTCATTACCAGATATCTGGGTGTCTCTTGCCCTCTGCCCTCGGGCAGGAGTGGCAGAAGTACCCTAAAAGTGTGTGTGTGTGGGAGGGGCCCACGGCCACACAAAGTGTGGCCCTGCCCCCTTGCATCGTCCCTTCTCCCTGAGCTCCCGCCTTCACACAGCCTCTTCCCCCAAGACCCCGCTCCTGCACTGTCTCTTCTGAGGTCCTGCTCCCATGCAGCCTCTTAACCCCAAGACCCTGCCCCCTCTTGCTCCTTTCTGTTCCCATCCCCCTATCTCTTACCCATACAGTTGGTAAAAAGTGGGGGCGGGGCATGGCCCCGGTGCCAGCACCCCTGTTCTTAGGCTGTTCTTAAGGTCACACTCTATCTCTGTTCTTATGTGGTGCACAGTACCATGCTATTTTAGTGACATCCAGAGTGCAGCCTTCAAATTCACTGGCTTTCATGGGATCTGAGGAGGCATTTCAGAAAAAGACTCTTCAATGGCATTCTCAATGTAGAGACCTAAGAACAATCTTTTAAGGAGTCATTTAGCAGTACAATTACAGATATACAGGTTATTTAATAGTTCAGGAAGCTTATCAGCTCAGACAAAGAAATGGTACTGCCTGCAATCTTGGCTGCTATTGTATGTATGCAAGCACAGGGATATTACACAGTCATCTCCAAGCTCCTGTCTACTCTGCCAGCTGGCATCAGTGCAAGGAATGTTATTTCATCTTCAAGTTTAAAAAAACCAACCAAAACACCTGTCTTATCTTCTATAACTGCAGCAGTGCTGGTAAGATTTGAAATGGAGTATTCTTAGGAGGCTCTGTAGAAATTCTCAATTCCCCTTTGCAGATAGATAAGCAAAAGCTTGTGATTTGCTCTTAAGATGGAAGGATAGGCGGCTCTAACACATCATTATTTTCATTCCTTATTCCTTGCTTCCTTGAAAGGCTTCCTCCAATTTTAAAAGAGCACAATCAAGGTGTTTGAATAGGTTTTGTGCCCGTTTTTTTATAATAAATCATTGGAAGCTTGAAAATAAAATCCGCTT
The DNA here is from genome assembly GCA_007922305.1 of Dermatemys mawii. Taxonomy (NCBI): domain Eukaryota; kingdom Metazoa; phylum Chordata; order Testudines; family Dermatemydidae; genus Dermatemys; species Dermatemys mawii. The sequence goes on along the minus strand of ML677326.1, from coordinate 33,219,286 downwards.
CCTTGCACAAAGTCTCTCTCTCTCTTTCTCTCTGCCCCCGGCAGGTTTATTGATAATTATGCACAAACTATATTAAAAGAACATTATTAAAGGTACAAAGTTAAGAACTCCGAAGTTAGGAAATACCAGAATGAAGGCTGTCTGTGCCATCTTAATTTAGTCCCATTGTGTGCATGCATTATAATACAATCTTTAATTACATGATCACATACTATTTATTCCACAGAAACCAGGTGTTGTTCAGGTCACTACACAGTGTTAACTTAATGAGCAGGTATTCTGGGATGGAAAATTTCAGCCAGTTAAAGTTTATCTAAGTGATAAATAATTGAAAACGGGCTTATAATGGGAAGTTTAAGATGACCTTGACAATAAGTGGCACTACCAGGGGTGACTGTAAGGGCAGGTCTACACTACCCGCCAATTGGCGGATAGCAATCGATCTTTTCGGGGGTCGATTTATCGTGCCTAGTCTAGACGCGATAAATCGATCCCTGAGCTCTCTCCCATTGACTCTGGTACTCCACTGCTGCGAGAGGCGCAGGCAGAGTTGACAGGGAAGCAGCAGCAGTCGACTCAGAACCGTGAAGAACCTGCGGTAAGTCGACCTAAATACATTGACTTCAGCTACCCTATTTCCGTAGCTGAAGTTGCGTATCTTAGATTGATTCTTGCCACCCCCAGTGTAGACCAGGGCTAAGACAGAATAATAGTTAGTACTTACACATTACTATGTATGTAGTAGTACACATGTGCATGGCACATTACAGAAAATGTAAATGATGCTTGCTACAGAGTTTTCAATCTAATTTAAATGATGGAAGTTAGTGGGAGCTGCGGCTACCTAGACATATGAAAAGCAGACTATGTCTGCAAGCTAAAAGTTCAACCTTTTGGTGTTTTGGCATTGTTTTAAACCTTCTCCCAGTTTCTAGGTCAAGATTTTTCAAAAGTGGCTAGTAATTTTGGGTGCCTCGTGGTGGATCAGTATGTCTGCACAAGCCTGTATCAAAGTGTGTTCTTCCCTTGACATTGTGACTGCCATTTTGAAGGGTATAACTTGTATGTAGAGTGCATAGCTGTGACAAGGACAAACCCAGAGCAGCTTATTGTGATTCTGGACAACTCTGGTGCTAATACAAGAGTGATCAATGATGATTGTCAGAACAATAGGTTTTCTAAAGAGAGTGGCCAAGTTAGAGGAAACTCGTTCTCTCAATTTGCCTCCAGGAGAGGGCTTGGACTTTAGCCACCTGACTGAGATGCTGTATTCATTCAGTGAGTCACATGACAGAGGAAACAGAAACCTTACAGGCAGGATCTGCAGAAGGACTGCAGGAAGTAGAGGGCAGAAGGGGACTACCATCTGACACAGAGGCTGGATGTAAAGAGCATAGACTTAGGGGACAGAGTGTATTGGTTGCTGTTCTTTTCCCTAAAGATCTGTACCTCTTGTGTGCTTTAAAAATAAAAATTACTGTGGTTTTAGAAATTCCTGTGCAAAGTCTGTGCTCCTTACAAGAGCTGGGTGGGAAACAGTTTTCCCATCCCACAAAACTTTTTGTGATTTCAGAAATGTTTCTGTTCTGCATCAGGATGAAATGGAGACCTTTTGAAGGTTTCTGTGAAAAACCAGAGACAGAGAGCGTTGTGATCAGGACAGTCATCTAGGCTGTAGGAGACACAGGTTCAGGTTCTTATTTTGCCCCTGCACACCAGAGACTTGAATCTGGGTTTCCTTCATCTCAGCTGGGTGTCCTTATTAGCTGGCTCTGATGAGGTGGAATTCTTTCCTGTACAAGCTGTTCCATTTTGTATAAATAATAATTCACTGGAGCAGGGATTTGAATCCGGGTGTATCATTTCTTGAGTGCCCTAGCTACCAGGCTATAAAGTCAATCTCTTGCTTTCTTTCTGGCCCTGGGAATAAAAAGGGCTTGCTTTTTCAGAAGCTAGTTGGACATCTGCGTTCCAGAAACCAGGCTCATCTTTTGGTGTCCCATGTTGGGCTCCCAACAGTTGAGGCCAGTCACTCATGAAATCTTGGAGATACCCTCTAAATGTTCCAGTGTTAAAAAAAAAGGTTCCATATTAGCTGCTATAATGAAAAGGAAATTGCATACAATCCTCATAGAAGAGCAAGAATAAGCTTCAATCTCTGAAGATAACTGACTTGAACTATAGTGGGAGCAATACTGTGAGTGGTGGTAGATTCTGAAAAATCCCTGTAGCATACATTTTGGAATCTATCTAATTGCTATGGTGTGTGCAAAAATGTTTGGTGCTGAAAAGAAGAACATACAGGTTATGCTGTCTCTGGGGAAATGAAGGCCCAGTAAAAGCAGGGGAAATGAAAGAAAGAAAGAAAAGGTTGAGATATTTCCATATGCATCTGCTCAGTGTTTCTGTGTCATTGTTACTGCATAAATTGTATGGGAAGTAATCTTGGAATAGGATTTGAAACAGCAATTAGGGAAATGTTGACTCTTGTGAGTCTATACATGCCTGCGGTAAAGTTAAGAGAGAGCCATCTGTTGTGCAGAATACTATCAGTACTTTCCTCCAGTAAGTGAGCTACACCTGCTGTACACAGGTTAATTAAATCAGAAATAGAAAAGTCAATATCCCTGTGCTGCAAGATTGCCCATGAGTACGACCCACCATTCTCATTTTAAAAAAAAATTATTTATGCACATTAACTGAAAAATAAAATCACTGCTCTCTGATTTGTCAGTGTTAATCAGAGGAGATGGACAGCATTTGCCCACCAATCTTAATGTGGTTTTACAGGATTTATCACTGCACGTTTACTTTGGAATTAAGAAATCCCAGAGGAATGAGATTATAATAGTAACTCTGATTTGTCTATTTCTATGTTAGAGAGGGAAAAAAAGACTTACTAAGCTTTGTCTTACCTGCCAGGGTTCTAAAGAAACAGCTGTCAATTTTTTAGTCTCATTTAGTGCTTCATCATTTTTTATCCAGCTCACAAATTGATACTGCAGCTGTGCTTGGGGAAAATAAAGCTTTCCACCTGTTCCAAACCCAGAACAATGTACTTAATCTTGGAGACAAGCATTAAGAACAAAAGGGAATTTCACTGTATGAATCCAGTCGCTCTACAGCAGAAACGATGTCAGTGGATTTCTGTCTCTAGTCTACTGTATCTAATAGTGATTTCTGTAAATTGATAGAGCATGCAGTACCCTATTACCAAATGCCATCATGGATGTGTTTTGCAACCGTTGCCGTGCCACAGTTGCCCAGCACTGTGCTCTGAAGTGTTACGAAGGCCCTTAGGCAGCCCTAGTATAAAAACATTCATTCAGCGATCCTGAAAATAACTGCCATGACTAGGAATGCAAATTTTTTATTTTGAAATAATCCTTATCCCCCAATAAAATCACTTGGGTTGTTGCCTTCATAGCGCTAATAGTTTTGTTTCTGTAAACAAGAATAAGTCAGACCAGCTCCTAGCATCCATATTCATGTTGAGTAGTACTTTACTCAGTATGTAGAACCATTGAATTCAATAGGATTACTCACTGTAGCAGAATCTGAGTGAATCTACCTATCTGTCCTTTAAAAAACCCTTCTTGCTTGCACAGGTGCACCTTTCTGATCTATAGTATTTGGGTTTATTTAATATACTTCACTGGTTGTGTCGTCCATTGGGTGAGGCCACTTCTTTGAAGTTTCACTCCTCAAGCAACAGCTCAGCTTCAAACAGCAACCACTTCCCTCTAAACTGGATGCACACTTTTACAGGTTGGATCTTTTATACAGGTGCCTTTATAAGTAACACTTACACTTTCAAAGGGAACCTCTGCCTGCATGAAAAATGAAAACCGTAAATTACCTCTCCTTCCTGAACCCAGCTGTTTTCCTAGCATTAGGGAGTGCTCTTATTCAGGTGCATTTCTGTTGCATTCAATCTACAGATGGAGACCTGAGGCATGGAGAGGCTAAGTGATTTGTCCAAGCAAATCTTTGTACAGCCATAAACAATATCTTGATCTCCTGAGTCCCATTTCAGTACCTTATCTCCAAGAACAGTCTTTCTCTCCTTCTGTAATGTAATCTGAACTGAGAACAGTTTATCACTCTCCAGCAGGGCCCTAATTCAGGAAAGCACTTAAGCATGTGCTTAATGTCATCCATATTCAGGATCAGTGATAAAGCATATGCTTAGTTTAATAACACGAGTAACCCCCTTGATTTCAATTGATTTAGTCTCTTTCTGCCTCAGTTTCCCATCTGAAGGCAGTGAGGCAACAGCTCCTCACAGGTGCAAGAGAGATTGATTGTGAGGTTCTCAGTTACGATAGTGATTTGGGAGGGTTCATATAAGTTCCCTTTCCATAGCTGGAAGCCTGTTTCCATCTGAGTCAGTAGCATATCTCAGATCTGAAACTTAAGAAAGTAGAATTTAATTAAGCAAATTGGAAAAATCTAATTTACCAAGTTAAAATATGGTCAAGGCACTAAAGCTAACGCCCCTACACTTCCAAAAATTGCTCTGATTTTAATGATCACAAGTGGTTATGGCTTAATTTAGTGTTTCCTGTTGAAGATGACACCTCCAACAGCACAGTAATGCTAACTTATTCTGCAGTATCAGTTCAGTACTGACTGAGAGAAGCCTGGGACATAATGAGCCACAAAAATCACCACTTATAGTACTCTGGGTTTTCCCGTCCATGTACTAAACAGCCATAACTCTGCTTAGCTAGTGATTTCTTACCAGGGCACTGCTTGGGACTTTATGTTTGTTTACTTACTTATCCATTTTTATTTTTATTTTTATTTTCCACACTGTGTATGGACAAGTTTAAAATTCAGCATGAAAAGACTTAACATTTCTTATCACCCTTTTTTGGTATAATAGACAAACTTCAAACATCATGGGGCCATTTGTGATCAGCTTACTCAGGAGTCTCCTGTTAAACTTCAATGGGATTTTTTCTTTGAGTAATGTGATGCAAATTTGGCAAGTCAGTAGAGTAGAGGTGCTCTGTGCCCTAATAGGTAGGTGGCTTGAATTAAGGAATGAATTAAAGTCTCATTCTTCAGACTAGTGATGTCACAGAGGCTGTTTGCTTGATCTCCAGGGAAGGAGGCCAGCCGGATTGCTCAGACAGTGCTCACTGCCAAGTGATCCATTGAGCAAATAGTTTGCTATGTCTGCTCAGCTAAGATTGCAAGGCAATGAAAAAATGTCTGTAAGGGAAAATAATACTGCAATGGTTGAAAATTACTGGGAATTATAACATCCAAATATGATTCATAACTGATTATTTATCAGAGTTAAATGCACATAACTATTTGCTACTGTATTGCACGGCTGAGAGCTTTTTATAATTTTTTGCAGTATTATAGAAATAGGTGGGATGATGCAGCTGTTACCTTCCAGAATGTTCTTGTGTTTTCAGTAAAATTTAGGCTGAGTGATGGAGAGACTTTTTCTCAATGTGAGAAATTTAATTTCAGAGGTATTCCAGACAAAGTCTGATTTAATTAACCATCCTCTCTGTAGATAGGAATTAATTAGTTAGCATACCTATGGTATGATTTAATGTATATTTACATGACTATGTTTGAGTTAGTTGTTACCAGCAAATAAACAATCACTTTACACTTAACAAACAAATGAGTATTGAAAAGGGCCAGGGATATGTTTCACTGTAGGGTCTCAGATCACTTTTACAACCAAACTCTTTACAGCTACCTCCAGGGTGGGTTTTCTGAAGATCTGCATGGCACTAAATAGACTGCTATGCAGCCGTATACCTTACAGGAAACTTAGACTACAGTACTTGTATTAGCTGAATTGAAAAATGCTATTTTTTTTTGTTTTTTTACAGTGCAAATATTTGTAATAAAAAATAAATATAAAGTGAGCACTGTACATTTTGTATTCTGTTATAATTAAAATCAATATAGTTGAAAATGTAGAAAACATCCAAAATATTTAAATAAATGGTATTCTTTTGTTTAACGGTGCGCTTAATCACGATTAATTTTTTAATAGCTTGACAGCCCTAATACATATACACACTTGCTTACAGACACACAGATTTTACACACACACACAGGTGCTATATGTGCGTGCACACAATCACATAGAGTTGCTGGTGGCAGATGGTATAATCAAGGTTGTGTTTCAGCATCCATTTTAAGTCACTTTTTCAGTTGCTCGTAAATATGACATTTTCCCCCTATGCTTCCTTTGCTAATGTATTTACAGTCACAAGCTCTATGCCTCTTTCTATGGCCTCTGTTTGTGATTTGGTTTGTTCCACTGCTTAACCTTTTTGAATTGAAGATGCATTATTTCTGAATAATTTTACAATCCCTTTTTTGTTGTTGCATCTCATAAAATTGTCATTTAATGAGCAAATCGTATCAATGAGAGACTTTCCATTGACTTCAGTTGGCTTTGGATCAGGGCCATGGGGTAAATTGGTATAGTGCCAATAAAGTCATTTGAGTTGTCCTCAAACCATTTGGAGAGCTGTTCTTTGTGTCGTTCAGAAATTACACAGTTGAGAATGTAATGGCATTTTCTACTATGAATGCACAGATGTTCATAACTTGGTAGAGGTCTTTTTTTTTGTTGAGCATTTGGGGAAAGATCAGGGTGAGAGCTGCCAGGGGTTATTCATGGATGCAGTAGGATCAAGTTTGGTGACAAGACTTGATTATAATAGCCAGGTGAGTGTGCAGTGGACATAAGCAATTTAATATGACTTATTGTGAATTCTAAGTTGTTAAGGGACAAAGCAATACTATCATGAAGGGCTATTTATATGTTCATTTGGAAGTACCAGTATTCTGTTGATTTTGAGTTGGCATAATAAAATATATGGGTCCTTCAAGGGCAGAGCCTGGCCAGTGCTTGCTTTATTATGATCAAGCATTCAGGACATTTGTAGCCCCTCGAGATGGAGCACATGACTAAGAGGGAGCAAGGCCTGCTTGGCAAATGAGACAGAGGAGTTCCAAGTGCTCAGTATAAGGGCAGATTTGGAGCCGACTGTTATGTTTCTGAGATAGAAGGTGATAGGGTGGGATCTGTACCCTGTATGGAGGGACCCAGGGAAGGAGTCTGAGTGAGGTTTGGGACAGGATTGCCTGGGAAAAGACCAGGGGAAAGGCCTGACCCAGAACAGGCAATGCAGAAAATGACCCTTGGAGATAGTAGAGCAGGCCAGATTTGGGTTTAGGGCAGATTGTTTCCTGATGGTTTAGGATTCCGGGGCTGATGCCTGTAGTAGAGGGAGATCATACCCTTCCCTCCACCACGACTCTCCATGAAGCCTCTTAGGGAGATGGTGCAGAAATTCCTGACCTGAGAGGAGATAGATTGTTAAGCCTAAAGAGGGCAAAGAACAGCACAGCCTTACAACACAGACCCTGGTCAATGTCTGATAAAAGGGAGAAAACTGGGAGCACCTGCATTTAGGGGCTGAAGAACTTGTCTGTGGAAGTTTTGTCTGTTTGGAATCTTTCTTTTTCCCTGGAAAGGGAAAACTTTTTGCTTTGTGTGAAAGTTCATAAGTGCCAGATCACCCTGCCAGCTCACTGACAATCATTGTTTTCAGGGAAATGGAGGCACAAATACTGGGAAAGTATGCCATTCCAAAACCAGGAGGTCATAATATTTTCATAATCAGAAAAACACACATTCTCTTTTCATTGTCTCACATCGCAGCAGGGATTTTTCCTAAGAGTTTAAAAAAAAATAGGCATGAAAAATTTATTTTCAAAGGTGAACTTTGGAGAAAGTTCTGAGTGAAAACAGGGAGTTATACTGGAAACTATTTTGCAACTTTAACCATAATTGCTACTGGTGATACCTCTTCAATGACATCTGCATGTTCATATATGTTCAGTTCATACATACTGTATGTGCATGTCTACCAAGGAATTTTTGAATAACAGTGTGAAGCCTTGTATCATATAGTTCTGATTTTTTTGGCAGGAAAAAAAGAATGTTCTATTTTTAAAGCACTGGTGACAGTTAATGATTAATAGTCACAGTCCACAATACTGTCAGCAGGAAGCCAGTAAGTGTAGGGGAAGCCTAAATAATTGAAGGGAAGAGGTGACAGAGGCAGCCATTAGTTATACCAGATAAGAGAGGCTTCACTGCTGGGCAGCCTGCCCAGATGAGAGGGCTGTTTTACTGTTTGTAGAGTGCAATTCATGGACTTTATGATGCACTTCTCATGTTAAAAAAGGGTATCAACATTTGCAGAAAACTGTGAAATATCCACACCGTAACTTGTTCCACAGCACATTGTTATACTTGCAAGATAACCAGTTTCTCAAAAATATGGGGCTTTGGTTTCAAAACCCAGCCTGTATACCATAACCAGCACAAGTCATAGTTCATTAGCAGAGGGAAAGTGCACAGCAGTCTGCCCACTAAAGGCAACGAGGCTCTGTCGTCTGCAGCACTGTGACCTCCACAAGGGGCCCCGTGCATTTTCAGAAGGGGTCAGTGATTTTGAATGTCAAACTTCAGACACTTTGGTGCTGGTATTCAAAGAGTTGGAGAGCCCTGGATGTCTATGGGAGTGATGGATGCGCAGCAGTTCTTGAAAATTAGGCCCATGTGTCTCAAGTTGGGCACCCAAAAATGGAGGAATCCTTTTCAATATGTTGGCCATGATCTACATTTCCTATTTGGTTCATTATAGCTTTCTGTCTTACTGATAATTGGATATGTCATATTCTCATAATGGATGTGAAAGAGGATCGGCATAATTCTCCTCTTTCACTTTTTGAAGAAATTGTAGGCTAGTTTCTTATCCGGCACTCTGGATAACTTACAGTTATTTTCTTCAGTTTCCAGTCAGCATTTGATACAGTGCCATATGACAGACTGTGGTTGAATTGCTTAAGATGGCAAAGACACAGTGTAGATCTTCAATTAACATCCTGTTAGAAGAAGAATTGTGTTCATACGAGAAATAAAATGTTAAATGGCATTCCACTGGGGTTAATGAGGGTTTTTCCACATGAATAGAAATAACATATTTTACAAATAAGTTGATATGAGTGACAATGTAAAACTGCATGATAGTGAAAGCTTTAGGGGACAGGCAAGACACATTAGAAGGGCCTTGTTGCTGGGCTGATAGAATTGGATTAAATTCAGTGAAAGAGAATATGAAGAAATATTCGGGGTCAAATTTTGTTCTCATAATGATTTAGATCTGGAATAACATCCTAGATATAAAATATTTGGGTAGAATCATACTCTGAATTTAAGCAAACTTGATTAGGAAGAATTTTTAAAAGGACCTTGGAGCAGCAATGACTTGTTCCTTTAAGGGCTAGTCATCCCTGTTCAGTTAGTTCTTCCATGCTACATCTGTGCTGGGTGTTGGACTTCAGAGGAAGGAAGCCCTGTCGCTGAGAGCTGGCTGGACAGGAGAAGAGAAGACAAGGCTATGAGGAGCTAGCAGAGAGCACAAGACAGCAGATGCCTGTGGAAGACTTCAGGTAGGAGGAGCAGGGAGCAACCCAGAGGAGCCTGGGAGGGACTGAAGGGAGAGACAGAAAAGAGCCTGAGGAGGGTGAAAGCTGAGCCTAGGGCTTGGGCAGAAGAGTGCTTGAAATTAGAGGAGAGAAGAGAGAAAACCACGTGTGACTTGGCTGGAAGGCTAAGTCACCAAACCAGACCACTGGAGCTTGAAGAAGGAGATGGGGTGAAATTGCTGCAAGGCCAGGTTTTGCTGTGAGGGAAAGCTCTGGGATGGTGACTCTCTTATAGACGTTAAAAGTAATGATGTGCTTTCCGCTAAAAATGCATAAGCAGGGAGACTAAAAAGAACTACAAGCCTGCCAGTAAGATACCCTTCTGATAATCATATCCTGCTTTTTTCTCTCTGTGCTGAAATCTCAGTAGACAAAATATCAATGTTCAAATTGCAGCAAACTCTGTTTTGGGAGCATGCAAAGATGATGGTAGTGGCTATATGACATGCTACCTGCCACTGTGCAGTGGTCAGCAGCTCTTGTCAAGAGCAACTGAGCATCTTCAAATTATTCAGAGTTGTGGGGTGATTAGAAGGCCGAAAGCTCTGTAAAATACATTGCAGGTAACTTTGTCTCCTTTTGCAGGACTAATGTCCACACCCCAGTTTTTACCTTCCCCTCCAAGGTTGTACACCACCACCACCACCGAGAAGCCAGCTCCAGGGGAGGAGGTCAGGTGGTGCATGAAAGAGACAAGCACTCTACAAATTTTCAGAGGCGACATGTGGGTTGGGTCATGTGGGGTCAAGTTCCCCTACTCCCCCATTTGCTGCTTGGCTTGTAGTTGAGCATGCTCAGAAATACTGTTGAAGCCGACTGCCCTCACTCTGTCCCCCTCTCCACTATCAGCAGGCATGGATTGCCTCTGCTGCAAAGATCCAGATCCAGATTCTGAGATCCAGGGGCTTGGGGACAAGATTCCTTGTAGAATCCTCAACATCAGCTTGGATAGAAAACCTCTCTCACAAGGGCAAAGTGCTACTGCTAGGGCATGATTACAACCAGGTACAGTTCTGCAAGTAATTATCCCCCATCTGCATGATTTTTTCTAGGAAGAGGATGATGTGGCTCAGAGTCTTTTTAAAGTGGTCTTCTGCTTCTGTATCTGTGAATGAGACAGATCTATATTGCAAAATGCTATTCAACTCAGTCATAATATCCATCACGTGCAAGTTTAACTTACAAAAATGGAAGCTCTTCATTTACTATCTAAATCAACCACAATAGACCCAATTATGTCACTCAGATAAATGACCACATAGTGCTTCTAGCAAGGAGATGAATCTGTTAAGCATCAGCAAAGAGATTGCACAACAAGATGGTTACAAATGTATATGTCACCATAATTTACAAGGAACCCATTAAAGGTTTGCCTACAGTACATTTCTCAACTTGTTTGCCATGATGTGCTGATAGTGACTGTGAGCACCTCTTCCCATTAAGATTCACCCTCCTGAACCATTAAATTATGATACTGGGGCAAGTGCTGTGTGTGAGAACAGGGACTGGAATTCATTAGCAATAATTTTGCATCTCATAACTCCATGAAATGTCTAAAAATGGGTTTAAAAATGCAAGGAACCTTGTTGAAAGGAAGCTTATTTGCAACATCTTGAGGAAAACAGTCATAATATAGATTATTTATTTCTACGCCAATATGCAGCTATTTATACTTACTCGCTATGCTTCAGTCAAAGGGAGGTGTAACATTAAGTGGCATTTCAATTCCAAAATGATAGGTGTTCTAGAAGTATTCCATGAAGAATCTGAAGGAATAGAAATCTGGGCAGTAATTGTACATGCCCTTTTCAAGGAGTTTAGAGTTAGAAGGGAACCAGAGACTGTCTTTTTGATGTATGTTTGTGGAAGATAAGGCTCCTGCAGAGAAACAAAATTTAATTCTTTGCATCAGTCCTCACGGCTGAGGATATGAGGAAGATTCCCAAACCTGAGCCATTCTTTTTGGGTGACAAATCTGGGACACAGTCTCAGATTGAGGAATCATTAGTGGAGGTTTTGGAACAAATTGATAAATTAAACAGTAATAAATCACCAGGACCAGACGGTATTCACTCAAGAGATCTGACGGAACTCAAATGTGAAAATGCAGAACTACTAACTGTGGTATGTAACTTATCATTTAAATCAGCTGCTGTACCAGATGACTGGACAATAGCTAAAATGTGATTTCAATTTTTAAAAAAAGCTCCAGAAGTGATCCCTGCAATTAAAGGTCAGCAAGGCTATCTTCAGTACTGGGCAAATTGGTTGAAACTATAGTAAAGAACAGAATTATCAGACATGTAGATGAATGTGATTTATTGGGGAAGAGTCAACATAGTTTTTCTAAAGGTCTCACCAATCTGCTAGAATTCTTTGTGAGAGTCAACAAGCATGTGGACAAGGGTGGTCCAGTGAATATAGTGTACTTAGATTTTTAGAAAGCCTTCAACAAGGTCCCTTACCAAAGACTCTTAAGCAAAGTGAGCTGTCATGGGATAAGAGGAAAGGTCCTCTCATGGTTCAGGAACTGATTAAAAGATAGGTAACAAAGGGTAGGAATAAATGGTTAGTTTTTAGAATGAAGAAAGGTAAATAGTGATGCTCTGAAGGGGTCTGTACTGGGATCAGTACTGTTCAACATATTCATAAGTGACCTGGATAAAGGGGGTAAACAGGGAGGTGGCAAAATTTCAGATGATACAAAACTACTCAAGATAATTAAGTCCAAAGGAGACTGCAAAGAGTTATAAAGGGATCTCATAAAACTGGATGACAGGGCAACAAATTCAGTATTGATAAATGCAAAGTCATGCACAGTGGAAAACATAGTTCCAGTTCTACATATTAAATGATTGGGTCTAAGTTAGCTTTTACCACTCAAGAAAGGTCTCGGAATCATTTTGAATTGCTCTCTGAAAACATCAATTCAATCTTCAGAGTTAGTCAAAAAAGCTAATAGAACATTGGGAATCATTAGGAAAGGGATACATAATAAGATAGAAAATATCATATTACCTCTATATAAATTCATGATACACCCACATCTTGAATACTTTGTGCAGATCTGGTCACCCCATCTCAAAAAAATTATATTGGAAAGGGCAACAGAAAATAAAATATAATATATTAATATTTTATATTAATATAAAACAGCAACAAAAATTATTAGGGGTATGGAACGGCTGCCATATGAGGAAAGATTGTGACTTTTTAGCTTGTAAAAGACAGATACAAGGAGGATATGCTAGAGGTCAAGAAAAGCATGATTGATGTGAAGAAAGTATATAAGGAAGTGTTTACTCCTCCTCATAACACAAGAACTAGGGGTCACCAAATGAAATTAATAGGCAGCATTTTTAAAACAAACAAAAAGGAAGTATTTCTTTGCTTAACACACAGTCATCGTGGAACTCTTTGCCAGAGGATGTTGTGAAGGCCACAAGTAGAACAGAGTTCAAAAAAGAACTTGATAAGTTAATGGAGGATAGGTTCATCAATGGCTATTAGCCAGGTGGACAAGAATGGTGTCTCCATAGCCTCTGTTTGCCAGAAGCTCACCGGAATGGGCAACAGTGGATGGATCACTTGATGATTACCTGTTCTATTCATTTCCTCTGGGGCACCTGGCATTGGCCACTTTAGAAGACAGGATACTGGGCTAGATGGACCCTGCATTTGACCCTGTATGGCTGTTAAGTTCTTATGGGTCCATCATATCTAGATGCTACTGCAGTACAAATAATAATAATGGTAGATGAATAATGGGGTGGGGGAGTTAAGGGCCTTTTTTTGAAGACAGAGAATACAAGTATGTACTTGTATGTTGAAGGGAAGGAGCAAACAAGAGAGAGAGAGGATGAGGATGAAAGAGAGGGAGGAGTCCAATAACAAGCAGTATAAGTCAAAAGAAAATTTATGGAGGGGGATCAAGGAGAGAGGTGTTGGGATTGGCAGTGCAGAGCTGACTAAGGGCAGAGGAGGGAACATCAGATACCAGAAAGGGTACACAAGAAGGTTACAGGTGCATCATGGTCCAGATTCAAAAAAACATCTAAATTCAGGACAATATTTTAGCATGTATTTAACTTTGAGCTTTGCACTTTTATAAGACTTAAACACGTTAAAATTAAGCATGTTTTCAGGTGCTTTATTGAATCCAAACACACCTGAGAAGCATTTCCTGGAGGCATTTTGACTGGACACTCTGGCTGTAGCATTACTTTCGTACAACGGCAGCCCTGGGTTGCCAGTTAATGTAGAAGGATGCATGGACCTAGTTCTGTTCCACCTACTACAGGGTGTTGAGCACTGCTAGCAATAGAACTTCCCCTCCTCTGTGCAACACTTACTCAGAAGTATGATGGATGTGGCCAGAAAGGGGTTTTCCAGACATAGGGGACTGTCTGAAAGGAAGTCCAGAGGTAGATATAACAGAAGGATGACTTTGTAGTATATGCGCAACATGCCTCAGGTGGCATGTGACCAGGATTCATCACCAAATTTGGTCTGCTGGTTGAATCATTAGCTACCTGGGCCCGGGCTGGGTGCTGATGGGGATTATGCCTAGACCTTGGGAAAGACAATGTAAAGAAATATATTGTGAACCTGTAGTGATTCTGAAGATGAAATAGAAACAAAAGATGATCTATAATTGCTCAGACAGCTTACCAGCTGTCCTTTCAACTATATCCTTTTATGTAACTTTTTTTCATCCTCACTTCAGTCAGATGTTTTCTCTTCTAATCTTCTTTTTTTATTTTGCCATTTTAATCTCTCAGGGCTGTAAATAGGAATGTTCATAACTAAGAAAGACAGCCATTGTAGTGCCTGCAATAGGATAGAAGATTGTTCCTAGGAGAGCAACTACATTACAAAATACTCAGAAGCTGATATATCTTACCCTTAATCAGAAATTCATATTTGCAGATGATACTGAACTGCTCAAAATAGTTAAGACCCAAGCAGACTGTGAAGAACTTCAAAAAGATCTCACAAAACTAAGTGATTGGGAAACAAAATGGCAAATGAAATTTAAAGTGGATAAATGTAAAGTAATGCACTGTGGAAAAAATAACCCCAACTATACGTACAATATGATGGGGGCTAATTTAGCTACAACTAATCAGGAAAAAGATCTTGGAGTCATCGTGGATAGTTTTCTGAAGATGTCCATGCAGTGTGCAGCGGCAGTCAAAAAAGCAAACAGGATGTTAGGAATCATTAACAAAGGGATAGAAAATAAGATGGAGAATATCTAATTGCCCTTATACAAATCCATGGTGCGTCCACATCTTGAATACTGTGTACAAATGTGGTCTCCTCATCTCAAAAAGGATATACTGGCATTAGAAAAGGTTCAGAGAAGGGCAACTAAAATGATTAGGGGATTGGAACGGGTCCCATATGAGGAGAGATTAAAGAGGCTAGGACTTTTTAGCTTGGAAAAGAGGAGACTAAGGGGGGATATGATAGAGGTATATAAAATTATGAGTGGCGTGGAGAAAGTGAATAAGGAAAAGTTATTTACTTGTTCCCATAATAGAAGAACTAGGGGCCACCCATTGAAATTAGTGGGCAGCAGGTTTAAAATAAATAAAAGGAAGTTCTTCTTCACACAGTACACAGTCAACCTGTAGAACTCCTTGCCTGAGGAGGCTGTGAAGTCTACAACTATAACAGGGTTTAAAAGAGAACTGGATAAATTCATGGATGTTAAGCCTCTGTTTCTCAGAGGGGGTGATGGATGGCAGGAGAGAGATCACTTAATCTTTACCTGTTAGGTTCACTCACACCGGGGCACCTGCCATTAGCCACTGTCAGTAGACAGGATACTGGGCTAGATGGACCTTTGGTCTGACCCAGTACGGCCTTTCTTATGTTCTTATGATAAAGTTTTAGGTGGACATATTTTAGAAAGTTAATAAAAGCAGCACTGATATTGGTAACTTTTAAAGATAGGGGATGTAATACTTCATAGGGTGTCTCACGCTGGGAAGGACCTTGCACTACCTGTTTCAACATTTATATGGCCCTCAGTGTCATAGCATTTGACTTGAAAGAGTCATTAATGGATTTTATCCTCATCACACCCATGTGGTGGAAGGAGTATTATCTCCATTTTTATACAGGGGGAGTTGAGACACAAGATAGACGAATTGACTTGCTTAAGGTTGCACAGAAAGTCTTTGGCTAAAATGGGAATTCAGTCCAGCTCTCCTGAGTCCCAGTCCAGAATCTGTACCACAGGACCATCTTTTCAGATTTTAAGGCCAGAGGAGGTGATTATAGTGCTTAATTTGTAATTAAAGAGGTGCCGTGGTTCAGCCATGGCAAACCCTGACATAAATTAAGCACTGGGTGATTATTGTAATCTAGTCTGACCTCCTGAATAACACAGGCCATAGAACTCCTTCAGGAGATTCTTACATCAAAGCCATAATTTCTGGTTGAGCTAAAGCGTGTTTTTAAAAAAGACATTGTATCTTGACCTAATATCTTCCCCTTCTGCTGCAGTGTGGGGAGTTCATGGTGGGCTAAAGCACAAGAAAAGAGAATATTAAATAAATCCAAGAATACTGAACAGTGGACAATACTCATGGAGACTAATAATAGTGGGATTATATAATTAACTTACCTACTTGAGGGGGTAGACTGTTATCCTCACAAGCTGTTATATATCTGAAAGCTTCTATGGGCAATGAACTGATTCACCTGCCTTAATCTAGTTAAAATTAAATGCAACTTTTATGATAAAAGTATCTTTGAATTTCCTAGTAGTAAAACGTGATACTGTCCCACTATTTGGAGCATAGTTCATGAACAAGGATCATTATAGTTTGGATTCATTATAAACAAGGCACCAAATAATTCCAAGAAATGCTTCCTTGAGGCCCTGAAATCAATTTTATAATAATTTTTTGTAGGCAGCTGTAGTTATTCTAAAGAAATATATTGCAGTTCTATACTGAAGTTTCCTTTGTTATCTGGCTTTGCTTTACTAACCCATTTGGACTCCACAAATTGTTGATGACAATATCTATAATTACTGCTCTGCTTCTTGCTAGTTTACTTTAAAATATAGATAACAGTATTTCAGAATTATCTTCCGTGATTCTGATTGTACCGGGCAAGCAGGGCCTGATATAACTGAGCTACTTTTGCTACCTGGCTTGGTCACAGAAGGATAACATTTTAATACCTAACCAGATACGAAAGATGCATTTGCTTTTGCTGTCACTACACTGAAAACTCATTTTTGTTCCAAAGATAAAAATAGTTACTGAGTACCAAATCCCAAATGGCCCATATTTCCAGCTAGGAACCTGTTGACCTGTTAAAGGCAATCCAGACCTCCTAAACTTCACATCAGCTGGTTCCAGAAGTGATAAGATCCCACATATGAACAAGACACACTACGCTAATCTAATGAGGGTAATGTTGGTACTAACCTGGATAAGAGGTTGGCTTATTGTACAATTGGCTATGATTATAATTTTATCTTATTCCTTCTTAGGCATAATGAGAACCAGAACAGCGGCTTCGGAAAGCAGAAATGACATAAATAAGTGAAATAATGTTCATAACTATGGACATAAGGCGAACAGGTATCTGTAACATGCATGGATTCCAGTAGATATCGGAATACCTGCAAATGAGATGACTGACAAAGCAACAAAACATGCTCTAAAAATGAGGAGCTGATATTAAGATACCTTTAAGTAGACAAGACTTTAAAATTGTGGTCATGCAGGAGCTTGAGAAGGAATTGCAAGAACTATGGGCTAAGGAAACAAAAGTACAAAGTTTCTATGATGTATGCTCAGAAATCGAAGGTAATACTATATGCCACAGTCCATGACAGTGCAAGTGAAGTAGTCATTTTTTGGTGTTAAACATCATTGTGCCTTAAATGATAAATTAAACTTATTAAAAAGACATAAAGATGGGCTGTGTGTAAGCAGAGTTTGAATTAGCTCTCCCCTGACATCTAGTGGTGATCTGTGGAAAAAGACTTTGAAGCTGATCTCGTTTGCATGGACACACCCATCCTGCCTAGATGCTCAGCATGATGGGATTGCTTGCCCAAATGATCAGTTGAGGCTGTTGTTGGATCCCCAGTCTCCTTGTTATTGGGGCAGGAGTAATCAAGGATTGAACCAAGAGCAGCAGAACTGTACCTGGCATACCCCAACAGAGGAATTCACCCTCAGCTCAATGGCACTTGTTAGATAGGGGACATAGGTTCCAAAGCCCAATAAATTGAGAGAGGGTGTGGGTTCTAGATACCATCTGATCCTTCTCTCTGTGGTATAGCAAAAGAGTTAATTTAGACTCATTTGAGAGTCTTGTTACATGCTACATAGGTGAAATCAATGATATTTAGGTCTAAGTATTAGACCTACTTTAGGACAGTGTCTCTACTGCATGAGACTGCCTAGCGTGTACCAGGAGTGAGGATCCCCCACTAAAAGCTGAAATCACTGAGAACTGTGTCAAGTATGTGTGGGGGGCCCTGAAGACATCTTGGTGAGTGGCTAGCTGGTGGAGAGGTGTGGTAAGCAGGCAGCAGGACAGTTGGCAGAGAAGTTGGTGGAGAGGGCTGGTGCAGAGCCCTGCAGAAGCATGGCAATCAACCATTGTGGTAACGAGTGAGCGCTGAGCAGTGCAGCATATATGGTGCCTCCTTATCACCAGCACCCTATCTTCCACACAGGGTGGGAGGTGAACACTGCTGATGAACCTCTGAACTCTGGGGCTGCACTGGCCAAGGACAGCAACTGTGAGTGGGGTACAAACAAGGGCATGTTAAAATGGCTTTTGGATTGATGGACTTAAGACTGTGAGGGGAAAAGGACACTGCCCAACTTAGTTGGGGGTCGGTCTTTTGCTCATGGTTTGTGTTTATGAACCCTAATTGCTCTGTTTTCCCAAATTAATGTTGAGTTAATTCCCTCCTTTTATTAAAGGTTTTTGCTACACTCAGACTCTATGCTTGCGAGAGGGGATGTTTTGCCTCTTAGAGATGCCCAGGGAGTGGTGTGTAATTGTCCCAGGTCACTGGGTGGCGGCTCAAGCCAGTTTTGTGTTGTATTGTTGAAAAAGGAATCCCTAGAGACTGAACCTGGCCTTTGTTGCTGCTGGCTCCACCTGGCAGAAGGGTTTCATGTGTAATGTGTGCAGAAACTGATCATATTCTATGGCGTTGTGGACAATATTCTGTGGAAAGAAAGTTTCTTTATGAAAAATGGAGACAGCCTGGAATCAAAGATTTTTCCCTAAAGGGAAATGCAGTAGTGCAAAAACAAAACAAAACAGAACTTGATGTGTTTCCTTAAGGATACCAAACCGAGTGAAAGGATAATAAAAAAAACAAACCACACACACACTTTGGCTAAAAATGAATGATGAAAGTGGTGGACATAACCTCGTATAATGAGGCTGCTATGCCAAAAAAACCCCCAAAGAAAGTCACAGACAAAGGAAGCAGGAAGAGGAAGCTCTGGCAGAGGAGAGCTGCACTGAGCAGGAGACTCTGCTTGGGAGAAGGGTTGGGGCCTGGAAGCCAGAGCCAGAACGCTGAGCTCCAGCTAAGAAAGCTTCGAGTGATGGGTTTCTGAAAAGCAAACTGGGATGGAAGAAGAGCTCTGGGCGTGATAGAAGATGCCAGGGCTGAGTATGAACCTTTGGTTATGGTGATGGACTTTATTTTGGGAGCATAAGGATTACTTTGACCTGTTACTGTTGTTATACCAGACCCAGGCAGGGATCATGGCTTTAGCCATGAAAAAGACTATGTGGAGTTCTTAAGACATCCTAAAGAGGGAAAATAGAGTCTGGGTGCTGCAGAGGTACTTCTGGATATGGCAGGTCTCGTGGGAGGTGGCTGGCCCTGTGATACGGTTACATTTTTCCAGGAGAGTTCCAATGCCTTTCAGTACTCGGTGGATCTGTGTGCCGTGCTAGTGTATGTGAATTTATGATATACTTAATACTCGAAGGGCAGTTATTGGAAAAAGCTTATGATTGCATAAACTCATGAAAGTCTGTTACTTGAACTTACGTTGGAGTAAGCTCCAAATCTAGCAGGCCAAACCAAGTCAGCTATAAATAATGCAAAATGTTTGCTGAGGGAGCTATTCAGCTTGTAGAAGTAATTCATACTCAGTAGTTCAGAAAGCATAATTCCAAGAGGATACTTGAATGTGTCGTCGTAGTGGGGCAACTGCCCCACTCCCATGTCAGAGTGGACAAGGGCTGTCAGCCAATAAGAAAAGGGCCTACTGCGGGCCAATCAAGGCTGAATTTGTAGCCAGCCAATCAGGGACAGGCTGGGCAGTATAAGAAGGCTGCCCTGGAGAGGGGCAGGCAGTCTCTCTTGGACCTTCAAAGAGGAAGGTCCAGCTTCTGGGAGAGGAGCTGCAGCACCAGGGACAGCGCAGTGCTGGACAGGTCCAGGGGAGCAAAAGGGAAATCCAGCCTGGGTACCTGTCAGGCTGCCAGCCCTAAGGAAAAGGCCATCCGGTGCAGAGTGGCCACAGGGGAAGTGGCCCAGGGAGAGCGAAAGAGATTAGGAGAGGCAGAAGGAGGGCAGGATGGCTGCCGCCAAAGGGTCCCTGGGCTGGGACCCAGAGCAGAGGGTGGGCCTGGGTCCCCTCTTTTCCCCCCTTATATTGCACCTGGCTGCTGAAGTGGCCTTGGTGGGCTACCCCCTACCCCTGCCAGAAGGGGCTCGACTAGGGGGTGA
Source organism: Dermatemys mawii (assembly GCA_007922305.1). Classification (NCBI taxonomy): domain Eukaryota; kingdom Metazoa; phylum Chordata; order Testudines; family Dermatemydidae; genus Dermatemys; species Dermatemys mawii. Next base: position 33,198,990 of record ML677326.1, on the reverse strand, counting down.
TTGGCCACTGCAGCTAGAGGGCTGTAGGACTACTGAAACCCCGCCCCGGAATGGGGTGAGTGTGGACTTGCGGGGGTACTGCCGGAGGGCAGTGCCCTGAAGAGGACGCCACACGTGAGGAGCCGCACACATCCAGACACCAACGGAGAGCAATAGACGGATGGTACACCACCAGCGAAGGGCGCTCTGCCGTGAACTGAGCTAATTCCCAGACTATCTGGCAGAAGGCACATGGTGGTGACTCCCAACCCATTACAGTCATCCTCCTAGGAAAAGCATTACTGTTGCGAAACTAAACCCTGGACATTGTTTCCTTTGTAATTCTATAACCTAATTGCAAATTTTGATGGGAGTTGTGTGCAGAAAACAAAATTGATTGTGGAACAGTTGGCTATTATTATGCTAAATCATACTGCACAAAAGAGAACTTCTCTGAAATATTAGTGCCAGAACCCACAGTACAGTTTAAATATTGCCTGTAGTAGAAGCATGAACCTGATCAGATTAGTTCATTTCTTAGTTGGCAATTCATGTCTGTACTGCAAATTATTCTTCAATGTTTCTTTACCAGTAGTGCTTTTCTAAGTCTTTTTTACTTAATCCAAAGTATGGCTAGTAACCTATTCCATTGTAGACTTACTTATACTAGCATATTAGACTAACCATGCTACTCATTTCAATAAAATGATGAAAAGCTTTTCTTTACTTTATAATGACTAGGTGTCACTTTTCCAGTTAGAAGTTGCAGAGACTTGGGGGCACACTTTCTGATGTGACTCAGCAAGTGATGAATACAGATTCAATTTGGCACCTTCAAAGCCTCATAACTTTATCAAAGCAATTATTTTGACCAGGGAAAGACCATACTTTCTATAGGCCTATTCAGCGTTTCCTGTACTGGGGCTTTGCAGGTCCTGACTTCTTTCCTTTCTACCCCAGGATTTAACATAAATAAATAAAAATTTCTTATTTTGGTGTAGAAACTTCCAGTAATGCTAGCTCCCACTAAAACACTTAATGATTATGCACTACAAACAACTATCTGAGTATTTACCCAGCATGTCTCTTTGTCCCAAAGTATCTGGTCAGTGGAGCTTCACTGACTTCCATGATTTACCGGGGTCTGGCCCTTTAGGTTTAAATAGAAACTGTGACAGGCTCAGGGAGGCTATAGAGGGTATTAAAATAAAAAACTCAGTAATAATGGGGGATTTCAACTAACCCCATATTGACTGAGTACATGTCACCTCAGGACGGAATGCAGGGATAAAGTTTCTTGACATCTTAAATGACTGCTTCTTGGACCAGCTAGTCCTGGAACCCACAAAAGGAGAGGCAATTCTTGATTTAGTCCTAAGTGAAGCACAGGATCTTGTCCAAGAGGTGCATGTAGCTGGACCCATTGGTAACAGCGACTATAATGTAATTAAATTTAACATCCCTGTGGCAGGGAAAATGCCACAGCAGCCTAACACTATAGCTTTTAATTTCAGAAAGGGGGACTACACAAAAATGAGGAGGTTAGTGAAAAAGAAATTAAAAGGTACAGTGCCAGAAGTTAAATCCCTGCAAGATGCATGGAAACTTTTTAAAGACACCATAATAGAAGCTCAACTTAAATGTATACCCCAAATTAAAAAACATAGTAATAGAATCCAAAAAGTGCCACCGTGGCAAACAATAATGTAAAAGAAGCAGTGAGAGGCAAAGAGGTATCCTTTAAAAAGTGGAAGTTAAATCCTAGTGAGGAAAATAGACAAGAACATAAAGGGTGGCAAATGAAGTGTAAAAATTATAATTAGGACGGGCAAAAAATAATTTGAAGAACAGCTAGCCAAAGACTCAAAAAGTAATAGCAATTTTTTTTAAGTCTATCAGAAGCAGGAAGCCCACTAAACAACCAGTGGGGCCACTGGACGATCAAGCTGCTAAAGGAGCTCCAAAAGACAATTAGGCCATTGCGGAGAAACTAAATTAATTCTTTGCATCGGTTTTCCTGACTGAGGAGGTGAGGGAGATTCCCAAACCTGAGACATTTTTTGTAGCTGAAAAATCAGAGGAACTGTCCCAGATTGAGGTGTCATTAGAGGAGGTTTTGAAACAAATTGATAAACTAAACAGTAATAAATCACTAGGACCTGATCGTATTCACTCAAGAGTTCTGAAGGAATTCAAATGTGAAATTACAGAACTACTAACTGTGGTATGTAACCTATTATCTAAATCAGCTTCTGTACCAAATGACTGGAGGATAGCTAATGTGACACAATTTTTAAAAAGGGCTCCAGAGGCGATCCTGGCAATTACAGGGCCTGACTTCAGTACCGGGCAAACTGGTTTAAACTATAGTAAAGAACAAAATTGTCAGACACATCGATGAGCATAATTTGCTGTGGAAGAGTCAACATGGTTTTTGTAATGGGAAATCATGCCTCCCCAATCTGCTAAAATTCTTTGAGGGGGTCAACAAGCATGTGGACAAGGGGATATAGTGTACTTAGATTTTCAGAAAGCCCACCCTCTTAAGAAAAGTAAGCTGTCATGGGATAAGAGGGAAAGTCCTCTCATTGATTAGTAAGTGGTTAAAAGATAGGAAACAAAGGGTAGGAATAAACGGTCAGTTTTCAAAATGGAAAAAGTTAAATAAAAAGTGGTGTCCCCCAGGGATCTGTACTGGGACCAGTCCTATTTAACATATTAAATGATCTGGAAAAAGGGGTAAGCAGTGAGGTGGCAAAATTTGCAGATGATACAAAACTACTCAAGATAGTAAAATCCCAGGCAGACTGCGAAGAGTTACAAAGGGACCCCATAAAACTGGGTGACTGGGTAACAAAATGGCAGACGAAATTCAGTGTTGATAAATGCAAAGTAATGCACATTGGAAAGTATAATCCCAACTATACATATAAAATGATGGGCTCTAAATTAGCTGTTACTGCTCAAGAAAGAGATCTTGGAGTCATTGTGGATAGTTCTCTGAAAACATCCACTCAATGTGCAGCTGCAGTCAAAAAAGTAAACAGGATGTTGGAAATCATTAAGAAAGGGATATTTAATAGGACAGAAAATATCATATTGCCTCTATATAAATTCATGGTATGCCCACATCTTGAAAACTGAGTGCAAACGTGGTTGCCTCATCTCTTAAAAGGTAAATTGGAAAAAGTTCACAAAAGGACAACAAAAATTATTAGGGGTATAGAATAGCTTCTGTATGAGGAGAGATTAATAAGATTGGGACTTTTCAGCTTGGAAAAGAGACGACTAAGTGGGGGACATGATAGAGGTCTATAAAATAATGACTGGTATGGAGAAAGTAAATAGGGAAGTGTTATTTACCCCTCCCCATAATATAAGAACAAGGGGCCACCAAATGAAATTAATAGGCAGCAGGTTTAAAACAAACAAATAGAAGTATACCAGACCCTTGCTATAACCCGGGGTTCAGGATCCTTGCATGGTCCCGCACTTACGCGGGGACAGAGTTAATGCAGGGGATGTCTTGCCATGGATCCCAATTTAAATATTAAAATTTGGGATCCATGGCAATGACCACACTGTATGCGAACCCGTGCTATAGCAAGGTGGGCTATAGCGAAGGTCCGGTGTATTTCTTCATATAACGCTCGGTCAACCTGTAGAACTCTTTGCCAAAGGATGTTGTGAAGGCCAAGACTATAACAGAATTAAAAAAAGAACTAGATAAATTCATGGCGGATAGGTCTATAAAAAGCTATTAGCCAGGTTGAACAAGTTTGGTGTCCCTAGCCTGTTGCCTCTTGCTTATTTATTCTGATGGTCTTAACCTATCAAGGTGCATAAACCTACATCCCATGGCATCCTCTGATAAAATGTGCTACAGCAATGCAAAGTGTTAGGGCTTGTCTACAGAACACAGTTTTTAGCAACATGTCTGTGTCGCTATAGCCATGCCACTAAAAGTCTGGCAGTGTAGCTACGGTTTGTTGCATCTCTTGCCGACAAAAAACTTCCACCCCCAAGGAGCAGTGTTTGTGTTGTCAGCAGGAAAGCGCTTCTGCCGACAACGCGCTGTTCACACTGGCACTTGTTGCAGCAAAATGTTTGTCCTTCGGGTGGGGTTGGGGTTTAAAACCTCTGAAAGACAAAAGTTTTGTCATTCAGTTGCCAGAGTAGACATAGTCTAAGTAGAAATAGTATGGTCGGGTGTGTGTTAAGGAGCTAATAAACCTGTTGTGTCCCTGCTGACAGAAAAACAGACGTTTCAGTGAAATTCCTCTTATCAGCTTAATTTTGTCTTTCTGTGCTGATAGGCTGAATAAATCCTACTAGTTTCCAGCTATGCAGGAACACAACAGAAACATTTTTTGGGGGGGAAGCAACAAAGAGTCCTGTGGCACCTTAAAGACTGACTAAAATTTTTTCAGAGCATAAGTTTTCATGGGCTAATACCCACTTTGTCGGATGCATGCAGTGGAAGTATCCAGGGGCAGGTATAAATAGGTAGGCAAGAACCAGGTTCTTGAACCAGATACTTCCACTGCATGCATCTGATGAAGTGGGTATTAGCCCACGAAAGCTTATGCTCTGAAAAAATTTTAGTCAGTCTTTAAGGTGCCACAGGACTCTTTGTCACTTCTGCAATTCCAGACTAACACGGCTACCCCTCTAATTTTTTTTGGCATTTTCATTGATCACTCCATTGTATAACATCTGTGTGCTGGTTTTGCCCAAAGGAATAATGAAATGTCGTCTTACTCCTTTCAGTTAGCTGTTGTGTTAGTGAGTTCTAAGGACCATCTGGGCTAAGATTACTTATGAAAGAAATAAAACAAATATATTACATATAATATAACAAATATATTATTTCAAATGATTACTGATAATGATATCTTGTGTTAAACATTGTGCACACATCACTAGATCACTGGGGCTTGCATTGTAAAAGTCTCTGGTAAGGAAACCTGCAGTGCTGCTACTGCTGCTTCAGGGATTTTGCCAGTCACAAACACCCTACAGGACCTTTAATAAGGAACTAGGAAGTCTGAAAACATTCAAATTAGAGGCACTAAAGGCAAACAAATCAAATTGAGGCAGACAACTTTTGGTGAGATGATCCAGTATTTCACCTGGAAGAAGAAGAAAAATGGGTAATATAAATAAAATACACCTAGAATATATTGGACAGTGTGTGCTAAATGTTATCGATATGATTCCACTGTAACATCTCTTCATGGTGTTAGCATTATCAGGAATCAAATGTGTTTTATATTTGAGAGAGTTTACAAAAGGACTTCACAGTGATGGGCCAAGACTGAAATATCCATTCCCTGAGATATTTGGCCTACCTGCAGACACACAGCTGCTAGGGTCACTCTTTTTGATGTCATTCCATCTGATGTACCATCATCTTCAAATGAACACGATGTCATCCCAACTATTGTTGTCTTTGGACAGTGCTGGAGATATTTCTGAACAGAGGTTGACATTGCTGCTTAACCTTTGTGGGCACAGAACTTTCTCCTTGAAAATTCTATAATCCTGGATACTTCAGAAGATTCTGTAGAATCCTTAAAGCATTTTAGCAGCTGGTGACAGTGTCAAACTACAAGTATTTTTGTACTTATTTCTGCCACTAAATATTTCAGTTTGAACAACAGGCATGCTGGCATGACACAAAGTATCTGTTAGAAAATGAAAAAATTCTCATTAGTATGTTAACCAAATGCATATGGCGTATTTACATTCCAGCATTGGACCCAGTGTTGGTTGTATTTAATTTACCAACAGGTGGCAGCGTTCACTCAATTCCCTGCAGACATGTCTGCACATGCAGTGTGAACAGTCATTTGTGATGCACTGTGGTGCATAAACAATATTGTACGTTGGAGAATATTTATAGAATGTTTTGCAAGCTGCACCAGTATTGTTAGTGTTGTGTAAATAGCTGATCTGGTAACAAAATGCTTTGTAAATCTTATGGAATTCAGTTGTGATTTAATAATAATGACAATTAATAAATTTACCTGAGCAAAATGATTTGGACAAAGAGGGGATCCAATTTTGCAAAATGCTGAGCAACTCCTCAGTGGTGCTGTGATTCCGCGGCCCCCACTGAAGTCAGCATTAAGCCCCATATTTGTTTTGTGCTTCCTTAATTTTGCAGAGAAATGGGACTTTTGACTCATACAAACTTGGACACTCTAGACAATAAGAAGTACAAGACACCAAACTTACTCCTAAATTTTTTGAGTGGTTTTTGCTATTACATACTCACTCTGCTTTTGTTTAATAAAAATTAGAAAAAACTGCAAACAAATCTTATGATTTTTGTCATGGGGTTTGGACGTTTTGGTACATTTGTTATAATATAGCTTTACTTGTGCATGTTCTATCTAACTCTGTATTTATAATGCACTCAAGTCAGCACAGGATCTGAGTGTATCATAATTAAGAAAATATATATTCTTATCACCCAAATGCTGCTCTCCTCTTTCTTTCATGACATGCTGAGAATGTATAGGTGGTAAAAGCTCTTTTTAAAAAAAGTCACTTTCCCTCTTAGGTGAGTTATTATGGGAATTTCAATGTGAAAGCAGAGCCAACGCTAGGCATCAGCAGACTAAGAAATTGCTTAGAGTCCTGAGCAGCTCAAGCACAGTGCCGCCCAGAGGATTCAGAGGGCCTGGGGCAAAGCAATTTTGGGGGCCTCTTCCATAAAAGAGTTGCAATACTATAGTAGCATGTATTCTCATGAGGTTCCCTGTGGAGCCCGGGGCCAATTGCCCCACTTGCCTCCCCTCTCGGGCAGCTCTGATCAAGTATCCCCCGCCACTCGCTTTTTTAGGATGTGTTGGGACAGGGGGATATTCTTACTTAGGGCCCCCAAGGGGCTAGTATTGCCTATAAAAAGTTTGTGTGGACGTTCTAAGATCCTGTGGCATGGTGAACCTTTGCTACCACAATGGTCGGATCCATTGGCAATACAAGTTTGATATTTAAGTATCTTTTCCTGCTTCTTTTTTACCTTACAAATAGCAAGAATATAAAGCCTGGTCTTCCTTGGTTCTGGTAAGGATTTCTTCTGGTCTCAGATATATATTGTGAGCTGTCATTCTTTAACTGAAGAAAGGATTGTTGGTTTGGATTTTTAACAAAAAGACTTAAAATTCTAAATACACAGTAGACCCTCAAGTTAAATATGTGTTTATAAAAACAAAGAGTTTCTCAGTCTTACTGAAAATCCTTTTTCTTTTCAATGGATCTGTTTTCACTTTCTGACTCTTGTGAGGCTGTATTTTCACTAGCTATAAAATCAGCATAGAGCCTTTGAGGGCAGAAATATCCAAGTCTTTAATATACAGAACAAATACATATCACTGTTTTTGAGAAACTTGCAGCCCAAAGAAGGAAAAATTGGTACAATCCCAATTTTTGTTACTATGCATATGACCTTTCACCTGTCTGCACCTCAGTTTTAACCTGTTTTAATCTGTAAAGTGTGTATAATGATATTAAATTATTTCACAGGGATTCTGTAAAACTTCCTAATGATATTTGTAAAGGATTATTGAGGCCAATCAGTCTCAAAGACAGGACTAGCATTCTGGAGTTCTGGGTTCCCAACCCTGTGTTCATTCTTCTAGCCTGTGAACAGTGGAAGAAAAAAAGTAATACAAATATTGGCTTCCCCCCCCTTTCCCCCAAGGCTGGATTCTGCTTCTACTGTATTTAGCGGAAGTTTTGCACTTGACTATCAAAGGAGCAGGCTCTAAAATGTTGCCTTGGGTGGAAAAAAATTAGTCAAGTTGTGAAGTAAAAATAATCAAACTTTTAATTTCAGGTATTATACAGTCGTATTGGCTGAAAAGGAGTTATGTTTTGTGAGAAAGCTGTAATTCTTTTTAGTAGTAGTATAATGGGACCCAGTGGCTATTGGAAACAATCTTGGATTGCAAGTGCTTTGGAGGGATCCCCTATGTTTTGGAAATTTATAAAAATCAGTTTAAAATGTCTCTTTACTTTGTGAGTTGGTCTTGGGATGGGTTGTGAGACCTTATACAACTTGCAATTTGGCCTATAAGCGCTTGTTTGAAACGTGATTTTTGGAAAGTGGGCTCTGGCAAACTCCTCTGTGTGACTGACCCATATGGTTCAGATACTGGCTGGACTGGTCACTATGTTAGCAGTGAAATGAATTGGCCTCCTCTTCCAAATATGCCCCAACTTTGATTTTCACAACCTCATACATATTAGGGATACCGTTGTGATCCAAATGGAATTGGGATGTAATACTGCTGCGTTATTTGATTCTTGCAGAAGCCTTCTGAAGCACGTGTCAAGCCCGGTCAATAACGAATCCAATCAGCTGCATTGTTAAAAGAGTGGCCGTACCTCTTAGTGAGCAGTTTCTGTCTTGGTCATAAGCAATTCCTGACATCGGAATTGTTCTTTTCTGGCGGCCATTTCAGAGAAATCATAGATGAATCAGTAGAAGGGTAAAGGAGTCAGCATGGATGACCCAGAAGCTGGAGCAGTGGCTGTAGGAATAATGCAGCAGCATGAGCATGCTGCAAATGTCTCATTAGATTACAACACTCATCCCCCATTCCTATGACCTCTGCTGAAACTGTTTATAGTAAGTTACAAGTTTCAGCTTACTGTTGGGATCCTTAGGTGAATCTAAACAGAAGTGTTCAGTTCTTACTCCATTGCCAAACAGCTTTAACACAAGCAGAACCAAAGATGAAAAGACTCTGTGTATGCATTATTTGAGATCAATAGGGGGTCTAATGTTTCTTAGAATTTCTCTCCTTTCAAGACCAAGATCTTGCATCCCAAATTCTCACTTTAAAATTGTGCCCCTGTGCTCAAAAAGCTCTGACGGCTGGCGATTATTTTTGTCCTTCAGTGGACTCCATTTCTGGAATTGGAATGTTTTGCGGATGGAATTAACTGCACAGAGAGCACGAGGTGGGATAGTGCTGCAAGGGAAACTCATCCATTGACAGGATTGACAGGCAGTTTTGACAAATTGTTCTCTGCCCTAAACTTCAAGGCAATGAATGTTCATGTTTGTGTTGCACTGTACAGTATATTGAATCACAACAGACGTCTCCTGCAGATCCCTTTTCCATTTGTTATAGAAATACTGGCATATTTTCCCACTTGCTGGCAGTCAGATAACATTTGTGCACATACGATTAGGCATCACAGCATTTCAGGAAAATGCAATAGCTACACTTACTATCGATGAATCCATGTTATCAGCTATGAAGAGATCCCACACCTCAGCTAATAAGCGCTTGTGTTGAATTTTTAAATACTGTTTGTTTTGTTAGTTGAAGAGCACTTAAAAATAGCAGCAACATAACCATTGTTTCCAATGTCAGCCTGTCATTCTAATATGTTTTTTGAGGGGAAGCAAATTGAAATGTGTCCTTCTAGTGCCTTGTATTAGCTGAAGAGCAAGACTGCCAAGTGATAATTGAGCTGAAACCACAATGTGCTGGGGTTCAGAGTTAAATCACCTGGCTCAGTCCTTCTGTACTGGAGGTTAGTCTTGGCTGGAGTTAATGTATCACTGTGCTTCCACATCAAGTTTTCCTATTAAGGCTTACTGTGTGAATTCTTTTCTGGTTAGTTCAAGATTCATAACCTCTCCAATAAATCTTTAAAATTCCAGGTTCGGAACTGGGTCCAGTCAGTAAAAGAAGACTAGTCAGCAAATCCTCTTATTCAGAAATGTCACAAGCTGCTTGAACTGTATCTTCTGTACTGTTTTCCCAAGACAATGTTCTCAGTAGGTGATGTAAGCTTTTGTGGGGAGATAAAGACGTTCTGTTTGGGACTACACAGAAACCACAGTTTACACAAGTATTTAGAAACAGAAAACAGGAATCTGCAATGGATGATTTTCTTTCTGCAAGTGTTCTTAGAATGGGACCTGTATTGCTAATTCTCTGATGCTACTTGATAGTGACAGTACAGAAGCTATGAAAGGATAGACAAATTTTGGATGCGAACTGGTGAATTATTTCACAAGCAAGGTGTTTTTAGATATGTTTGAGGCATTATCAGATCATGCTCAAAGGTGAGTTTGAAAAATGTGTAGCAAGCTCCTGTCTTTTTCATGTTGGTGCTTCTAAACATGTCTTTAAGAAATTTGGATCAGTTTGACTTGGTTGACTACAGCCTACATTTGTTTGGGCCTTACTAAGGAGTGATATACAGTGCCATCCTTACGCATACGCAAACTACACATCTGCACAGGGCACCAGGAAATTTGCCCTCCCCTTCTCCCAGCCCCTGACTGGCTGAGCCAGCCAGGAAAGCTGCCCCCACCCCTGCTCCACCCTGCCTCTTCCCCAAAGCCCCTTCCCTCCCTGCGCTCCATCTCCTCCCCCCACTGCTCTGCCCCATCCCCACCCCCACTCCACCCCTTCTCATGAGGTATGTCCCAGGGGACTGCAGCATGGGTCGGGCATGCCCTGCCCTCAGCAGGAAGTGGGAAGTGGAGTGACTCTGCCCCAGTCCACTCCACTCTGCTGGCACCAAGCCATGCTGCCAGTGAGTGCTGGGGGGCAGTTCCTCTTTGCTTCCCAAGTCACGAATCTGGGAGTTAGGGGAGCAGAGTGGGGTGGGCTGGGGCCAGGTCACTCCACTTCCCGAGACCTCATGAGTGCAGGGTTGGGGCTCCCCCTGCAATCACCAAGCAGCAGGAATTGGAGCTACCCTGCCCCAACCTGTTCTGCTTTACCTACTTATGCTGGCAGGTGGTTCCCTCCTGCCCCCTAAGCCTGCTCCTGCCCCCCACAAGCCTTGGATGGAGTCCCCTTCCCCAGAGGTCTGGGGCTAGTCCCTCTCCCCCGTGGGTGGGGGAGGGGGACCACATAGGACACCAAATTGTCTTGGGACTGCCCTGGTGATATATCTCCGATATGTAGAAGCTGTCCCTGTATCTGGCTAATGTTTACCAAAAAAGAATTCGGTCAACACCTCAGTAATGAGAAACCTCTGGATAAAAAAGAGAGCCAGGGGCCAGGATACAGTAAATATTGCATGTGAGTAATTTCCACTGAAATCCCCTGGGGACACTCTTTCCGGAAGCATTTACTGTTCTCCTCTAATGGTTCATTGACCTGTCATGATTGGGCTGAGCTCTGTCAGGGAATGTGGTGTGTTCACCACTTTCACATCTGCTTCTCTTTTTTCTCAGGTTGAGCAAGATCATCTCAGATACTGTTAATCTTTTCAGCAAAATAGGATGAGCGCTCGTTGCATGAGAAGTCATATGAGTCAGGGTGTGAAGTTTATGTGGTGACCCACTGTCTAAAGGATTTTGTAGATGCTATGGCAGCACTGGTAGAGCTACAATAGTGCAGGTGGTGCAGCTGCGCCAGGACCACGTTGCAATAGTACTCACTCAAATTTGCGCCCTCTCTGTTGGACAGAGGGGTGGCCAGGACAAATCTGAGTGGCATTGTGACCAGGTGTGCAGCAGACGCAGCACTACGCAGGGTTTGGCCCTTCTGCCCCTCCATCATGACAGGGGTATGTGTGTGTATGCAAATTTGAATGAGTGGTGGAGCAACTTGGAGCATGGATGTCACAACATCACCATTCACACTTGGCCCTCATTGTGCGAGTGGAGACTGGTGATGGGAATGAGCAGAATCACTGGGTAGCCGGGATCAGGACCATAGGCCAGGATAGGAGCAGAGTGCTGAGCTGGGAGGAGGCGCTGGTGAGGGGCCAGGAATGTCCTGGGGTGATGTGTGGGGCTATGGGGCAAGTTGCTGGTGGGCTATGGGGCAAGCGGAAAGTGTTGCGGGGATTTGGAGGGGAATGGAAGATGTTGGGGAGGCTTTTGGAGAGGATGATGGGAGTGAGTTGCGGGGGAACGGGGAATGCTGGTGACTGAGGATGGGCATAAGCAAAATTTTAGTTTTCAGAATCAGGAAGGGGGCCCCTAACTTATTCTTGCACCAGGGCCCTCTAGGGCTTTGTTACACCACTGTATGGCACAGAAGAAAATGGACCTCTTAGTTTCTCTGCTAGTTGCCAAACAGGCTTGCACGATCTCCTTGTGCTATAGATCACTGGAGCCTGAACAAGACTTGTGGTACCTTTGCTCTAATGATTAGAGTCTAATCACTTACCTTCCTTTGGCATAGGTTGCTGATGAAGCAGGGCACTCTGGGGATGATGTGAAGGAAGAAGGTGTGTTGTGTTCAGGGTTTTGGAAAAAGGGAAGTACAGATGACTGTAATGTTAGCCATGGTGGCATTTTTTTTTTGCTCTCTTACTTTTTGGGTTGGGGGGAGTATACATTTAGTTTGAGCCTCTCTTATTGTGCTTTCAAATAGTTTCCATGCAGCTTACAGGCATTTTGCTCTTGTGACTGTTCCTTTTAGTTTCTTCATTTTTGTATAGTCCCCTTTTTGACGTTAAATGCTGTTGTGGTGAGTTTCTTTGATATTTCCCCCCTTACAATGACATTACATTTAATTACATTACGGTTGATTTATTACTGAGCAGTTCAGCTATATTCACTTCTTGGACCAGATTCTGTGCACCACTTAGGACTAAATAAAAAATTGCCTTTCTCTTTGTGGGTTCCAGGACTAGCTGCTCCAAGAAGCAATCATTAATAGTGTCTAGAAATTTTATCTCTGCATCCTGTCTTGAGGTGACATTTACCAAGTCAATATGGAGATAGCTGAAATCCCCCATTATTATTGGGTTTTCTATTTTCCTAGCCTCTCTAATTTTGCTGAGAATTTCATAACCACTGTCACTGTCCCAGTCAGGTGGTCGGTAGTGTATTTCATTCTCGAATAATAGAAGCATAGCAGCAGGAATTTCTATCCAGAGAGAGGTGGTCGCTCAATGTCATTTATCATTACGTTATGCTAAAAGATGAGTTACACCAAAAATTTTGCCTTGCCCTAAGATGTATTTTTATAAATTATATACCAGTAATAGAAACATTACTATAAATCTCCATTCTTTGTACAACATTTTTCTATTTTCTCTAAAATAGGAAAAAACCCACTTAATTTTGAAAAAAAATACTCACTTGTGTTCAAAGTACTTAAGGACTTTCAAAATAATATTGCCACATAAATAAATAGTGCAAATACCATTTATGCAATAAGAGATGAACAAATTTGGTGCTCTAGAAATCAGTGAATGTGATGTGTTAACTGACAAGCTAGCCGGCCATGTGATATTTATTCTGTTCAGACTGTTTTAGTTCGTAATACATTCAAACTAGATCATCGGCTTTCTGATCACCATGTGAGTCCATATTGGTACTAAAAAATTATACAAGAATCTCTTCCTAGGTTTCTTTTGTAGTTGATATGTTGCTAGGGAAACTCTTTTGCTAAAAAAGAAGGGGGAAAAAAAAAAGGTTCCATTGTGACATGAGAAGTCTGGGGAAGTCAAGAAAACTTCCACTGCACGGTTATGAACACAATACACAGCAGCCAGCCAGGACACATTAGGCATTAGAAAGTTGTTTTCCCTCTTTCCTTTCCGGTTACTTAAGACTGAAATCTTGCACAACTGTAGTGTCCAAGAAAAATAACACTGGTATTAAATAAAGAAAGTTATTTATTTAATACATGGATAACAAACCTCAGAGGGGAAATGTGGCGATTTCTAAAGGCAATCTTGTATTTTGGCTTAGCCAGCTTGCACAAGCTTTCATCCCATCCAGCTATCGATACTGTCAACTCCATGGACCAGATTCTGACTTCCATTGAGAAAAAGCGATTTAGGGAATAGAAAACTGGAGGTGGAGTTTTCTTCAACTCATTCCATTGGGAGAATGAGTTATTGTCCGCAGAATGTGCAAGGAATTCAGCATTCTTATGCACACAATATTTCAGAACACCCCCATAGCATCATAGCTCCAGGATACTGTCACCCTCACACAACTTTCAGCTCAGCCAAGGAGTCCAGTAGATGAAGTGCATACTTGGAGTAGGAGCAGGAATGGGGAGTATGCTGGGGATTTACTGCCTTTTTATCTTGTGTCCTGTGACAGATTTAGAGCTGCTCTGTGATAATGTATGAATATTGTATGTTGGCTGGGGTATTGGGATGTTGTATGTATGATTATAGTAGTTTAACTCAACTGGAACCTGCCTGGAAATACAGGCAGGAAGGGAAAGAATGGCTGAAGATAGCCGCTGGAGCATTTTTTGACTAAATGTGTTGTCATCAAAATATGTAGTTTCATCAAAGCCAAAATGTTTTGTGATGACATTTTGATTTTGAAGTATTTTAAGGGAGGGTTCCTGAGGCCCAGGTGAACTCTCCAGTCACTTCCAGAGATACCCTGAAACAGACATTTGACTTTTTTTTTTTTATCCAAAAATGATGTTGTGACACAACTGTTTCATGAAAATGTTGGAAAGGTTTTGGTTTTGTTCCAATGCAGAATGAAAATGAATTTCAAAACCTTGCAGGTTATCACAAAACAGAATTCTCATTCTTAGCCAGTTCTAATAGCTGCCTCTGAGAAAATATTTAAGATTTAGGGACAATGACCAAATTATTAGCTTTTATGTCTTTGCTCTGTCTCCGGTCAACTTACAAAATCAGTTTGGATCAGAGCAGGAAAAGGCTCATGAACAAGGAGGAATAAACAAGACTCTGGCATGATTAAAAAGGACCCTTTGTCAAGAGCAGAGAGGTAGTTCAGTACTGCTCGACTTGTGCTGGTTAGGCCTCAGCTGGAGTACTGTGTCCAATTTTTGTCACCAATGTACAGAAAGATTTAGAGAAACTGGAAAGGATCCAGAGACAATCAACAGAGATGATCAAAGGGATTGAATGCAAGCAAAGGCTGAAGGAATTGAGCATGTTTAGTGTGGAAAAGAGGAGATTAAGCGGGATATGATAGTGGTCTTCAAATACTAGAAAAGCTGCCATAAGAAAGATGGAGAAAAATTGTTCTCTTGACACAAAGGGCAGGACAAGAGGCAATGGGTTCAAAATACAGCATAGCAGTTTTATGAGGTTTTTCCTGAGATTTAATCTAACTGTAAGAACAGTAGGACAATGGAAGAAACTGCCTAGGAAAGCCATGGAATCTCCTTCACTGGAGGTTCTCAAAAAGAGGCTGGATAGCCATCTGTCTTGGAAGGTTTAGACACATCAAATCCTGCATGCATAGGGGGAATGCAAGACCACTGTTATTTCCTCTTTATGCAAATGCTTACTTGCTCTGTACCCCTAGTGGCTGTTTTAAACATTCACCACTAACACCACATGTCTCACTGACTTTCAACAGACAATTAGCAAGCACAGCTCAGTTAATTTGGACCTCAGTGGCTCCATCTGTTACAGGACAATAATAGTCATACCAGGGAGATGAGAAATTAATAATCACATCTGCACACTTAGGATATGTTTTCACTGCCCATTGGCACCTGGGTTAGGTGTGAGTGCGCTCACCAGCCCTACCAGTGTTACTGCCACCTCATTCCTTCCACACTTGCTCTTGTGTGTCCGGGGGCGTATCCCATGGTCATTTGAGCTGAGATGCATTCTTTTCCTGTCAGTTGTGGGAGCACTTGTATGCTCTTCAGGGGGAAGGGCACTGGAAGGATTATAGGACTATGAGACTATTGGAACAATCGGAAGGGCATTGGAGGACTACCAGCACTGAAATGATTTTGCCTGAAATCTCACTGCAAAGTGTGCGGGGGGCGTTCCTGCCTGAGTGAAAGCAGAGCCCAGGTCCTAACTTACACTCCCAGCTGGGTAAGCTAGCATGGGTTGAAGGCACCTCCAAACTGGGCCAGATTTTTCTGTGTGGATGGTAGGAAGGTTTGGGATAAAAGCTGGGTAAAAGCCCAGGTCAGCCGTTCACTGAAGACATTATCTTTAGCCTATCTCTTCTGGAAGTTATTTTCTTTGCAGAGGTAGAGAAAGATTTTTCTGTTTACATGTCCCCTACTAGAGGAACAAACTAGTCTGCAAATAGGAAACAACACTTTGTGAGTGTTATGGAGGGCTTAGAATTCCAGTGAAATTGCCTTTAACTCTTTCTAAGGACCTCAGCATGCCTTGAGCATCCTGTGTAAGGGACACATTAATATGAAAAAATCAGTGTAATTTAGTGTGGGGTTTTCAATATGTCATTCTGTCCCAGGGAGAGGGATTTACAGCCACGTGAAAGGGGCAGGTGGTGTCGCTTCTATCAGCACAGGCACGCTAATGTATGCAGGAACATCTATGGAGTCTATGACAACTGTCACTGGAGCCAATCCCCCCGGCTTACTCAGGAGTATTTCAGCCATTGGCTACAGCTGGTTGGAAAATACTTTTGGGAAATATTATTAATTTACAAAGGAAAAAAAGATCTGTAATTTGCTGTGCAAAGATGCTCAATACATTATAGAAAAAACAATAATTCATGACAGTGCAGCTAAGATAATATGCTATAAGATGTATTTATGACTTTTAGTTGTACAGGCTGGAAAGACAATGGCGAATTTGTACCAGTCTTAAAGGTTCCCCACAATGCCTAGAGCAGTGATATTTCAAAGAAGCTTGAGGCCTGTTAGAAAGAAAACTGAAATAGGTCATGATGACCTTAACCTTTGAAAAAAACTCAAACTCATTCTGAGAAGCTGCAAGGCATTTTTTTCCAGCACATGAAATTTGACCTTTTATCATTGTAGTCTGCTTTGCTTTACACAAATGCACATCCATGGATATACATACTCATGCCAAACAAATGCTTCCGGTGTTATGAGTAATTTTCAGTTACTTACAAATCACAAACATATTTTTGTTGGCTGGAGTGCATTTCACACAAGACACAATCACGTAATACAGAAAAAAATCTCATTTTAGCATAACTCCTTGTGGGGATCCTACAAATGGAGTAATGTTCATGTTTGGGTAAGTGGATTTAAAAATAGCTTCAAGAGAAGAATAGGCAGCCTTAACTATAGCTTTTGCTAGCGGCAAAAGCTATAATAGAGCAATTTATTACTCCATAAGGCTTTTCTTGGAACTCAAGGTATAGCAAAAGAAATGGGGAGCAGCCGGGGGGAAAGTGGCTGCTTGTGGAGAATATGCAGTCATAAAAGGCCAAGTGCCAGATTTTTAAATGGTGTAAAATTGCAGTAACTCTGATTTAAATGGATTTAAACTGGTTTAATGATGTCAGAATTTGGCCCAACAGATCAGACTTTAGGGGAAAGAAGTTTTTACTCCTTAAGTTAAATAAAATGTTCAAAAACATGAAGCATGTAGGGTTGGTGAAAAGTAAATAAACAAATATCATAATGTCACATACAATGGGTTAAACCGCCTTATATTTTTCTCCTTGGGACTCTTCTTTACATGGTCTTTTAAAGAAAATGATCATAAAGAGGCTTGTAAGAAAAGCAGGGTGTTGATTTCAATGACCTACCAGCATATACTCTAGGTCCTTTCTAACTCTAGGCTTCTGGCTTTTCTTCCACAAAAGCCCAATGGTTTAACTTGGAGTTTTCCAAATATGTTTAAATTTTAAACATATTTCTCTTTGCCATGCCTAACTGCAGGGCATCCCATTGCTGGCCAGCCCTTGTAATATAAGGGACATCATATGTGTCACTGATAGAACAAAGAGAATATGCTTAAATAAATCCACTGTAAATCATCTCCATGCATCGCGATAAAATTGTTTCAGTTACCACCCCATTCTCTTTTTACAAAGGGGGGAATTTTTCCTAACAAATGACTGTTTATTACATTTGAATTTGTGATTAATAAAAAAATCTACTCACCATTAAACACCTAGTACCACGAACAAGAAGAAATGTTAAAAATATCAACTCCCCTGGAAAATACCTTCATTCATCCCTCAGCCATCCTACTGAAGTAAAACAGCTAACCTCGCACCATGACTGAAGTTTCACAAAGGTAAGGGGAGAAAATTCCAGGTGTAAGAGCCCTTCACCAAGCATTTCCTGTGCCTAGGTCTCCAGAGCTCAACATCTGGAGAATTTAGCACAAGTATACTAGCAGCTATCAACTGCTACTATCAAACATAAGAAGGAAAATAGTATTTAAGACAGTGATTTTGCAAAAGCATCAGTATGGATGGTTGAGCCTTGTTGGCTTCAGTGGTCTGTGTGAGCATAAGGATTACCACATTTGGATACTTTTGCAGAATGGGGATATGAAATAGCTAGGAATCAAACATGTAAGGCTTTAGAGATACAAACTGACACCTTTGATTGCATGAGAAATGAACTGGAAGCTGAATCAGGGTTGAGAGAACAGGTGCAATACGTGCTATGCCGCCAACACTTCTAAATAAGTGAGCAGCCACATCCTGTACTAGAGGAAGCTTCCAAGAGGTTTTCAAAGGAAGTTCCATGTAAAGTTCATTGCACTAATCCAACATGGAGGTCCGAGAGCTCTTAAAAGTCTGGTGAAATGGCGCAAGGAAAGGCGTTTTTGGAATTCTCTGCTATTTGAGAAATTGGGGTTGCAGATCCCTTCAGATTACAAATTCACAGCCAAATGGTGAGCACACCCTCTCAGGCAGAGAAATAGAAAACACCCCTATGTCTTCCAGAGGTTTCCACCTACTTCCTAATATCACCTCCATCTTGCCTGAGCTTCTGTAAATTTTCTCTCATTGAGGACCCTCTTGGCCAACCAGGGAAACACCATTCAGGTCCGATGAAAAGAGACATAAGATATTACTATGCTGGCTTTCCTTAGGCCAGATCATGTCATTATTGGACTTAGGGGCCTTCCGTGCATGTTGAACAGAAGGGGTGTGTGATGGAGTGCACTATTGACACTGGCCCTGCAAGAGCTGAAATGGGCCAAGTGGGCCCAATCAGCCAGTTAAGCTGCAATCTGGGAGAATTAAGCCTGTGAAGAAAGCCAGGAATTCACCTGTGTGGAAACAGGCGGGGCTTATGTAAAGACAGAAAATTGGAAGCAAGGAGGCTGTAGAGAGGTAGTCTGCAGTCACTCTCAGGGAGGAGGAGAGAAGTGTTTGGAGGGCTATAGAGACAAGTAATCCACAGATACTCCCTGGGAGTTGAGAGGCCAACAAACCCAGACGAAGGAAGGCCAGGAGGCAAGGAACAGGCTCAGGGAAAGGCAGCAAGGTTCAGGAGAGAACCACACCTTGGCTACTTTTAGAAAGTCCCTGAGCCAGAACTCTGAGTAGAGAGCAGGCCCAGGTTCCCCTACCTGCCACTGAGAAAGTGGCACCTGGGGCAGTGAATGAGAGACTGCCTGAGACTGCGGGTGAGCCGGGACTTTGATACACATCCCTGGAAGGGGAAACCACACAGTGACCTGGCTGGAGACCTGGCAGTGACCTGGCAGGACGCTAACGTTCCTGAAACGAGAGAGGGGCCTCAGAGGGAGAAAGAGACTGAGTGCAACTGTAGGAAGGTGTTCCAGCTGTGCAGAGCTAATTCCCAGAAGGAATCTAGGAAGAGACGCCGTCCTGAGGTAAGTAAAGTGATACAATGGAGTCAGGCCATGCCCACACAAGAGAGCATTTGGGGAAGATGAGCGATTGCCCAGTTCCACTTTTAGAGACTTCTTGGGAAGGAACACAGAGAGCATCGCTAGTCCATAGATTTCTACCAGTGTCTATAGGCAAGTAAACAAAATCTCCTGCTGAACAGTACTGAAAGCTACTATTGGATCTAAAAAACCCCTCACCTTTCACTGCCAAGAGAAGAAGATTACTGAAAATATTCACAGCAAATATTCCATAAAAGAAGTAGTCAGACAGAAAAAGAAAGAAAAAAAGACTCCAAACAGCACCAATGTCCACGACTGGACATTCTCCCCCTCCCCCCCCCGCAGTTTCAAAACCTTAGATATTTTATTGAATAGAAACCTACCAACCATCTCATAGATTTTTAAGGCCAGAAGAGACATTTATGATGATCTAGTCTGACCTTCTGTACAACACCAGGCACAGAGTCTCTCTCTGAGTTAGAAGACCCAGAGAAGACATTCTCTGAAATCTTCCAAGGATAGGACTGAAAATCAGAAATGTAGAATTCCAGGTCAGTGGCTCCAGTAATAGTAGTTCCAGCTATTTCCTGACATGTTTGAGGAAAACACTGTACTTTCCATTAAGGAAACATTGGCTTCCTCAAACAATAATAATTTAAATACAATAGACTCTCGATTACCCAGGATGATAGGGAAAAAATTAATCCTGGTTAATAAAATCCTGGATAATCACCATCCATAGGAAATATGGAGGGAGGGGGTTGGTTGGTTCACCAGCCACCCTGCGCCAGGGGGAGGGGGTGTTGGTTCACTGGCTGCCGTTCACCCTGGTGGGTTTTTGGGGTTTTTTTTGGAGCTTGGGGCGGCAACAAAGCCAGAGCCGGCCCTGCGAGTTACGCGTAATTTTTTTGACATCCTGGTTAATCCACAACCTGCTTAACCCAATCTTGGATAATTGAGAGTCTACTGTACATTCTGTGACAAAAACAAAAGGCATAGCTCCAATCTTGCAACTTGTGGGCTTCAGCTCTTCCAGATGAGAATTTTTAGTGAGTAAAACCAGAGCACTGTTGTGGTTGTGACACTGATAGCCAGATCAGGTCGGTGTCTCAGGACAATTTTCTGGTGTGCAAATGTCAAAGAAGTGTTAAGTGTACCAATTCCTTTGTGTGTTGATAAAATTCAAAGGAAGTATAATGTTGTATTCGCTTATCTGGAAACCTGTGGGTTGCTATCACGTAACGTTATGTATGTCCTTATAATTAAATAACCCTAGATCAAAGTGTGTGTATAGTCAGGAGTTAGAATTTTATGAATACTAATGAATGATACTTGTATTGTTTTCACATATCTATCCTTATTATAATGTAATGTCAGGCAGTCACATTATATATACACCACCGTAACTAAATTACTTTGAATGCAAAAAATGTAGAAGGCTAACTTCAAAGCAAGGGTTGTTGAATTCAAAAATGGGTATCCACAGACTGCTTGCATTGCTTATCCTTCATCAAACAAAGGAACCACATGGGTTAAGACACCTTCTGTGAGCAGGACCTATATATACTGCTTTACTGGCATGATCCTGCATCTCTGGACTGATGGATTCTGTCCCCAAAGCCATTTTGGGTAGCCCTGAGAGACTTATGGAAAACTAGCAAGTATAGACACTATCTCTGCTATCATTTGGACTACAAACTTAGACTCACCTGTAATATATTTTACCTGCTTTAACCTCTCAATAACTCATTTTTTTTCTTAGCTAATAAATATTTACTAGAGAAATTGGCTACAGTGTTGTCTTTGGTGTGAGATCAAGAACACCACTGACCTTGGGTAAGTGGATGGCCCTTTGGGGTCAGGAGTGACCTAATGTGTCGTTATTTTTAATAACCTTTCATCACAAAGTCCAGCTTATCTGGATGGCAAGATACACTAGAGAGCCTAAGGGGGTTTGTTTGTGACTCCACAGTAAAATGAGAATCGTAATCCAGGAGTGCACAGTTGTTACTGGCTTGGTGAAATCTAATCATAGAATATACCACCAGTTTGCGGTGTCTGCCCTGTTTTCTGACAGTCTGATCTGAGATTGGCCCTGTCAGTTATGAGCTACTGCACACAGTGTGACAGTGGTCATGGCATGTTTTTTCATACAGTGGGTGTATTTAAAATTCAATTTTAGGGAGAGTAAAAGTTTCAGAAATAATCTCTACACTAGAACCAATAATAGTTCTAGAAATGGAAGAAAGTTTAAGTGCTCCCACCGTGTGTTAGGAATTGTAAAGCATTTTCCACCCCATGGTATTATAATAATAGTTTAACTTTCTTTGTAGATTTTTTTTTCCTCTTTACAACTTTTTTAAAATAGTAAGATATTTGCAAGGCTTGCTAAAGCATGGGCTTATTTACATAACCTCAAACTTGTTCCAGGTTGGGCAGACTTCAGTGGGAGTTTTGACTGAGCAATAACTACAATATGACCCTGGATTTAGTTTAGTATATCAAAGCAGTTGAAGGACATAATCCTATCAAAGTGATATTATAACCAGAAGCCAGGGGAAATTGGACATATTGGGTAAAAGAGAGGTTTCTTATAAGTGTTAGTCAAGCCAGGGGACTTTATGGGACTAGATTTCTGGGTGATTATTTATTCATTTCATTGTATTGCAGTAATGCCTAGAAGCCCCAGTTATGGATCAGAACCCCACTGTTCTGTACAAACACAGGACAACATGACAGTTCTGCCCCAAAGAGTTTACAATCTAAGCATAAAACAAGAGGCAACAGGTAGATACAGGCAGCGAAATACAAAGAAACAATGAAATAATACTAATAAGTATGATAAGCAATAGTCTCAGCACACCTGCTGCCTAACCAGTGTCTTATTTTTTGTAGGCATCATGACAAAGCAGATTCTTAAGAAAGATTTGAAGGAAGACCATGAGAGGCTTTGTAGTTGTTCACAGGTTGCTCCTCCCATGCATGAGGGGCAGCTTGGGAGAAGGCAAAAAGGTGCAGTTTGAAAATAACAAGTGGACGATGGAGGCTGGCATTATTGGCAGAATGGAGCCAAGAGCTGACATTTGGATAGTATATGAGAGAGAGGATGAGAACAGGCTGTGAAATGCCTTGAAAATGAAGAATGTTGCAATGAAGGAAGGGGGAGCCATTGGAGGGATGCAAAGAGAAGGGTGATATGGTAGAAATGATTATCTTTGCAGCAGGATTTTGAATGGATATGAGCAGAGCAAAATCATTTTCTAGGTCAGAGAAGAGGATGTTGTGGTAATCAAGGTGCGAGTCTGGGTGGGAATGGTTAGGAAAGGCCATGTTTTAGAGAGGTTATGCAGAAGGTATTGACAAGATTTACACACAGTCTGAATGTGAGGATCTGGAGAAAAAGTCTGAGGAGTTCAGAAAGACAACCAGGTTATGGGCTTGAGAGACTGGGAAGATGATGGTGTTGTCCACAGTGACTGAGAAGGGAAGGCCTTGCGAGAAGGATTAGTTCAATTTTGGCTCTGTTGATCTCAAGCTGACAGCCTCACTTTGCATGAGGAGATGACAGATACAGGCCGAGACTTTACTGGAGATAGGAGATAAGTCTGGAACAAAGAAGTTGATCTGTGAGTTATCCTCTTATAAATGCTTAAATTTGTATTTGCAGATGAGGGGACAAAGATTGGACTGCAAAGAGCTTTACAGACATAGCATTTACAGACTTGAGAATTAAAGTGCCTGACCCATTTGATTATTGAATAACCTTTAAATCAATGCATATATGGGAAAGTACACTACATTCAGAAGTCCAAAAATTCCTGAGACTGGTTGGAATATAGTATTTCTTAAGTTTCTTCTGGCTGCTCCACATTAGCAGTGAGCTTTTGATGAACACTGTATCAATTTCAATTTCTCTTAATGTAAATCAGTAACATTTCTCTGTGTATTTTTGGTAATTAAGATGGCATTTGCAGCAGATAGAAATTT